>CM046729.1:12861514-12942271 GCA_025584915.1 Monochamus saltuarius
TGAGAGAAGATAACACAATGTATACATTTACAATACAATCGATGTCCAAGTACATGCAAAAATACAGATCCAATCCAACATCCTAACAGATTCATAGATACAAAATAATCATAAACTGAATATATGAAAAACCAAACAGAGCTACTCGTAAATATATAAAGCGGCGGAAAGCCAGTCAGTAAATGCTACGAGTCTTCCAAGAGATAATGCTTTAATTTTTCTTAAAATTCAAAATTTAATAGTTTTTAAATTCTGCAGGTGCTAAGCCATTATAATCCTTGCAGGCGTGATAGACAAAGCTTCTAGTGTATAAAGCAGTGGCATGGCGAGGAATTTCTAAAGACGCGAATACCGTGATTTGAACGATGCTGATTCTTTATGGAGCCTCTGCAGCTTTTCATACAGATATTCAGGAGCGCAGCTGTTCAATATTTTGTGAGTAAGACTTAATAAATTCTCGAAAATAATTTCCGAGAATTTACAAGGTTAAGGTAACCGCTGCTTCGAATTAACTCGGCCCATAAATGCAATCATCATATGACAGCCTTGAAAAATTAGAGGAGCACATAAATTAATTTTTAAGTTAGAACTCATTATACTCCTGTGAGGATAAAGCTGCTTCAACGTGTTGTAAGATGAGCGACATAGAGTATTCACATATTTAGTGAATCTCAACTCATCATCAACATGGAAAATGATGAGCTGTTAGAATGTATTAAGAATCAAAATCCCTGTATAAAACATGACAATTTTGATTTGAAGGTTGTGACAATCAAGAAAATGGTGAAACGTTATATGGCCATTCTGGAGTGTGACCCGTATACTCATGCTAATACTGACTTGTCCTATACATATTTATGTCCAAAGGATTAATAAAGATTATTTATTTATTTATTATTTAAAGTTCTTGAGGAGGGATCTCTTTGCATCGGATGGTCACCTTCATGCAGAGTGTTTGACTATATTAGGTTATTTAGATGTTATAACTGTGGAGGCTTTAATCATAAATCAAGCGAGTGTAAAGTCCAGGTATGTGCAAAGTGTGGCAAAAGTGATCATAAAAAGAAGATTGTCATAATGAAACAATGTGTAAATTGTATAGAGGCTACAGGAAAATTAAATTTAAACATAAACGTTAATCATTCACCTTTCGATATCAAAAATTGTGTAGTTCTTCAAAGAAAAATTGATACAGAAAAACAAAAATTAAGAATAAACCATTATAGCAATTATGTTCGAATACAAATAATTTAACAGTTTGTCATCAAAATGTTCAGTGTATCAGGAACAAAGTGGATCTTGTTGAAGCTTTTTTGATTTTAAATGATATTGATGTATTTTGCATGTCGGAGCACTGGCTATCAGAAGACCAGGTATCATTGCTTAAACTCCAGGAATTGTAGGACAAATTATAAAAATGGAGGAGTTGCTATTTTTGTAAAGAAAGTGATGGCCTAAATATTTCGGAAATGAAAAATTAAATTTACATTCTCAGAAAAATTATTCGAATTTTGTGGCGTGGATATAGTGTTAAACAATAGTATTCATTTGGTTATTGTTTGTATTTATAGGTCTCCTAAAGAGAACACAAATTTATTTTTAACTGAATTAAGTAGATTTTTAGAAAAATACGCAGAAAAATTTTATTATACATATACTGTGTTATGTGGAGATCTAAATATTGACTACTTGGCTAATTCCACATTTAGAGATAAAATTCATGATATTATCAATTTATATGGTTTTAGTAACCACATAGATAAGCCAACGAGGTGCACTCTGAATTCGTCCACTGCGGTGGACTATATCTGTACTAATTTTGATCAAGATGTATTTGATATATCTTCTGATGTTATATTTAATTGTATCTCTGATCACTCTGCCCAAATTATAAATTTAGGATGTAACTGGGAGCCTCATACTGATAAAATAATTAATAAGAGAGTTTTCAGTACCTAACTGTAATTACTGTACTTTCTTTGATCATTTATGTAAGGAACCGTAGAATGATATATATCGGTGTAATGATATTGATGAAGGTTTTGTAGTTTTATTATTATATTGAAGTATTACATTGATATATCTTTTCCGTAACCAAAATGAATCAGATAAAATGTCGCGGTAAAATGTGGCTAACAACTGGTATTAAAATATCTGCCGAAAAGTTAAAGATGCTTTACAGGAATATGTGTGCTACAAAGGAATCACGTGATATTGAGTGCTATAAAAATACAAAAAATTTATAAAAGGGTTATTACAGCCGCAAAGAAATTACACAATGATAGAATTTATCAACTTTTAAATAATAAATTGCTGCCTGGTCCATAATAAATAGTTGCTTAAATAATACAGTGAAAAGTAATGGTTTATGCCAAATATTACTTAATGATACTATGGTAACCGACAACAAAATTATTGCCGATTCATTTAATGACTATTTTACTGAAATTCCGTCAAAAACAATTGCAAATTCGCAAATAGATAACATACAGTTCGATGTATTTGTTTCTATAAGGCAGACATGTGGTACAATGTTTCTACAACCTGTATCGGAAAATATAGTTTATAATATCATCATGGATTTAAAAATCTAATTCTACGGGTTAGACTTCATCTCTTATAATTTACTAAAGAATTCAGTTAATTATGTTATCTCCTTTAACATTTTTAATCAATTTGTCATTAGAAACAGGTATATTTCCTGACATATTCAAAACAGCACGAATAGTTCCCCTGTATAAAAAAGGAGCGGATATAGAAAATTATCGTCCTATAGCGCTCCTTAGTTCTGTTTCCAAAATACTTGAGAAAGTGGTATTTGATCAGATCATCAATTTCCTAAACAGTCAAAATATTTTGCATACTTGTCAACATGGATTTAGGAAAAATAAAAACACGCTTTCAGCTATACTTTCTTTTAAAAATAATTTATATAAATCTTTAGACGAAAATAAAAAGTGTATTGGTTTATTATGGACCTCAGCAAGGCTTTTGATTTAGTTAGTCATGATCTATTGAAAGAGAAACTTTTGCGTTATGGACTTAGGGGTAGAGTTTACGAATGGATATCTTCATATTTGTCGGGCAGGAGACAGATTGTTGATATAAACGGTTATTACTCTAAAGAAACAACTATAAATATTGGTGTACCTCAATTATCCATCTTGGGACCCTTAGCTTTCTTATTATTTGTCAATGATCTTCCGAATATAGTTTCATGTACAGACAATTTAATTATGTTTGCTGATGACAATACTTATTTAACTAATGAAGCTTGTATAAAAGATAGTGTCGCGGTAATGCAGGAAATTATTACTTTGGTTATGAACTGGTTCTCAGCAAACAAATTGTGCCTTAACAAATCAAAGACGGTTTTCATAAACTTTACTCCGAGAACTTCTTTAATAAACAAGTCGCTTCTTTTAAAAATTGACCATAAGTCCTTAATGCAGGTTGAATACACTAAATTCCTTGGTTTATACTTAGACAATAAATTAAATTGGAAAATACACATAAATAATCTTTGCAACAAGCTTACACCAATGTCTACTCTTTTATCTTTCTATCATTCTCAATTTGTTTCCCGTATGCGATATGGTATTATATTCTGGGGTTCTTCTAATTTTAAATGGAGATAATATTTATAATTAAAAGCTATTAGACTTAGCTGGAGTATCCCAACGAACATCATGTAGAACATACTTTAAAAAATTAAAACTATTAACTCTGTCATGTATCTTTATCTATGATATATTAATGTATGTTAGGAATAATTTAGAACAGTTTTCTACCAATGGAGATTTTCATAATTATAGCACACGAGTGAGATCATCGTAATTATCCCGGGGCACAATTTATCACTGTATGAGAAGAATCCAATGTATGTTGGTATCCTATTTTATAACAAGTTTTCTCCTGAATTTGCAGTTGTTCAGAAAAAAAAAAAACAATATTTATTGGATAATGTTTTTATAGCACTCATTAATTTCTTGGACATATTATGTGAATTTTTATAACTACACCTGTGATCTTTGTATTATGTTACTTTCTGTGTTCGTTTGTTTTATATACTGCTCTTGTTGTTGTTGTCTTTTGTCATTTATTATCAAATTTGCTTATTTTTACCTTTTGCAAACCTGTATCTTACTTATTATTGATGCCTTTGTATTTGTGTTTTATTTCCTATGCTATGCTTATTATTATTATTAATATTATAATTATTATTATTATTTTCCAGTAAACACCTTCCGAGGCTCCGACACATTCGGAGATGTTCTGGAGAGTCAAGCAATGACCACTCTCCACTCCGTGGAGTCAGTAATCATTGCGCCCGTAAATCGTGTGTTCTGAACAGACGTAGCGAACCAAGGACTATTGCCTTCTGCATTCTGCCGGCTAAGATCTCTGCCGAATTTCGACAAGCCGGTATGATCTTTAAGTCAGAAAGCAACGTATGTCTCATTCCACCCAGGACGCCTATAATTAGCACCACAATCTTAACAGAGTGGTCTATATACAGCCTGCGGAGCTCGGAAAGAAGATCTCGATACTTTCCTCCGTTTTTCCTCCTCTTTTAGGACGATGTTGTTCTCTGCGGAGCCGAGAACTCAATCACAAACATCGTCTAAGCTGGTGGTCGAGGAGGACTACATCAGGCTTATTGGCTTGGATTCGCCTAAGCCAAGCCCCTCTAGATGACGGTAGAAGAGACCATGCATTTGCTTATCCTTATGTAGCTGCAGAAGATGACGCGTTTCTGCAGCTTTAATTAAGGCTTTTAACTGAGCAGGATCCGACTCGGTGACAGAGTCTGGATTTTCCCGCTCAGTATCGAACACGAGACCAAGTTCATCGGCTGCTCTTCTCGCTGCCTTATACACAAACGCTCATATCCCTGTTGCTTCATGGTCTTGGACCATGTAGAGAAGGGATCCGAGCTCCTGATGACTTTGCAGGCTTCCGCCAAAACCACTCTGCCCTGGAGACACTCCAAACTCAAGAGTCCACGGCCTCCCGATTTCTTGGGAAGTATAGCCGCGGAACGGACGATCTTGGATGCAAACTCTGATGGAGATGCATCATTTTACGGGTAGCCTCAGCTCTTCTTGTGTCCATTTCACTACTCCAAATGAGTAGAGAAGGATCGGAACGGCAAGCATATTTGTGGCACTAACCTTGTTCTTACCCGACAGCTCCGAAAACCAGATCTGTCGGAGGCGGTGCCGATACCTGCCGCGGAGAGCGTTTTTACCGTTGTCACCTCATGAGTGCCCCGCTGTGGAACACCCAAATAGGTGTACGACTCTCCGGCATCTAGATAGTGAAAGATGTTTCCGTCTATGAGCTGGATGTCCTCTCTGAGATGGACCAGTGCACATTTGTCCAGCCCGAACTCCATCCCAACCGCCTGCGTGTACTCATGTACCACTCTGAGGGACTGATTTAAATCCCTCTCCGGAGGCGTAGAGTTTAAGGTCATCCATATAGAACAAATGGGTGACCCTATGCCTCCGGTCTCCTGGGGTACCGCAGTTGTAACCCCGGGTACGACGAAGTGCAACGGATAATGGCAGCAGTGAGATGCAAAACGAGGGGACCCACTGCTTGGAGCACACATTATTATTATTATTATTATTATTATTATTATTATTATTATTATTATTATTAATCATCGAATACCAGCCCCAGATTTGTGCAGCTGTCAGGTGTCTCCCAATTTGACATTGAACTCAGATTTCACGCTGCGTGAAGCCAAATATTAAGACCTTGGATTTCTTGGATTCAACTGTAGTCTGTGAGCAGCTGAAATATTTAGCAATAATCTCAGATCGTTGTTCACAACATTATTTGAAGAAATTACGTTTTCTATCGGAAAACTGAAGTAAGCTTGAGAATCATCTGCTTAATGATGCACTCTACATTTGTTTAAATATTCATAAATGTCAGCAATGTGTATGGAAAACAGCAGAGGCCCCAAAATAGACCCTGAGCTACCTCTTGAGTTACCGGCAAGGTGTCAGACAAATTTGAATTTACCACCTGTTGTGACCGCCAAGTTAAGTAGCTCCGAATATAGGAAGAAGCAGTGATGTCAAATCCAAAATAAATAAGTTTGTCGCACAAAATATTGTGGTCCAGGGTATCAAACGCCTTGCTATAATCCAGAAGGACAAGACATGTGACTAGATCTTTGTCTGTAGCTTTAAGGATTTCGTCAGTGATATGCGTTAAGGCAGTAATTGTATTATGTAGAGGCCTGAAACCGAACTGGAAAGAGGGGATTATTTTATTATGCAGAATATATGGTGACATTTGTGATTTTAACGCTAATTCTATCACTTTTGAAATAGTGGGCAAAATGCTTATAGGGCGAAAATGGCCTAGTTCCGTTGGATTAGATAATTTAGGTAAAGAAAGGACATTAGCATTTTTCCAAGCACAGGAAAAGTGGATGTCAAAATTGATGTATTGATAATGAAGGTAATGTGATTACTCAGGTGAGACATAATGAGTTTGAGCATATTCAAAAAATGTGATCAGAACCAGTGCAGTGACTTGATCATACTAATGTATTTTATAACGTCCTCGGTACTAATGGTATGAAAACCAAAGATATTATTACTAAAAGGTGAAGCCGAATGATGTTTTTCCAGAAGCTGACTCTGCTCAAGTGAGTGCAATACTGGTGAAATACTATTAAATAATTTATTGAAGACATTAGGGTCCTTCATGTTGTTGGGAAAGTCGAATGTTCGAGAATCAGGAAGAATATCAGGAGATCTCAAAGTATTCCAAGTAGATTTAGTATTATTTTTTACGATGTATTCCAAGTATGCCTTTTCCCTGCGAATGGCTCCAGTAACATAACTTCTATGTTCCTTAAAATATGTCCAATCTCGTCCCAAACGTGACTTTTTATATCGAGAATAAGCCATGTCCCTCAACTTAATCATTTCTTTGATGGTATCAGTGAGTCACGGAGCGCGCTTTCTAGTTACTCTTACAGTGCGAAGGGTGCTTGTTTACTAAAAGTTCATTTATGTTATAATTTAAAAATTCAACCATATCATCTACACACTGCAAAGTATAAATGTAGTCCCAGTTTTTATTCTTGAATCGCTCTGAAAAAGGTTTTTATCAAAATATTTGAAATATCTGTATGTAACAAATTTTACTGTATTTTTACATTTAGCATAAGACAAGCAACATGAGACTAAAGAATGATCAGAAATACCGAGTGAATGGGTAACTTTAACAGCATTTATTAATTCCACGTCAGAAGTAACTAAGATATCCAGTAATGTTTCCGAATTCGATGTAATACGCGTAGGCTCATTAACTAATTGAGTTAAACTGTATGATTCTAAATTAAGAAATTGAACCAAATTACCAAATTTCTCCTTAGCCAAAGTCAGTAGACCACATCTAGTTTTGGTCAGGTCTTCAGCCAAAAATATTTTTGTATTTTTCAGGACCTTCCTATTACGAACAAGTGCTGAGCTGTGATATTTAGAGTAAAACTCGACATATATTGCTCTGGGCGTATTCTTGTTCACGTTTTTACAAATACGATACATTTTATGAATATAATCTTCGCTAATGTGAACATCAGGCCACTTTCTTACTCTTCAACCGCTTTCGTCACTACCTGATTACGATTGCACTGAAAAACGGCTGAACACTGTCTCGTTGGCAACTGCTATAAAGATTTCAGCAGGAATTTTGGCGTCGCTGGCACACAAAATATCTGCATACATTGCAACAAAGCAACAAACGAAGTCAGCTGCAATAGGTCAGCTTGTTGTTATAAAAGTGACCTCACACCGCCCTTGAGGTGGAGTATGGGCAACATTGTAGCGTTACATCCAGGCAAAGATAATGTATCACTAGCTACAGTTCGTACTCAACAGGGTATTTTCAAGAGACCTTTGGTCAAACTATGTTCTCTTCCAGGACATAATAATTAAAATGCATATTTCTTTTATATATGCCTTTGGGAATATGTTTAGGATTTCATATACATATTTTTGCACTTTTTTTTCAGTTTTTATTGTTCACTTTTAAAATAATACACGGTATGAGATTCTGCTCCAGGTCATTGACCTCAGTCTATAAATAGAAATCGCTGCGCTGGTGCCATTGATCTTGGAACTACGTGATATCTGGACAGCATCCGGTGTCAGGTTCAAGATCACCGTCTGTTACAGGTTATTTACCTTAATCCATAAATAAAAACCACGTGATGTCTGGACAGCATCCGGTGTCATAATCAAGGTCACCGTCTGTTACATGTTATTGACCTTTGTCTATAAATAAAAACCGTTGATTTTAGCATCCGGTATCAGGTTCAAGGTCACCGTCTGTTACAGGTGCTTGACCTTAATCTATTAATAAAAACCGCTGATGCTAGCACCCGGTGTCCTTGATCATGTTTAAAAATAGAAACCACGTGATGTCTGGACAGAATCCGGTGTCATATTCAAGGTCACCGTCTGTTACAGGTTATTGACCTTAGTCTATAAATAGAAACCGCTAACAAAATTTTTTATTAAAGTTATAATAATACATACAATAAAATTGAAGCATTATATTATATTGAAATGAAAACATTCTGTTAAAAATGATATTACTTTTGTGGATAAAGTGATGGAAAGAAGTGTAACTTTTGCAGTGTTAATATGTTATTATTATCATATGGATATATGGTTTATAATTAATAATAATTATTCTGTTTTGTGGCTTTTTAATAATTAAATAAATTAAATTAAATACTTAAGAACACCGTGTAGTGATAAATAGACACAAAAATCGTGAAATACCTATGAGTATTGTGTTAAAAGAAGCTTTATAAAAACTTTCTAGTTTCTAAAGACAGACAAATTTGAACAGGCTCGGACTTAAAACCTTATAACTAACCGATGTTAATATATTCTGTGAATAATTAATGCAGTAAAATATCGGTAATAATGATCTAATAAGGATATATATGATTTGGTACAAAATTTAATTGAAAATAACAACTAGCTACAAAAACAAAATCAAACTACCAAAGAAGAACTTAAACAAGAAATTAGAAATTTCAACAGAGAAATTGAGGAACTTAAGAAAGAAAACATTGAATTGAAGAAAGACAATGCTTACTTAAGAAAACGGCTCTTAATTAGCGAAAGAAAATTAAATAAATATAATCTATTAATATATGGTATACCAGAAAATGAAAGTGATGTCATTATTAATTTATTTAATGAAAAGCTAAACTTAAACTGCAGCTATAGAGATTTGCGAGATCTAAACAGAATTGGAAGAAGACTAACTGGAAAAACAAGACCTATACGTATTGAGTTATCTAATTATAACACAAAAACTCAAATTTTGGCAAATACGCGGAAGTTAAAAGAAACAGGAATAAATATCACCCAGGAATATGTAAAAGAAGACTACGAAAAGAGGAAAGTGTTGGTCAAACACTTAAAGAAAGCGAAGGAGGACAACTGTGAAGCAACTATAAAAGGCAATACTTTATTAATAAACGGGAAGAAATTCACGTATGATGAATTAGAAGGGAAGACATACAGAAAAAACCAATTGAGAAAGAATACTGAAGACGACAAAGAAGATTTATACTCAGATCCTGACCAAGATAATGCACATTCTGTAGCTACCAACCCTCATTCTGAACATAAAAATACCTGGTGCGAAGCTGATTCCGGACACAAGAAACAAAAGGGACAGAAAACACACAACGACAATTTTTTAAAAGATCAAACAGAATTAGAGCTAGATTAGGTTCATAATTGCATGGTTATGTTATTTTCTTTATCATTGTAAGTTATTACTTTTGCAAATATATACACGGTATATGTGTGTATATATATATATATATATATATATATATATTTTATTTTACAATTCAGAAATTTACAAAATTTGTTTAGTGATGGATAAATATATCAGGGATTTTGAAATAATAGAAGTTGATACTCTTACAATAGATAATATTCAACAATTAAATTATACTCTCAATCAGGCAAACGAGAATATTTTCTATTTCACATGAATATACGCAGCATAAATAAAAACTTTGATGAGTTTAAAGTAATGATAAATGAAATGAAAAATGATATAGACATTATAATTCTTTCAGAAACTTGGTTTGTAGATGACGTATCTTTATATAATATTGATGACTATGTTATTGTTTATAATAATGGCAAAATAAATAAAAACGATGGTTTATTAGTCTATATAAAAGAAGAATTGTACACACATATAATATCATCAATTTGGGTGATATCAAGCTTGTAGAAATTCAAATCAAATTCAATAATAAAAATATGCTTTTATCTGCGTTATACAGACCTCCGTCCTCCGTGTGAATACTTTTAATCATGAATTATTTAATTACTTACAATCAGTAAAGAGGAAAAATATTGAAATGCAGGTTATAATTGGCGATATAAATATAGATATATTAGATGAGGAATATGCACACAATTATTTAAATATTATGGGAACATGGATTTTTATCACTTATTAATAAATATACACGAGTACAAAGTAACTTCAAATCATGTATTGATCACATATTCATAAAAAATAAATGACAGTTATGAATATGTACCCATTATTTTGGAAACTTGTTTAACTGATCACTTCTCCACTGCAGTGCAAATAATATCACCTGAAATAAAAATAGAATTAATGTAAATAGAAATAAGCATTTTTTGGATAAAGATAAACTAGTAAACGTACTTGAAAATGAGAGTTGGGAAAATATATATTCTACACAAGACGTTGACATGGCTGTAGATTTATTTATTGAAAAATTAAAAATTGTATATCATTAAGTATAAAAATTATAAGAATAAAGCACGACAATATTAAAAGAAGTCTAGTCAATTCAATTAACACAAAGAAATCCTTATATAATGAGAAATAATCCCAGTGTAGAAAATACTTTCAATTACAAAAATTTAGAAACAAACTTAATGATTTGATCAAAATAACAAAAAAACAATATTATCAAAATAAAATAAACCAAAATAAAAATAGTAATACAAATTTGTGGCGTAGTTTAAATAAATTATTGCAAAATCATAAAAATAGTGACATAAATGAAATTAAGTTGTTAGATGGCAACACCAGTAAAGATAAAAACAAATAGCTAATAATTTTGTTGAGTATTTTACAGACATAGGAAAGAACCTTGCGGAAAACATACAAAATAATACTAAGAAAATAAATTTTGAAAGCAAAAACAGGAATGCTGCTAATTCGTTTGTTTTATTCAATACAGATAGAGTAGATGTATTAAAGATTATTAGTACTTTAAAAACAAAAAGGCACCTGGAATTGACGCTATTAAAGCGGAAACGTTATAATTAATTGCTAATCTAATAGCTAGTCCTTTAACGCATTTAATAAATCTAATGTTTGAAAAGGGAATATGTCCAACTTCATTCAAAACTGCCGTGATACAGCCTATTTATAAAAAAGAAGATGAGATGAATATGACTAACTATCGACCAATATCGTTAGTATCAAATATTGCAAAAATTTTGAAAAAATATTTAAGATGAGAATCGTTGAATACCTGAATAAATATACACTCCTGTCTGACAAACAGTATGGTTTTAGGGATGGCAGATCGACGGAAGATGCAATAACTTATGTAACATCTAATATTGCCAAAGCTATTGATGAAAACCAGCGTTGTGTATTTTCGTTGATCTGACTAAGGCTTTCAACACTGTAAGTCATACTCATATTTTAAATGTTTTAGAGTCAATTGGTTTCAGAGATACTCCTTATGAACTTATAAAGAGCTATATATCAAACAGACAACAATGCGTAAGAATAAATGACACATACAGTGAATATAAAACAGTAAGTTATGGTGTTCCGCAGGAACTGTCTTGGGTCCAATATTATTTAACATCTATTTAAATGAATTATTCAAACTAGACGTGAAGGGTGATGTGGTGAGTTTTGCAGATGATACTGCGATTTTTATAAAGCAAATGATTGGAAAGAATTGAAAAACTAGCAGAAGAAGATTTTCTAATAATTACTGAATGGTTTAGTCAGAGGTTATTAACAATCAACACTGAAGAAACTCATTACATACCTTTCACCTCATACTCCAATAACTTACCTTCTTACACCTCATTGACAGTTTCCCCAGATATAATTATAACTGTAGCGCCATATACTAAATACTTGGGTTTATATATTGCTAGTCACCTGAAATGGCAGAAGCATATTAGTTATGTTATAAATAAAATTAGATGTTTTTACTGTTTAAGAAAGGTATTTTAAGCTAATATGTATCAAATCTCCTACAATTCCTATCAATGAAGTCATATGTATGTTCTCTGATACACCAAACATCTAGGTATGCTAATGAACTTCCACAGACAAAACTCTATTCAATAATTATCTAAAATTTAATATATTTACTAACCTCTGGAGTGGGAACTCGAAATTCAACCACAATAATTGAGATCTCACTTATTTCTGCGTTTTATTTTGGATCGCTTCATCAGGTGGCCTCCTTTAACTTGAGTCAAATATCTAACTATAAAGATGATTATACCAATAAATTTAAATTATTTGAAATTGAATGTCAAAATGAAATATCGACAACGTCAAACTGATTAACAGTAAAAAATGTTACAAAAGCTAATAATAAGGAATATATGGGTAGATATTGTGGGTGTAATTCAACGCAGGTTGGGGCTTTTGTCCACTGAGTAGTTAGTTTCACACAATATTGTTAATACCTGAAAATATATGAGAAAAAACTATACATAAAAGGTAAAATTTTTATTAATTTTTTATTTATTTTAGTAGGTTGTTATGATATTCATTGACAGTTAATCAGTTTGACGTTGTCGATATTTCATTTTGACATTCAATTTCAAATAATTTTAATTTATTGGTATAATCATCTTTATAGTTAGATATTTGACTCAAGTTAAAGGAGGCCACCTGATGAAGCGATCCAAATAAAACGCAGAAATAAGTGAGATCTCAATTATTGTGGTTGAATTTCGAGTTCCCACTCCAGAGGTTAGTAAATATATTAAATTTTAGATAATTATTGAATAGAGTTTTGTCTGTGGAAGTTCATTAGCATACCTAGATGTTTGGTATCAGAGAACATACATATGACTTCATTGATAGGAATTGTAGGAGATTTGATACATATTAGCTTAAAATACCTTTCTTAAACAGTAAAAAATGTTACAAAAGCTAATAATAAGGAATATATGGGTAGATATTGTGGGTGTAATTCAACGCAGGTTGGGGCTTTTGTCCACTGAGTAGTTAGTTTCACACAATATTGTTAATACCTGAAAATATATGAGAAAAATTAGATGTATTTTATATAAATTTAAATACCTTGCCAACGTTTTAGACATAGAACAAATGCGTACATTGTACTATGCACTGGTTGAGTCTCATCTCATTTACGGTATTACTGCTTGGGGTGGAGCAGCTGATAACTTTATGCATAAATTAGAAGTTATACAAAAGTGGATAATTAAAGTCATATTCAAAACCATATATGTATTCCACTGAAAAATTATATGCAGAAACACGAATATTGGATTCAAGACACCTGTTTTCCTAAGAGTTTTAATTAGACAATATAAATGTAGACACGAACTATTAAATATTGAACATAATTATGACACTAAATATAAAATCGGTTCTAAGCAAGTCCCTAGACCAGAAAATATTTTTGCAAATAAATTATGCTTACCTTGGACCTAAATTTTATAACTTGTTACTCTCACAGCTGAAAGCCATTAACTCTGGAACACTTTTTAAAAGGTAACACAATGGATACACAGTTTGTCTAGAATACAGGTCTATAACTACATTAAAAATATAATTTAACACTCAATTCTTTTTCATATTGTTTAAATAGTAAAATACTATATAATTTTGTATATTTGTATGCCTACTCTTTTCAACGTGCTTGTAGCTTTATATATAATATTACTTCCCACATACAAGGCAATGCTTTCAGTGGATTTGTATTTATTTGCCTGAGATTGGATTTTATTAACACTCAATTCTTTTCATATTGTTTAAATAGTAAAATACTATATAACTGTGTATATTTGTGTGTCTACTCTTTTCAACGTGCTTGTTGCTTTCCACATACAAGACAATGCCTTCAGTGGATTTGTATTTATTTGCCTGAGATTGGATTTGATTCAATATTATGTGATTTTGTATGTACAATATATATTAATTTACGAGTAGTATTCATTTTACAATATATTTTGTATTACATATTATTCCAATTATGCATTTCTTATTGTATCTTTTGGGTAAATAAATTATTATTATTATTATTATATATCACAATTTTCAGAAGGTGATCATTGTTTGCTGCATTAGGTGGAACCAGAAGAACTGCTATAATTGTAGTCATCTCCCCATTTTTCATTGTGTTCTTATTGCCAGGATGCTGCTTCTGTCGTAGTTGTACATTTTTCTGTCTGTTTTGTTGCTGCAGCTGGTCCTATTTTGACTGTTGTTGTTGTTGAAGGCTATGTCTACACTTCCAAATATGTTTGTCTAGACGATGTTTTAACACACGATGGTAAGGTACTAATGGACAGGTGACGCATTCTGTAAAAGGAACATAAATATAACATTTATTACAGAACTTTATGTTCAATATTCTTACCGCTATACTGCTCCATTTACAACGGGGGTGAGTGCTATTATTATGGTGGTATGAAAACAATGATACTCTTGCAAGTTTTAGACAAATATTTATGTGAATAGAATTGTACATCTTGGAGTGGGGCTCATGGTATACTTTTATTACAATGACTAGTTTGGACTTTGTAGATTAAATTACGTTTGCAAAAATTTGTAGGTGTTTTCTGGCTGAAATCTATTAGGTTATAGCTTAACATCTTTTCGTATTAAATTACCTTATACATGTATTATTATTTTGAAAAGAAAGTATTGAAAAATTCAACGACAGTCTAAGAAGTCGGATAGTATATCTGGTTAGTAAAGGACCCATTGGCATGACAACAGACATTATATTTGTGGGGAAGAATGAAACCTACAAGACGGGTGGAAATTGAACGTATTATTAAGACATATTACACATATTTGGAGGAGCACATTAAAAACTAAACAAAATAAAAATGGCCATAAAAACTAAACAAAATAAAAATGGTCATAAAAATGTATGAAATTAGAAAAAATTGAATAATTTGAAACTGTAGTTGTTTGTATATATTGAAAATAAATCATTATGAAACTTAAAATTCTCTTTAATTTCTTCTCATAAACCTAGGGAGTAATACCTTGAGTAATATGAATAGGTAATATATGGGGTCTCAGCGGTAGTTCCAAATGCGGACGAGTGCTTATCAGTATACGACGTTGCAAATGGACCACGCTACTCCGTTAGAGTGATATAATAATTATTATTAAAACTCATATAGTTATTAAATACAACCAGTAGTACAATTTCGAACTGGGAAATGCTACTGCAGTGGAAATTTTATATAGAACGACTATAGTATAGTTCAAAATCAAATTTTGGTAACCGCGGTAGATCACTATGAATTTGATGTAGATAAGTCAGCCAATCGAAAATATGGCCAACTGTCTGAATATTTACCTTTGTATAACAATTTACGTACTTAAATCTGAAAACAAATATTTCACCCACAACAACAAAACTATTTGATGTACTTAATTGTAAGCCTCTTGATGTAATAACATCAATTGTCACGCGACACAAAAATGCCGCCGTGCAATACGGGACAGGGTCGGAAATAAAGTTCACTTAATAGTGTGACAAATTTTGATATATTTATTGATGGATATTTACTCACTGATGACAAAAATGCGTGGGAAACAAAAACACTGATAGGTCAGTCTACTAGACTAATATATCCGTCGACTTATCGGATCTACCGGGTAAGTATCTGTGGTCAATGGTTGCCTAATGGTTGTCTAGATTAATTAATTTTCTATGGTTCGCAGCGAACGTCAAATCTAACTACAATTCAAGTTAGAATAATAATATAATGTTACATAAACATAGAATCTATTATATCATATTATACAATATGTACTACAAAATTGGGTTACCCAATAGCGCTATTGTGTACCTGACAAAACAATCATTTGATATTTGTAAGTAATAAACGAAATACATACATTATATTCACCAATAAATTGTGAACTACTTTTAGGCTACTGCAAACTAATATACCTAGGTATATACTTCTACCAATCTTATAAATCTTACCCTTACTAGAGGACCAAAAGGGGCCAAGTGTAGAGACTGTTATTTATAACTTCACAAAATAAAGGTTATCAAGCGAAATGAGAGGAGTGGAGGTTCTAAACACTACTGTGCTTTTATAGCTGTGTACAAAGTCTATGCTAGAGGCAAAATAAAGCAGAACAATAACTACTAATGCAAGCACAAAACTATTAGTAAGCACTATTTAAAAATAACTATGCAGGTATGGCAGGAAAAAGAAATAGAATAATAATACTAATATCAGCTCACTAGCTTACAAGCAGAAAATACTAATAAGCGCTATTTAAAATTATTAATTATGCAAATATGGCAGGCAGAAGCAATAGAATAATAAACAATATCAGCTTACAAGCACAAAAATATAAATAAGTGCTATTTATAATAATAAATTATGCAAATATGGCAGGCAAAAGCAATAGAAAATTAGCGCATGCAAGTTTAGGCAGGCAGCAAATGTAGAGGAGGACTGCCAAAATTAGACTGCGGGATCTTGGGATACGTCTATGAGCTGTGCAAGTGCATGCGGTAGTGGCTAGAGTCTACGAAGCGTCTCATGCAAGAACCAGTATTAGCGATGCTCTCAAGTCTCAATGATAGTGCAGCAGGATATACAAGGCGTTTGAACAAGCATACAAACGTGAGACGAGGAGGGAATATTATTAACCATGAACGGAAAATATAATAGGAAGAAGAATAATAATAAGGCCTAGAAGAGAAATAAATGCTTATGTTACTGACTACCAGTAGCAAATAAAATGTTAAGAGGTGAAGGTATCGGTAGCAATACGACTTACCCTGGAATGGTGTGAGGCCTTGAAGTAAAATGTGGTTTCTGACTTATTAGAATCAAATCCAGTAGAATCTACTGCTTGGCTAAACAGCCATGTATCTTTCAACATATAATTCTAATTTTACTTAAGAAAATCCATAAAAATATGTCTCAAACTTGTCCAGTTCAACCTGAGAAGCCAGAGAGAAAGCAAAAAGACCACATGGGCAGTAATGTTAAATGTGAATATTTAGGAAATTTTTAAAATTTAGAAATTTGATCTGGCTATTGTCAAATATATGTCATCATTTTCAAAATTATTATAATTAAAGGTGAAATTATTATTTTAAACCTCTTACTAATAAATATAAGCAATTCTTAATAATATCTGATATTTTGTAGGAACAAGAATAAAATAATTTCTCAACGAACCTAACCTCGATCAAGTTTGTTTACATACTTTAGAGCGGAAACAATTTGTGAAATTTGCCAAAATGAATTAATATGAATGAAATATTTCCTAGTGGTAGTGGATGAAAGAGCAAAAGAACCACAAACGATTGTGTTAAGCCACCAGTATTGAGGAGAGTGAAATAATTGTCCGATAACAATAAATAAGAAATATATCAAATTTGTCACTCGTAATACTACTAAACCTAATTAAACTAGAAATGATCCGTAACACAATACACCTTATTTTAAAGAAAAGATTCAATTTCATACTGTACTTAGTTCTTATATATACAAACATGTTACTAGGTAACGACTGTTTTTCCCATTACGTTTTTCTACCATGTCTTCGTTTTTCTCGAACTGCAATGAACAAGAGCTTGACAATCTAGATTTAGACGCAACCATAAAATCGGCAGTAGTGTAAAACCCAAGCTCCCATCCAAGGCAGTTAAAAGTGCAAGCACGATGCTGACGTATTTCTGAATCTATCGCCAGGTCCAGCACTTCCTTCTAGATAAATATTTAAAAAAATCTGAAAACATATTGGAACAATGTATGAATTAAAAATAAAATAAATTTGTAAGGAACCAGCAGTAAAACAGGTACAGATTCGAACCAGTAAAAGTAGGTATCTGGCAGTAAAAACAGGTCCGAAACTGTAAAAACAGATACAGGTTCGAAGGAGTAAAAAACAGGTATCTGGCAGTAAAATACTGGTTCGAACCAGTAAAAACAGGTATCTGGGCAGTAAAAACAGGTTCGAACCAGCAAAAACAGGTACAGGTTAGAACTAGTAAAAACAGGTATCTGGCAGTAAAAACTGGTGCGAACCAGTAAAAACAGGTATCTGGGCAGTAAGAAACAGGTATATGACAGTAAAAGAAAAAGACTCGAACCAGTAAAAACAGGTACCTGGCAGTCAAAAACAACTTTGATAGTAGTAAGAATTGGAGAGAGGATAAGGATAACGAGCCAAAGCCGGAGAAGAAGCGACGTCAATGAACTGAAATATGACACCGGATGCTCTCTAGACGAAACATGATACCGGATGCATTTTCTGTTTTAGACACGTATGCTCGAACTCAACACCTTATTTCATTAAAAATTCACACTACCAAAGATTATTATTTCATAAATAATTTTCCTGAAATCGTCAGGCCAGCTAAAACTGCACATTTGATACCTCATATGTAATCAGTGAGGAGCCAAGGTCAACGGTCAATAAACGTATTACATATTTTCTAAACACCTGCATTTGTTCTGTGTCAGCAAAATAATACTTTATTAACGATAAGTTTGATAAACTTCAGCAACATATTCTGTCCATGATTGAATAATTGAGGTCTGCTATGTAATAATTTTTGTTAAAAGCTTAATAAGGAAGTTAGAGGATGTTACATTTTATATATTTGAACAGTAATATTTTTCTAACATGAACTATTTACCTATGCATGTATATTTTTAAAACTCGAACTGACACTGTTATTTCCAATTTTTACAAACAGTAGTATTGTCAAATTCCTTATAAGCTGGTAAATTAATAAGCCAGACTACTTTTCTCCTTTTTCCTTTTGACAACTTGTATCTTAAAATGCCATTACTAGAGAACTAGCATGAACTATTCTGGTTCTATTGTTGTAATTACTGTGTTTATTGTTTTAAAGAGATAATAACATTAAGAACAATTCTAATTATCTTAAGGTGTGCCAATGTTACACTTTACTGAAATAATTTTTGTAAAAATGGATCAGAAATTCTAAATATATCATGAAATTTTAGAAATGTTCGTAGCATGCACCATGTTGGAAAAATATCACCTCAAATATTGTCTAATAATCTTTTTCTGTATTAAGTTATACAGGGTGTTTTAAAATGGAAGGCCAAACCATTAACCACATATTCTTTGGACAAAAATAATGCGACTCTCCTTATACCATTTTTATTTGGGCATCCCTGTTTCAATATACCGGGTGTTAAAGTTACATTTTATAAAATTTAGAATTATCCATTTTGTTTTAATTAACAAATGTTCATTCAGTAAGTATTACGATTTGATATTTGCTAAGTTATCCACAAAATTTCAGTTTCACTTAAAAATGATAGTGAATGATAGATATATGGGCGCTACAAATTTCCGCTTTTATCCAAAACGAAGCATTTAAACAAAAATTACAAAAGCGGTAAAATGACCAGAAGAACATTCTACGTTTGATATTTTAAGAGCTGCATAGGCGTACTTAGAAATAATTGGAGGACATATTGGTAAATTTTGATAGTATTAAAGACATGATTCGTAATGGACCGGTATATGGCGTATCCAAAAATATTTGCAGAACTAAACAAACACGAGGTGGTGACGAGAATGGTGAATAAAAGATTAAGTTTTAGATATTATGTGTATGTGTCTTTGTTTAATGATAATTTACCGATTGTAGATGTAGTTATGTGTAGCCGCATATATTACAGCGCAAGTCAGTTTAAAAATAAAATGGTATTAATTATTGTGTATCAATGAATCAGAATCATTCAGGCCCGAATAGTTATATCACATAATATGTAGGTAGTTACAGTAAATTACATGATAAGTATGTCGAAATAAGATAAAAGTACGTAGAAGTGTGCATCTTACCAAACAATGGTATTAACAAAAATAGTTTTTAGAATGGAACTTTAACACCCTGTATATTGAAACAAGGACGTTAAATAAAAATGGCATAAAGAAAGCCGCATTATTTATGTCCAAAGGATATGTGATTAATGGTATAGTCTTCTATTTTAGGACACCCTGTATAAAAATATGTATATAAAATTGTGACACACTGTAGCTCCTTTTAAGTTTTGAATAAAAATTGTTATATAACAAACCCCAATTACTCGTATTGACATTGATAGAAAACATAGGTGAAGTTTAAGCAAACTTATCATCCCCTGGTATTATTAATAAAAGGTTTTAATTAAGTTGATTTAATTTATTTTAACCACTTAATATGTAACACTGTATTAAAGACTAAAAACATTTTTTTATTGAAAGGTTTTGATAAAAACAATTAAGTATTTATTTACAATTTATTATGCTATATATTTACATATAGTGTATAGTATATGTATAATATAATATGTAAAAATGTATAAAAATATGATTATATGTATAATATAAACTAACTTAATTAAGTTGAGTCAAATCGTTCTCCGTTATTAGCAGCTCAGCAACTGCCGCCTCCCTCTTCCGCACAAGGATTTCCAACTGCCTTTGTAGGGCTTCCTCTTGCCTCTGAATTACAGCGATCCTTGTTCTGGAATTTCTTACAATTTTCTCAAGTCGCCTCTTTCTTCTACCCGCCTGTTTTCTCCACTCCATCCTTCGCTCCCTTTCCTGGCGCACGAAGACTTCTGCCGAGTCTTCATTACTTATGGTCGCCTCGTCTTCTTGTGAAGAGGCGATTGATGAAGAGTTGGTGAGGGTTCCTTATGCTGCTTTGAGCATGGTTAAGTTTTTCCCCTGTAACAAAAAAATAATAAAACTACTTTTCAAATCATATTAATTTCCATAGAAATCATAAAATATATAGAACGCCAGAAGCCTTTACATTAGACACTCAAAAATAGTCAGACTATGGAGGGGCTCAGAAATCAGCCATCTAGGGAAAACTTAATGTAAGCAGTTGGTTACACTGCATTTTAAACCTAGCATACAATTGAATTCAAAACGGAAGGACCATAGAAATCACAAATTGGACGTAAAATTTTCATATTTTGAAATTCCCGCCTATTAGTGTGAAGCTGCCTCGTTAGTGTAACCAACTCATGAAAGCTAAGTTACTGTAATATTACCAGACTCGCGTTTTCTCCATAGGTTGACTATTTTCGATACCTCTTTTGGCGTTCTATATATTTTATGATTTCTATGTTAATTTCCTATTCTGTAACAAAAAAAAAATAGTAAATTATTGAAAGTTAAATTTATTATTTTAAGATTCAGTAACAAAAATGATTTTATAATACTGTCACGGATTTCCCAATTCGTCTTTTTCTTACTCCCAGAAAAACAATCCGTTAAGTAATCACTTCTTTATTAACTACTCAGTACGCTACTGACTAATAATTACAGGTCAAGTAAACACTTATTTAATTAATTGCTATCTAAATCACTTTGATCTCTCTAACTAAACACTTCAATTCAGACTGTAATACAAGACTAACTAACTCGGTCGTTTATTCTTATTTTATAGATCCAACGAATATTCCAGGTATATTCCAGTATCTCTAGATCCATTTTCCCGTACGACTCGAATGCTTCTCGCGATTCCCGATTGTTCCAGTCCCATCTCGATCTGCGGCATTCTGTTTGTTTAACAGAATCGTGTAGGGGCGATCAGGGCAATCTTAGCATTTCGCGATACCACAGTCGTCGGTTTGGGTGTGAGTGGGGCAAATTCCGTGACAATACTTAATGCAGAAGCAAGTTAAATTTGTAAAAAATAATATTGTATGTATTTACCCTCTTCGAGCATGGCATGGCCAATGACATTTTACGCGGGTCCTCCGGGGCAGGGCAAGGTGTTCTAGAAAATAATAATCATTAATTAGACAATGCTAAAAAAGTTACCTTTCGTCCTCGGTACATGAGGAAACGGCGATGATTTCTTCCTCTTTTCTGGTCTGGTTGGGATGTACAACTCGTAAATTTTGGTGTATAATCAAATGTTCCCTCAACTCTTGTTTCACCTCTTCACTTAACTTGTTTTTTTACACACACACACACACACAGGTACACAGGTTGAACAGAAGATAAAATTAGTTGTTATCTGCAGATAATTAAACTGACAACTAAAGTATAAACTTGGAAATTTTATATGTTTCAATGTACTTATGTAATAATATCCTGTTTCCGTTAGAGCATTAAACTAACAGGTCATTGAAGTTAGACACTATTTCCCCAAATTCGCTGAGTCAGTAAAAATTGTAGTTTGACACCTTATTTTCACAAATTCGTTACAAGATTACAGACAAAGGTATTTTGCCAGATGTTACTTAAATACTATATTATAAAGAAGTATTCAGTTTCACGCACTGCTGATGAAGTAAAGAAGATTTGTCGCATTTACTAACTATTGGCAAAAATAACATCAAAACGAAGGGGTAAAATTGGAGTTTGCAGAAATTGTAATTAATTCAGGGCAGCTTTTGAGAAAAATTTGGTCAACAGTCAAACCCAAAAATTGTTAGAAACGTCGAGTACTATTTGGACGGGTTACAGAGATGGGAGCATCGCTGGGATAAGTGTGTAAAGTTACAAGGAGACTATGTTGAAAAATAAAAAAATCTGAAAAATGTCTTGTTTCTTTGTTAGGTCGGAAAGTTTTCAGACCACCCTCTTATATATATATATATATATATATATATACAGGGTGAGTCAGTCATAATGTCATTAATTTTAACCACGTATTCGGGAGGCCTAACAAAGGCAGAAAATCGAAAAAAATGTTTACTCGACCTTTAAAAAAATAAACAAATCACCCTATAAAAATCAGTAACACGACGCTCCTGGTGCGCTACGAACTTTCTGATGACGCACCCGACGACAATCTAATGCCGTATCAAACCATCGATGCCACATCAGGTTTACATACATAACATGGTCTAACACATCAGCCTGTTATTCAAATTTACCTCCATTTAGCACTCTGCATTTCCGCATTTCTTTCCCCCAAAATTGTAGATCATGCCACACATTTGGAGGGGATGGAGAGAATACAAGCAGTAAGCAGTAGTTTGTTTATTTCGGTCTCACCTCACGTATTTGGCGTAAATTCACAACGCATAATTTTACAAATTCCGATTATGTGGAAATGGCAGTGTTATACGGAGAATCTTTACGAAATGCGACTGACCCTAATTTCATTAATAAAATGCTATGGACGGATAAGTGCAGTTTTACTTGAAATGTGGGCTGTTAGGTTAGTACCATACTACTTAAAAACAATAAATTTCTAGGCTAGATGTACGTAACTACAAACTAAATAATTAATTGTACGAGTAATACTAAACATTCATATTTATTTGTAAAACGTGGTGAAAACGTAATATCAAAATTATTAAACAGTAATAACCTAACATTCGAAAAAATTTATTTATTATCTACATTTGTTTTATTAACAAATAAATCAATTTTAAGGAAAATTAATTCATGTATCTAGATTAAAAACAATAGTTTTACTCCTTGTTAGAACGCCTGAAAGATAGATGGATGTATATATACATATGAGTATATATTAAAGTTAAACGTGTATTATGGCATGAGAAAAGGAAATACCTCTACTATGTTTTTAACGTATGTCATTTATTAAAGTATGAAGAAGACGGATACTTAGTACAGTTACCATTACATAATTTTTAGTAAAGAATTATTTTGAGACTTAAATAATATTTTCTGTATCTTATAAACTTTGGATAATAATTTTAAAATTTATTTTTAGGAAAATTCTTAGATGTGGAATCCAGTCTACCATGGGAATTCAACTCAACAATGCCAATTAGAAGCATGGCCATTCCATATTTTACTATTGGCATGAGTTTCAAACTACTCAGGAATTTTAACAACCTAGCAAATCAGTATTTAGAACAGATATTCATAACTCCGTACACCATGTTGGTGATCCCTCGGTTTCTAATGTGCCTGTGTTCTTTTCTTGTTGATTTCTGTTTATACCGAATATGCTTTAACAACAACGAAAATACAAATCACGGTTAGTGATATTGAGCAGTTCTTATGTAATGTTAGTCTATGCGACACGCACTTTCTCGAATACTGTAGAACTGATTTTATTTTCTCTACTCTTGTATTTTGTTTGTGAGAGTTTAACTTTTCTAATATACTTATTAGGAAAAAGAATATCTAAACTATCGGTTGGAACAAAGCAAAACCGTTGTAGAGAGAGCAAAGTTTCATAAGATGCATCTATTTATGGTTTCAGATTCTTTCAGAAATTGTTTTATTATAAGTTTTGTGACAGTGTTAGGCTTGTTTAACCGACCTACATTTGTAGCTTTTGCAGTGATACCAATTTTCTTCTGGTTGTATAGAGGAATAGGCACTAAATCCGTTACTGTGCTCCAATTCCATTCTAGATTATTAATATTCGTGATTTGTTCAGTACCTACTTTGGTATTGATTGTATTAATTGATTCATTTTATTATGGATATATAACTTGGGGAGAAATAGGAATGTTGGATGTGTCTATAAACAATTTTGTTTTTACACCTTTAAATTTTGTGAAGTATAACCTCAATTTGGAAAATTTAGCCAAGCATGGATTACACCCCAGATTTCTGCATATGGTAGTAAACGTTCCTTTGTTATTTAACGTTTTGGGATTGTCCTCATTGTTTACATATTTGAAGTATGCCTACATGTAAGTATACGAATTTTTCAATTGCCGTTTCTTATTTTTTATTTAATAATAATGTGTTAAATGAAGCGCATGTAGCACACTTGTTTACACTTCTTACATTTACATTTCAAATCAGTGGCTGGAAAATATTAAGAACAATTATTTTCAACATGGGAGTGGAAAAATGACCTCGAAAAAATTCTTCAGGGGGCCGAAATTTCTAGTTACGCCACTGTTTCAATAAAAGTAATAGTCTAAGGGTCGGTTGTATCGCAACGAGTTAACTAACGGATCACGGAACTAGAGATCAAGATTTGCTTAGATCATTGCATATGGACTTTTATCAAGCAAAGTTCGACTGATCCGTAAATTTGTCTAGTAACTATAATGTTACAGAGACAGGGAATTATTAAAATGGCAAAAGACCATATATTTATATATAGTGGAGTACCAGAAAAACTTAGAGGAACATGATGAATCGGTTGTATTATACATAAGAAACTAGCCCAAACAATTCACAAGTGGAAGGCTGTGTCAGAAAGAATATTATCAGTAGAACTGAAGGATGACATTTGTAATCAAAGAACAATAATAACTGTATATAGACCAAATGATGATGCAGCAGTAAGTGACAAAGACAGGCTTTGGGAAGAACTTTCGATGGAAGTAGAAGAAGCAAGAGACGCAGTATTTATAGCTGGAGAATTTAATAGCAGAGTTGGGAGAAGAGACTCTATATACAACGGCGTAATAGGAACGCATGGAGACAAGTTTAAGGAATAATAATGGAGAAAGGATGCTAGATATTTGTATAACACACGAAATAATAATAACAAAACCTTTTCTCAACATAAGGACATAAATAAATATACGAGGGAAGTAAAAAGTGGGAAAGAAAAATCAATAATTGACTACTTGTTAGTAGAGAGAAATAACAGAAGAGTGGTCATGGATACTAAAGAGGTGCTGAAATTGGCAGTTATCATTACTTATTGGTAACAAAAATAAAAGAAAAAGTAGAAGATAAGATATATAGGAACAAAAACCAGATAAACTTATAGAATATGAATCAATAAGATCATATAAACTATTAGAAATGTGAAATAGCGATAAATAAAAACACTTGAAGAAAATACAGAAACTAATGAAAACGATAGCATAGAAAAATGTGGCAGAATCTAAAAGAATAATACTTGACACGGCAAAACAGATATGTGGCGTTAGCAGAAATAGTAATGTAAGAAAGCAAACCGCTTGGTGGACACATGAAATAAAGGAACAAATAAAAAGAAGAAAAACACATGTAAAAAGTATTTAAGTAATCAAACAACGGAAAACTATGAAATCTACAAAAAGAAAGAAAATTAGTAAAAGAAAAGTAATGGCATCGAAAAGATTAAAATGGAATGAACTAGGACAAAACATGGAAACAGATAGCAAGGCGACCCAAAAATTATTCTATTAAACACTGAAATCCTAAGAAATAGCGCACCAAACAAATTATATTAAGAATGATAATGGGGAATTACTGACAGGAGACAAAGAAATAATGCAAAGATGGAAAGAATACTTCAAGGAGTTATTATGTGGTAATGAAGACGTTGCAGAAACATCGTCAGGCTCTAACAACGAACAAAAAGAAGAAATTGAAGATAACTTAAACTATGAAGAGGGAATGGTTGATGAACAAAATAATGAAAAGTATAACATTAAAGGAACTACAAAATGTAATAAAAGAGTTAAAAATGGTAAAGCACCACGTTATGACAAAATAACAACCAAAATGTTGAAACATATTGAAATGAGAGGAACTGAAAACCTTTTAAAGATATATAATGAAGTATGGAAACAAGAAAAATACCCAAAGATTGGCAGGTATCACTAATAACACCAATACATAAGAAAGGAGATAAGGAATCACGCTCCTTAGTACAGCTATGAAAATACATGAAAAATTATCGATAATAAATTAAGAGCAAAAATAGAACACACTTTAGAAGAATCACAGAGTGGCTTTAGAAAGGAAGAAGCACACAAGATCATATATTTACACTGAAGCCATTAATAGAGAAACTACCTCAACAGGAAAGGAATATTTATTTAGCATTTATAGATTTGGAAAAAGCTTTTGATAATGTCTCAAGGAAAAGCTATGGAAAGTATTACGTGAAAGGGGCATTGATGACAAAATATTAAGAATGATGAAACATATTTATACAAACAATATAAATCGTGTCATTAGTCAGAACAGAACTTCAGATGTATTTACAACAAAAACGGGATTGAGAGAGGGAGAAGTGTTAAGCCCCTTGCTTTTCATAGTGTTCATAGACGAAATAATAAAGAAGTGTTCAAAAGATGTGAAAACTATGTATAGGATACAGAAACTTACAACCAATAGTCATTTCAGAAGGAGCATTTGCAGATGATGTAGTAATAATGGCAAGAAATTGAAGAATTTAAAAATCTGGTATAAAGTACTACGGGAGTATGGAATGAAGATGAATAAAAGTAAAACTAAAGTAATGGTAATAGGGGAAGAAAAAGAGGAAATAAATATACAAATCGAAAATGTCTATATGGAACAAGTACAAATTTTTCAATATTTGGGAGTAGAAATAGAAGATAGTGGGAAACAAGATTCGGAAATAAATAGCAGAATAGGAAAAGCTTTGAATTTATATCATGCTCTAAGTAATAAATTTTCAAATAACAAAGAAGTGTCTAGAACAACAAAAATATATATATTTAAATCGATATTCAGACCAGTCCTAACATTTGGCTGTGTATCATGGGTTTAGACAAGAAGACAGAAGAGTAAAATTCAAGCAGTGGAGATGAAATACCTCAGGAGAGTTAAGGGAGATACTAGAAGAGATAGAATAAAAATACAGAAATAAGAAAACAACTGAAAATACAGTCGATACTAGCATTCATCGAAAAAAACAATTAAGCTGGTGGAGCCACTTACATAGGATGGGAAATATGAGAAAAGTAAAGCACATATGGGAAGCACGGACTCAAAAAAGGAACAGACGGGGAAGATCAAAACAAACCTGGGACAAAATACTAGGAGATATCTTGAGAGTAAAAGGATGGACATGGGCAGATGCGAGAATTTTAGCAAGAAATAAGAAAGAATGGGCAAAATATGTACATAATATTGAAATGTAATAAATTAATTGTAATTTGTGTATTACCCTACCCCTACACCTTATTGGGTAGAAGAGTTTTGAAAATATATATATTGCGATAAAATATAATTTACATAAAAATTAAATGCTATGAAATTCATTTTAAACAACAAATATAAAGAATTATTATTGAAATTGTGTTATTGTAGTTGTAAAATATTGTCACGGAATTTGCCCCACTCACTCCCAAACCGACGACTGTGTCACCGCGAATTGCCTAAGATTGCCCCGATCGCCCCTACGCCATTCTGGTAAACAAACAACATGCCGTGATCGAGATCGGCCTGGAAAAATCGGGAATCGACGAGAAGCGTTCCAGTCGTACGAGAAAGGGATCTAGAGATACTGGAATATACCTGGAATATTCGTTAGGTCTATAAAAGAAGAATAAACGGCCGAGTTAGTTAGTCTTGTACTAGAGTCTTGTATAAGTCTTGTATTACAGTCTGAAGTGAAGTGTTTAGTTAAAGAGATCAAAGCGATTTAGATAGCGATTAATTAAATAAGTGTTTAGTTGAGCTGTAATTAGTAGTGTTTAGTAGTTAATAAAGGAGTGATTAATTAACGGATTGTTTTTCTGGAAGTAAGAAAAAGACGGATTGGGAAATCCGTGACAATATAGAGAAATTGTTATTATTGGAATTGTATAATATAAACATATCTAAAAGCATATTATTATATTGAAAGGACAAAATTTTATTAAATTTAATTTAAATTTTATCTATCTTAATTGGACATGACAATACAGAAACACATAGTACATGAAGAAAATGAATTCAAAACCAAGACATTGATATATCAAAGGAAAGCTTAAAGAGCCAAAATTTATCATATATGCATATCAAAGACGAAAATATCAGTAAAATAAAATATTAGTAAAATAAAATGAAAATTCAAATATTGAACTTAATGACAAATAGAAATGTCAAATGTAAAGATGGCTATACAATGAAAATTCAACATATCTGACAGGACTCTAGAAAAACACAAATTAAAGAATATTTCATTATAAAATTAATTAAAAACTGTTATATATTTGTAAAATGTAGTTATAATGTAGTAAGTTGACACATGTGTATAGACCTTAAGAAAAACTACTAAGAATCAAGATTTGCAAAAGGTCAAGGAATCGATCTCCATAGGGAAATAACCTCCAAAAAACGACAACAAGATATCAGCAGGTATATTATTCCAGAAATTAAACAGTATATCCAGTCCGGAGAATCAACGGCATGCAGAGACTACTACAACTTCCAGAGAGGAATCACTCTAGGCATCACTAATAGAAATATTGTCTATAAAAAGGAGTAAGAAATTTAATGTAAACGTATACAAAGCAAATCTAGCTAGATCGCATGCACATTGATCAATATTCAACTTTTAAAAGGATAAATAATAAAATTCAACATTTACGAACTTATCTGTATTAAATTTTAAACATATTAAAAGCTTAAACTTTCAAAACTCCAATGATTAACTGTTGTATGAAATAAACAGCCACTAAAGACGACCATATTAGAACTAAATATAAATAGAGCTTAGGTAGAATTTACGTAATTTTCATTACACTCGTGTATGTTTCTAGTTGCCTAATAGTAAATAGCTTCACAGAAATATATAAAACCATATGAATAATACAAGTGAGTAATTGATAATAAAATTAAATCTTATTAAAAGATTGTAAAATTATTCTTTAAATATTCATTGTTTGTTGAATGAATTCATAGCTCAATTGACTTGTCTTATCATTTTATGCCTGAATAAAAGTTAATGTACTGTTTCAAAAATTTGTTTATATGTACTGAGTGGTAACAGATATTAGACCATTAAATACGAAAAAGGTGTTAGCTACTCTACTAGAATGCACTCCTGAGATAAGAGAGAAATATAGCCAGGGTATAAAAAAGGTAAAACAATATTAGCTAAACAAAAATTTTATAAATTTAATTTATAAAACAAAATTATATTTATTTTCATATAGAACTCACATATACAATATAACAAATACAATTTTACATCATTTAAATAAATAACAAAACAAATTAAAATAAAGTAAAACATTGGCGCCCAACGCGAGGCGAAGAAAGCAGAGTAAAACAGAGTATAACGAAGCAAAGAAAAATGGATCTAAGAAGTGGAAAACAGCCAGTCACATTCAGAACATGAAAGCCCAGCAGAACAAGGAACTAGCAGAAGACAAGGAGTACATGGTATGTTTGAAGAGTTGATGAAGACCATACAAGAAAGTCCAAAAACAAGAGGATAGAAAACGACTAGAAGAAACAATTGAAAACGGAAGAAAAGAACAGGAAAGAAAGAAAAGAAGAACAAGAGAGAAAAGAACAGGAAAGAAAGTTAGAAGAACAGAGAGAAAAGGATAGGGAACAAAGTAAATTAGATAAAAAGGAATTGAAGCACATAATTACAGAAAATTTTGAAAATATAAAAATTGCTATGGAGAAGATAGAGATAATAGAACAAAAGACAAATGTGAAGAAAATCAGAAAACTAGTGTAAAAACAGAATATTGCAAATATGGGAGAATTTCGACAAAATGGAGAAGACTATACAAGAGAAGAATGGAGAAACAGATCAAGAATTACGCAGATTGGAGAAGAGAATAGAAGAAAATAAAGAACATGTAGAAGACGTTGAACGGCAAATAATAAGAAGAGAAAATGTACAAAATAAAAATGGAGTAAATGGGAATAATGACGAATTAGAATTAATAACACAAAGAACCAAGAAACAGATAGAAGAACTACAAGAAGAAATTAGACGGTAGTGGCGTAGTAAAAATAATATTTAATAAATTGAAACAATAGAAAAATGTTAAAAGGTATGAAGGGTTATTATATATTTTTAACCACACACACACATCACATCGCAATAATATATATATTGAGACAATATGAAATATCAGCTTCAATACCTGTGAGGATTTACATGTTTATTTTAAAACCCATAAAATAGTATTGAAATTATTATTGTTATTAAAATTAAAATACAGTAGAATTGTAATAATAATATAAAAAAGTACAATGCAGAGCATATAAGTAGTTATTATAGTGTAAATTAAATAAATTAACAATTTTTGAAAATAAAATATAGTTAAAATTCATCAAATATTGGGACATGATCTCATATTTATGAATAGTTCATAAACAAAAAGGAGTTAAACCCAGATCAAAGTATATAGAAGGAAAAGAAAAGATCATTTAGTAATATCATTCATATATCGACAGGAGTCAAGCAAAGATAATTAAAATATTAGCAATTTAAATAAATAAAATTTATAAAATGTTTAGAAATGTCAAATAAATTTCATAGACATGGACAAATGTCAAGTATAAAGTTGGCTTCACAAGAGATATCACAATGTACACAAAAAGAGTAATATTGAAGAATATTTAATATTTAGATATAAGTAAAATTGTAATTACATAAAAAAATTGTAGTAGATTTAAGTAGTGTTGTGAAAACATAAAAACAGTGCATCGAAAAACTCAATAAGACCATATGTATGAACCATAATATGTATGCAAATTTTACAACAAGGAATCAAGATATCAAATTGGTAGAAAAATAGAGGAAAATCAAAATTTTGTTGATTAGATACGAAAGAATGAAAGAACGAGCAGCGTCGGTTTTGGAAGAGAGGTTCCAGAAAAATAAGAAATTCAGCAAGAAAAAGTAAAGTAATAGTTAAAAGTAATACTCACGTTATAAGAAAAGTGTAGAACAATAGAAACAGAGATCCAGGACCAATCTAGGAATTTGGCAGTACCATACAGTGGGAAAACCAGTCATCAGTATCAGCAGCCCAATCACAAGTTCTGAGGATTTCCAGTAGAAGTCATATAAAAAGAAAATCAACATCATAAAGGTATTTTATGTGCACATAAACTCACATAAATTTACAGAAATTTACGTAAATTTAATAAGAGAAAATAAACGCTAGCTAGCCATTAAATTCAGAAAATAGACAGTCACAGACTCTAAGACTTAGTAAAACAATAAGTTACTTACCTTAGCATAGTTAATAATATTTACGTTTCTATTTAATATATTAAAATTTGTTATTTAGTGGACCATCTGTCAAAAAGGTATCATGTGCAAATATAATATATCACCAGCAAAGAACATCAATTAGAAGAGTACCACTGAATAACGAAGTTTAAGAATGTTTTGTACTATAAAATTTAAGAAGTTAAGATTTTAAAGATAGGCAACTTTTAATACGCAACTGCCTTCAAAGAAATTTTATCTGTTACCTATTAATTAAATGTACATAAAACTTTAAATATTCTTGAATAAGTAGTAAACAAATCTCTTATGAAATAAAAATTGTCCTTTTGAAATGATATTTATTTGATAAAGTAAGGTACAGAGTGTTAAAAAGATTTGACTTGACGAGCGAACCGACTACCAGAGTCTATGTTCTACAAGCAGCCAGGGTAATTGAATAAGAATTAAATAAAAAAATATAAGATACAGGTTTGTAGCCCAATAAATACAATTTTCTTTTACACACAAAATAAACACAACATAAACACAAATACAATTTCAACATAAATATTAATTGGCGCCCAACACAAAATTTCATAACATTACAAATTGGCGTGCCCAACGTGAGGCAAGCTCGAAAATAGAACAGGGTTAAAAAAGAAGAATACATAAAAGAAGCAAAATGGATTTACGAAGTGGGAAACAACTTGGAGAGGAGTCGACGGAGACACAATCGGACCAAGAAAGTGTAGAGGAACAGGGAACGAGTGTAGGAGAAGCAAGCGAGACAGGAGTAAGAAGTATGTTAGAAGAGATGATGAGGACAATTATGGAGGACAGAAAAGACAAGAGGAGGACAGAAAAGGCATGAAGAAGACAGAAAAAGACAAGAAGAAGACAGAAAAGACAAGAGGAAGACAGAAAAGACAAGAGGAGGATAGGAAAAGACAAGAAGAAGACAGAAAAATTGACTGAAACGATCATGGAAGGACGAAAAGAAGATATGGAAAAATTATAAAAAGGACGAAAGGAGGACTTGGAGAAATTAGAAAAGGACGAAAGGAGGACTTGGAGAGAAATTAGAAAAAGGACGAAAGGAGGACTTGGAGAAATTGGAACAAGGAAGAAAACAAGACACACAGAAAATTGGAGAAGAATTAAAGCAAATGGAACAGAACAGGAAACAAGACATGGAAAATATGGCCAGATTGCTAGAAAAAGTACAAGGTTTAAAAGAAGAACTAAAAACGGATATTCAATCGTTAAAGAAGGAAGTAGAAAAATTTTGAGAAGGTGGAACAGGATATGACAACTGTGGTAAAGAAGACGATAGAGATTGAAGATATGGTTAAGAAACAAGAACATGAAATTGGAAATATTGAAAAGAATATAACGAAGAATACAGAAGAAATAGAATTAGTCGAAAGTCAAGTACAGAGAGGAATACCAGCAGATCAAGAGGTAATGGAAAATGAAAGAAAAAGAACAGCTTAAGAAGGAGATAGAGCATGTCCGAGAGATGAAGCATAGAGAAGGAGAAGTAATAACGAAAATAATCTGCCATGAAGACAACAAAATTCATAAATTTTCAGGTAACATCAACAAACTACACCCTGTAGTGTTTTTAAAATCATTAACCAGGAAAATACAAGAAATTCAGGATAGGACAAGGTCGGAGGAAACAAGAATGGACAGAATAAAGGAAACTATTAGGAAAACCTGGAAAATGAGGCGTTACTATGGTTTAATGGTATTGAAAATAACATAAACGACTTTACACAATTTACACAACGCTTCACACAACATTTTTGGGGGATAATGCACAACTAGCAGCAAGAGAAAATTGTATTTTGGAAAGTATAACCCTAATTTATCAAGCAGCTTAACAAATTATGCATTACGATTGTACTCGTCTGCACAATATCTTACCCCAAAGCTAAATGAACAAGACTTGGTGCTATACATTTCGCGACAATTTAAACCTGAAATTGCAGAAACTATTGCAATGCAAAATATTGGGACAATGGAGCAAATGTATAGTTATTTAAATCGGATAGAGAGAAATGTCACAAATAATACTCAAAATTACAGTAACAATATGAATAATAGTAATAGAAATAATTCACAAAATTTTCGTAACAATCAAAATAATAATAATCATGATTTCAGAAATAATAACAATTTTAAGAACAGATTCAATAACTTTAGGCCTAATGATAATAATAATACTAGTTATCCACGAAACAATTTTAACAATAATTTTAATACTAATAATAGATACAACAATAATGGTAATAATTTTAACTATAATAACAGATATAATAATAGAGACAATTATGGTAATAATAACAGTAGAAATCAACCAAATCAATATAATAATAACAGAAATTATAACAGCACTAATAACAATGATAATTTTAATAATGGATTTCACAACAATAACCAAAATTATCAGAGAAATCAAAATCAGCCATCGAGACGAGACGATGGAAATCAAAGTAGACAGGTAAATTTTCAAAGTATAAGAAACTCGAGCAGATCAGTAGAACGTGTTCAAAATCCACAATGTGACGAAAGACCAGTCGAACAGCGTAGATCTGTATCAATGGATAGGAACCTGCAATACAAAATGTAGATAACAATCAAAATTTTCAGTAGAAAGCAAGTCAAACAACATAGTCAAAAATTTTATTAATAATTATACCCATCCTCGTGAATTTATTAAGTTAGATGAAAATGTAATTATAAATCAAAATAATATTTTAGTATATGTAAATTCAAAATTTCAAAATTCAAATCTAGAGATATTGATAGATTCTGGTTCTGAAGCTTCATTGATTAGTCAAAATATTATAGATAAATTTCCTCAATTGAATAAACATATTATAAAGGTGAATAGAGTAACATTAATAGGTCCTAACCAAAAGAAACTATATGATGTAAATAAAATGCTAAATATCAATCTAGAATTTAACTGAAAAAATGTATTATTTCAACTTTTAATCGTGCCAAACATGCCAATGGATATAGTGATAGGTTCAGATTATTTAAACAAATACAAAGCTAAAATAGATTATGAGACAAGAAAATTATGCATAGATGATATATGGGTTGAATTTAAAAGATAGGGATGAATTTATGTACATAAAAGGAAGTGAACAAAGTAAAGTAGGTTTTGATGAAGGTAGGAATGATAATTATTATGATGATGAGATAGATGATGAAATATTTGATATTAATAAAATTAAAATAAATGTAAATGATAATTATGAAAGTGAGGTAAGAGCATCGTTAAAAAAATATGAGAGGTTAGTGTCTAATGAAATGAGAGTAGCTGAGAGTTATGTACATAGATTAGAAGGTTAGAGATATTACGAATTTTAAAGCAAAAACATACCCCATACCATATATGCATAAAGAAAAAGTGAAGATCGAAATTGGCAAATTATTAAAAGATGGAATAATTGAAAGAAGCAATACACCATATATAAATCCGCTGGTAATAGTAACAAAAAGAGTGGAGAGATCAGAATATGTCTTGACGCTAGGACTATTAATAAGTACACTGTTCCCCAATATGAGGCACCATTAATGGTGGACGCTATTTTAGGTAGAATAACAAATGCAAAAATGTTTTCAAAATTAGATTTAAAACATAGTTTTTGGCTCATACCGTTAGATGAAGAATCTAGAAAATATACAGGATTTACAGTGGATGGGGACATTTTTCACTTCAGAACAACTCCGTTTGGCTTGCAAAGTTCATGTTCTGCTCTTGTGCGTGCCCTACATAATATTCTTAACAAATATGATAAATTTGTCCTACATTATATTGACGATATACTAATCTGGGGATTATTAATCAGACTGGGATTCAAATGGACGAGGACAGAATACAAACGATAAAACAATTTAAAGGACCGAACAATTTAAAAACATTAAGGGGATTTTTGGGGATGATTAATTATTTTAAAAGACTTATACCGGACTTGACTGCTTTTGAATTGCCACTAATTGAATTACTAAAGAAAAACGTACGATGGACATGGACTGAAACACAACAGAAAGCATTTGACGATCTTAAAAACATAATAATAGATAAACTTAAAATTTACCACCCAAACTATAACTTACCATTTACAATACGAACTGACGCTTCTATACACAGACTGGCAGGAGTATTACTACAGACACAAGACAATATAGAGGTACCAATTTCTTTCACATCGAGGGTAACGAAGAAGCACGAAAGAAATTATAGCGTATCGGAACTAGAATTTGCTAGCATTATTTTCACAATAACCAAAATGAGATTTTACTTATTAGGAAATAAATTCATAGTACAGACAGACAACCAGGCATTGACTTCGATACTTAACAACAAATACGGAAACAACAGGATACACAGATGGGCACTATTATTAAACGAATACAATTTTGACATACAGTACATACCGGGAAAGACTAACATATTAGCTGACGCACTGACAAGGATGGATGAAAGACAGGATGATAGAAATGTAATCAAAATTGGAATAAATGTTTTAAAAGATAATGACGGATTGTTTTCAAACGCAACGATATTACTAGACCAACAAAAATTAAGAGACAACGACAAGAAGAAACTCATAGTAAAAGATCAAATTTATATAAAGAAAATTAAAGAAACAGAGTTATATGCCATTACAAATGAACTGACGAAGGAAATAGTAAGACGAATACATCACGACTATGGACATGTAGGGATTGACAAGACGTGGAAAATTTACAGAGAAACGTACTATAACAAACAAGACCGACAAATTACAAAAAATATTATAAAGACATGCCATATATGCCAACTAGCGAAAGACAAAACTGACATTACGACGGACAGCCAAAATCAATAAGAGCGACTAGACCTAGACATAAAATTGCTATAGACTTCATAAGCAACCTCATCACAAGCTACAAGGGTAGTAGACATATTTTCTAATAGTTGATATTTTTCAAAGTACGTGAGAATCTACCCTTGTAGAAAGACAAACACGAAAACAGTTATACACTTACTAAACCGATACGTACAAGAAGAAGGACAATACGATGAATGTATACTTGACAATGCTACATATTTTAGGAATGACAGAATTCAAAATTATTTTAGACAAAGACAGACAGGACTACATTATACTAGTATACGTCATCCACAGGCTAATCCTGCCGAGAGATACGTAAAGGAGGTATCTAAGTACCTACGTATGCTAGTATTTGACGAACAACCACTTTGGGAAGATTACTTGACAGACGTTGAAAAATATTTAAATCATATACCAAATAACGTGACAGACCAAAGCCCCATTACAATATTCAAAAATGAGCAACCTGACAGACCGTGGACGATAACGACAAACACTCAGTACAATGACATTATTCAAAAGTGAACAAACGACTACAACGAGCCGCTGACAAATACCATAGACGCATGACAAAGCCAAAGAAAAATTTAATAAAATATGAAAAGGAGATTTGGTTATTGTGAAAACACTAAGGGTTCCAAATAGAAGAGACCACCGATGTGCAAAGTTAATGCTACCATATGACGGACCTTATATGATTAACACGACAAACGGGACTAACAGCTACGAACTAAAATACATAGACTCAGACAGAACAAAAGGAATATACAACGTGACACAACTACACCCATACTACAAAGACAAAATATAATTTAGGACAAATAAAATTAAAATATCATACTAATCATATAAAAATAAAAATAAATTAAATTGAAAATTTTCTTGGGAAATAAAATTTCCAATTGAATTTTGGGAAAATTGAGACAATATGAAATATCAGCTTCAATACCTGTGAGGATTTACATGTTTATTTTAAAAAACCCATAAAATAGTATTGAAATTATTATTGTTATTAAAATTAAAATACAGTAGAATTGTAATAATAATATAAAAAGTACAATGCAGAGCATATAAGTAGTTATTATAGTGTAAATTAAATAAATTAACAATTTTGAAAATAAAATATAGTTAAAATTCATCAAATATTGGGACATGATCTCATATTTATGAATAGTTCATAAACAAAAAGGAGTTAAACCCAGATCAAAGTATATAGAAGGAAAAGAAAAGATCATTTAGTAATATCATTCTTATATCGACAGGAGTCAAGCAAAGATAATTAAAATATTAGCAATTTAAATAAATAAAATTTATAAAATGTTTAGAAATGTCAAATAAATTTCATAGACATGGACAAATGTCAAGTATAAAGTTGGCTTCACAAGAGATATCACAATGTACACAAAAAAGTAATATTGAAGAATATTTAATATTTAGATATAAGTAAAATTGTAATTACATAAAAAAATGTGTAGTAGATTTAAGTAGTGCTGTGAAAACATAAAAACAGTGCATCGAAAAACTCAATAAGACCATATGTATGAACCATAATATGTATGCAAATTTTACAACAAGGAATCAAGATATCAAATTGGTAGAAAAATAGAGGAAAAACAAAATTTTGTTGATTAGATACGAAAGAATGAAAGAACGAGCAGCGTCGGTTTTGGAAGAGAGGTTCCAGAAAAATAAGAAATTCAGCAAGAAAAAGTAAAGTAATAGTTAAAAGTAATACTCACGTTATAAGAAAAGTGTAGAACAATAGAAACAGAGATCCAGGACCAATCTAGGAAATTTGGCAGTACCATACAGTGGGAAAACCAGTCATCAGTATCAGCAGCCCAATCACAAGTTCTGAGGGATTTTCAAAGGATTTCCAGTAGAAGTCATATAAAAGAAAATCAACATCATAAAGGTATTTTATGTGCACATAAACTCACATAAATTTACAGAAATTTACGTAAATTTAATAAGAGAAAATAAACGCTAGCTAGCCATTAAATTCAAAAATAGACAGTCACAGACTCTAAGACTTAGTAAAACAATAAGTTACTTACCTTAGCATAGTTAATAATATTTACGTTTCTATTTAATATATTAAAATTTGTTATTTAGTGGACCATCTGTCAAAAGGTATCATGTGCAAATACAATATATCACCAGCAAAGAACATCAATTAGAAGAGTACCACTGAATAACGAAGTTTAAGAATGTTTTGTACTATAAAATTTAAGAAGTTAAGATTTTAAAAGACAGGCAACTTTTAATACGCAACTGCCTTCAAAGAAATTTTATCTGTTACCTATTAATTAAATGTACATAAAACTTTAAATATTCTTGAATAAGTAGTAAACAAATCTCTTATGAAATAAAAATTGTCCTTTTGAAATGATATTTATTTGATAAAGTAAGGTACAGAGTGTTAAAAAAGATTTGACTTGACGAGCGAACCGACTACCAGAGTCTATGTTCTACAAGCAGCCAGGGTAATTGAATAAGAATTAAAAAAATATATAAGATACAGGTTTGTAGCCCAATAAATACAATTTTCTTTTACACACAAAATAAACACAACATAAACACAAATACAATTTCAACATAAATATTAATTGGCGCCCAACACAAAATTTCATAACATTACAATATATATACATCCCGCTATCAATTAGACGGCCATACATTGTCAATTTACTATCATTTCGACGGCCGCGTTGGTCGTCGAATTGGGTCCCAGATGTCTAATTTGTATAGTTTTAGTTCACAAGAATTTTTCAAGAATAGGTGGCGCTGAACATAATGTATATTCACTATGTATATATTTCCTTCGTACGTTTTATGTCACCACCTTTCGGACGACCAAAAATTGGCAACCTCGGAATTATACCAAATAACAAATAAGAAAGACCTGTGTATTTTAAACGGCTTCAAAATTGTTAGTCCAACTATCGCTTTACGCTCGTTTCATAAATTAAGTCATAAGACGGCCATATATGACAATAGGGCGGCCGTATATGGCCGTCAAATAACTTTTTAAAGTAAAATATACACTTTACATTTTTGTGCAAAATAATATTCATATTATAAATGATATTTTCGCGTAGTTTAGAATTAGATGAATGTACCTATCGAATAGTGATGGAGAAACCGGCCTTTAATCTGCATTGTGAAAAAGTAATATAAAACTTTCCATTAATAAGGAAAAAGTGAAATTTTTCATCAATCCCAGTTCGCTAAAACTAAGAGACCAATTCAGTAAAAACTGATAATAAAAGAACAAATAATTTAAAATGGCTTTTAATGACACAGCCACACAAAAATAAAAATGTTCTGTGCTCGAGCTCCGACCTATGGTTCCCCATGTATTTTTGGCTCCTGAAACCAATCCCGGGGTCGGTGTAGCCCAGACGTTCCATATTTGCGTCCTACGGTCAAAAAAATTACCAAAATTTGGCCATTACCTGGAAATAAGCGCAAAGCTTTATCTCGTGCTATTGAAGGGTCCAAACATGAATCAGTTGTTGGATAGGACCTCGCACATCCCAATTGTCACTTGAGGGCCACGAGTTGGCAGAAAATTGGTCCTAATAAATTTCAAATTGTCAGAAAAAACATGATTTCACCGTATTCAGGATCGAATTGATTTAAGAGGATTGTCTTCATGTAGCATTGCACAGTGAATAGACAACAAAAATAAAGAAAAATAATAAAAATAGTAAAAAAATTAAAAATTTAAAAAATTAGAAAAGAAAGAAAGGAGCCACAATACTTCCTACGTCAACGTCATTACTCATTAGCACGGTTGCAGTTCCATAAAAATTTGTGAATTACTTTCCTATGGCGTGACCCAAAGCTAACAACGTTGACGTAGGAAGTATTGTAGTTCCTTTCTTTTTTATATTTTTATTTTTAAAAATTTTTTAAATTTTACTTTATTTTTGTCTGTCATATACAGGATGAATCAGGTTTTAAGAGTCAATATATTTTTGGTAGCTTTATAAGAGAAATACAGTGTGTTGGAGTTCGAAAAACGGCATTCTAGAAAAATATGGCAATATTCCTACAGCTCAACATTGAAAATAAATGAAGTTTGCTTAATAAATTTTTGTCATAAAGCTATCCATTTTTGAGATACAGGACGTGTAAAATAATTCTTGAAAACCAAATTTTGACTGTATTTTTTAAGCACAACATTTTTGCAGACTTTATTCTGTAACTTTTTAAATTTAAGCTTTTACCATTAAAGATATCAGTTTGTAGGTCAGTCCAAGGCCTTCTAAGCCAACAACGAATTTTAAAAACTAAATTATATATTTTGAAAATCAAATATGATTTGTTAATTTTTACAGTACTACAGTAACAAAAGCTATCCTCCCATATATCAAATTAAAGTTTCTTTTACGGTCTATTTGATTGCATAATAATTCTTCATACAGCGTGTTAAAATATATATATATCCCAAGTAAATAAATTTTCAAAGGCGGTCATTTTGGACAGATCTACAAAATGATATCGTGACCATTAAGATTTATTATTACTATTATTTTTATCATTATTATTATTAGGAAACTCACCTACCTTTTTAGTTTGTTAATTATGTTCCTGTTTACGTTAGAATTTATATTTTTGTGATGCCTTTATTTTGACGTTTTCTGGAATATTCTCGGCCACATTCTATTTGATTCTCAAGACCGCCGAAAACTTCTAGAACCCTAAAAACCTCTATAAGCGGATCGGTTTCGTTGACACGTTCAATTTATCTTGAGAAGCTGAACGTGAGTGACAGAAACGTCAAAGTAATGCGTTGACAGTTGTGAAATTTGTTTAAAGGATATTTCTTGTACAATCAAGAGTGACAATAAAGTTTGTTTGTCTACATGACGTGTTTCCACGCAAAATCTACATAGAGGTTACATTGGTGTCAGTGGTGTAACACAAAGAAAACGTTTGAAGTAGACAAGTGAATGCTATTGATGAGATTAAGAGCGACGGAAATGGAGGAAACATTGAAACAGTTAATGGGAATGATGAAAGATATGAAAGAAGGAAATGAAAAATAGTCAAGAAGAGGTGAAGAATAATAACCAGGAAGAATTAAGAAACGAACTGAAAACCAGTTTACAAGAAAGAAAACAATAAGAAGTTAGAAGAAGTAATTAATGTTAAACTCAATAAATTTGAGGAAACTATTGAAGAGGAAATTACGCAATTAAGAAATGAGATACAAGATAATGTCCAGGTCGTAGAAGAAAATATGACTAAGTTAAAAAGTCTCAAATCTGAAATACCAGTTGTCCGCGAGGGAACCCATCATGACTGAGAACAGTTTTCTTCCATAGTCAAGGATTAAGCCACCAACATTTAATGGAAACATGTCATGGAGTACTTACCTTAAACAATTTGAAGCAGCTGCCTTGCCAAATGACTGGTCAGAAAAAGAAAAAGCGACTTATATTTTCTCTACGAGGTAAAGCAATTGGGATATTAAGAACACTAGCTGAGGATAAACAAAAGGACTGCCAAACGCTGAAGGGTGCTTTAGAAATGAGCTATGACGAGGTTCATCTACAACACGTTTACCAAGCACAATTAAAAAGTCGAAGAAAATCGATGCCCTAAGAATACATCCAGTCAGGATCAGGAAAACTAGTCAGCTTTGGAGGTCGAATCTGGCTAGGTGCTACCAAGCCCCACCAACTATTAAGATCAAGGAACCCGTCTGCAAAATAATGGAACGAGTTTGGTAGTACCAGGGCGTATATGCGGACGGGATTGTGAAATGGTCCTTGATACCGGTTCTAGTCACACCATCATAAAATCCAATATCCTCGCCTACTACAGAATACAGCAACCAGACCGAAACTACATCTTGGAAATAGGAAATGGGGGAAGTCCCTATTATAATGATATCCATCTAGCTAAAATAACCTTGGGGCAACCACTTTCCAACACAACGTTCTAGTAGCAGATACAATAACTGATAATGTTATCCTTGGACTTGATGTCATGACTGAACATAATTTTGTACTGGATCTTCTTCGAAGACTATTAAAAACTAAAGATGAAAAATCATCATGCAGTTTCCCGAAATCAGAACCCTGCCTATTAGAACTGTTGTTCTAAACTGCTGTTCAGAAATGGTAATTGAAGCTATTTATTTTGTAGCAGTCGTTTGGCAGTTGAGGAAAGTGTAATTGTAGAACAATAACAAGACAGCCGTTTTTATAAGAAGGGCATATTAACAGAAAGGATAAACAATTTGGTATTGGTTAGAATGTTGAATCTGAAGAACTACGCACAACAGATCAAGAATGACGAAGGCTTTTGGAGGCGAACAGTTGAATCGGTGTTCAGCAATATAGAACCATCAACAGCATCTCGAAATATTGAAAAACTATCAGAAGTTATTCAGAGCCTTGTTAACAGATTCAAGTGTCCATTACGATCCGATGAAGTTACGCATTCGGAAGATTTATTGAGGCGCTACCAGGATGTATTCTCATTATCATAAAATGATGTCTACTACTACTTAGTTTGTTAATTATTTTCCTGTTTACATTAGAATTTATAATTTTGTGATTCCTCTATTTTTATGTTTTCTGGAACAATCTCGGCCACATTCTATTTGATTCTCGAGATCGCCGAAAACTTCTTGAACCCTAAAAAAATCATTCATTATCATTGTCATTATCATTATCATTTTTATTATTATTAATTAAAGAGATTAATTTAAAAGATACCACTTACCTGTGAGTGCTTTACCGCAACAACTATACAGGGTGAGATGCAATGGTCCGCTTACTCCTCGCTCGAACTAAGCGGCGAAGAGGGACTCGCCATGCTGCAGCCGCCATTATTGTATTTTTTTAATTGTAAAATTATTCGAAATAATAAAAGACGTTTATTATTATTATTATTATTATTATTATTATTATTATTATTATTATTATTATTATTATTATTATTTATTATTATTATTAGATATTTAATTGCAGACCTTTTCGAATAGGACTATACGCATTTTGTTTAAGAATAATACTGCAGGTAACAACCACTTCCAGAACTAGTGCCCCTACCGGTATTGAATTACACCTGCAGTATCTGTGTGAATAGCCAAGAATCCTCGTCGACCATCCCACCAAATATAGACCGGTTTCGGACATGTTAGCCTTCATCAGTATGCCATAGATGAGACTACCGATAACTGAGCTGGCTATGCGGTATTTGTACCTACTTATGCATATTAACGATGCGTAGGTGAGATGAAATGGTCCGCCTACTTTCCACTCGTCATAAGCGGCGGAGAGCGAGGAATAAGCGGATCCTAAAAATTAGTTTAAAATTTCAAAAACTTATTTTTAAAACCGTTTATCGTAAAGAAGTGTTTAGTAAACTACTTAGATTGATTACTATTTTCAATTGATAATAATTAGAGATAAATTAAAAATTTTTGGAGACACAAACTTTACCTTTCTATTTTTGACAGCCAGGCGGTTCCTAAACTAACTTTACTTAATACTAAATTTCATTCAGAAACTTTCTTTGATTTTGCATTTTCACTTAAAACCCTTTGATTTTCAAGCAAGCTTTGATCTACTTACCCAAGATGCCATTGGTTCTAATTCAATTTCCATTCCATTGGTTTTATTGGTTATAATTATTATTAATTATTAAGATTAGTAATAAATCTAAATAGTGTAATAAATTTTATTTCGTTACATCAAACGGATTTAAAAATATTTTTGAAGGCGAATAGGTATCTCCTCAGGGTGCAACTTTGTCGAGAGGTAAGGCTTCTATACTGCCATATCATCTGGCAACAGTGCCAGCCGTCATATTGTCTGGTATACACAGAAGATGGCCGTCTCATAGGTATGAATTTATAAATAAATATATATTTGGTTGTCGTATTGGATGAATTTATAAGGTCTTCACATTGATAGCAAATTGTAAAATTTAAAAGAAGTGTGTTTCGTACATCAAATCACCATAGATATTTTGGGAATGGGTTATTTAATATACATGAAATATCTAAGATATATTCGCGGTATTTTCAGTGGCTGCCAAATTACTGGTTTTGTAAGGCCGTCGTATTGATAGCGGGATGTATATATATATATATCAATTTGTTTGTGTACACAAACCTTATCGTACCTATGAATATTCTATATATACCTACAAAATTCCATATACTTATCTACTGCTGTTTGATTTAAAATTAAGAAATTGCTTTAAACTAAGAATAGAGTCATGACTTTCAATTATGGAATTGTCAACAGTGTTTTTATTTAATATTGTATGACATGTATTTATACTGTTGTGTTTACTAGCTATTAATTAATAATAATAACATAAAGACTATTTACCCAAAACATAATAAAAATAATTTCTATATAAGTTTCCCAACATATGTTTTACTATCCTAATGATTAAATTGCTTATTAAGACCCTTCTATATTTTTAAACCTATAACATAGAAATTATTTAAAAAAAAGTAGATGCTCAACTACTATATTAATATATTTATTAACTGTGGTTTTATTGCTCATATTTTTGACTTTTATCTTTCCCCTACTAACTAATGATCCCAATTTACGCAAATAATATAGTTAAACCTGCAGATTGCCTAACCATGATAAAAAAGTTGTAATAATACTGTGCTGGTGTTTGCAAAAATATTTATTTAATATCATGCACGACATCAACTTAAGACTGGACATTGGTAGACACATTGCACAAACTTGCGGTCGCGGAAGGGGACTTTTTGACCGGTAGGCATGTGCTTAGAAGCAATAAATTATCTGAGTTGCAGTAAAATATGACACTCGCTCGACAGAGTAGGACTCGGGCTTAATCGGACGGCATTAGAATTTGGCAAAATAGGTATATCACTGTATCATATTTTAGGATTACGAATAGGAACTGTCCGTCGTGTCGCACGGAACAATTAATAATGCTTAAAATATTGTTCCAATTCATGACCAATTTAATATTAGCTCAGTCGTAACAATATATATTATTTTTACTAACATCGAATAATTTGAAAAATACAGTGAAAATTATATACCTATAGTTGTGTTGCTACTGTTACTCATACATACATTAGATAAAAATATGACGAATTATGCTAATTTATCTATATGCAAAAATGAGTCGTTAAGAAGCGCCAAATTTTTGAAACAATATAGAGATATTATTACTATATCAGTAACCGGTTATAAAACGGAAAAGCGTTGAACGATTAAAATTAAATTTTATATATGAAAGTATATTGATAAAAGACTTTTCCTAACGCAATTATGTTAATTACCAACATGCACAAATGCCTTAAACTGGATACCTGTCAAAAAAATAATACATATATTTTGTGTATTATCTGTCACAATTTATTTTCTAGCAAAGGCCAAAACTTTTAAAACAAATTGTTTCTCTTCCAAATTTTAAAGACGTTACAGCATTGTATAAATATTTATTTATACAATGGTTACAGTTAGGTGTTGTAGCGTTTCTACGTGTAGCACGTGGATCGATGTCGGAATTAAAAGTCTTTTATTACTTTGTTGTTTTTATTCTTGCTCATGTAAAAACAGTTAGCAGAAAGAGAGTGCCTTCGTATTTATATACAGCTGTGTCAACTTAACATTACATTTACATTGTTACCAACATATCTATATATTACTCTACATCCCTCTTCCAAGTATATTTACAATATTTACAAAAATTATTAATATTAAAATTAAAACTAGAAAATTACAGGTTAGAATAGTTTACATTATAATTAAATTCTACACTAATTTTATACAGCTCTTTTAAAATCTAAGTTCATATGGTTCTCTAACAAAATCAGATTTAATTCGATTTTTAATATGTATGTGTTCTCTAGTTCGTCTATAAATTTGTTATCATCATCTTTTACAATAAATGATCGTGGTTGTTGAGTTGTATCAGTGATTACACCATTTTTCAATGATTCTTATATCTAAACATTATATTATCATTAACCTTCCCCTCTGTCAAGTTTTACAGTGCTTGTCGTAATACTTTTTTGTTTAAGTTGTCTCTTTTTAAAAGTTTTTTTAATGATTGTGGATTATTTAAAACAGGCTGAAGTTGAGATTCTGTACAGGGTAAGTTATCTCTTAGTCTTCTATTAAATAACATCTGAGCTGGAGACAAACCTATATCAGGAATGGTTTATTTCTGTACGTTAGTAAATATAAGTCAAGATTGTTATTTTCCTCTTTACATTTTTTTAACATGTTTTTATATATTGCTACAGATTTTCTGCTAACCCATTACTTTTAGGGTAGTTTGGACTTGAGGTTATTAACAGTATGTCTAAATTTTTAAAATGTTTAGTTCAAAGGAATTGAATGGACTATTATCTGAAATTATAACTTCTGGATAATCATGTGTGGAAAATTAATGATAATATATTTGATATTTCTTTAATGTTTTTAAATTTTAATTTTTAGTTCTATCCATTTCCACCCCATTGTAAAATATCCATTCCAAGCTTCTTCCAAGGTCTGTTAGGTATTTCTGATTGTATCATTGGCAATCTAGTATTACAATTTCTATATTTGTTGCAAATATCACAATTTTCAACATAATTTTGGATATCTTTATTAATTTTAGGCCAAAAATACAATTTTTGCTCTAGCTTTGCATTTGTTAACACAACAATGATCATTATGTAGTATTTTTAAATAATTAATTCTTAAATTATTAGGTATAATTACTCTATCTTCAAAAATAATAAACCATTGTATTCACATAATATATTGAATAAAATTTCAGTATCATCTATTTTTTCAGTTAATATCAGCTATCAACATTTTTGTACCTGGCAAATAAGTTATATTTAACTGATATTTTAATAATTTGAGAAACATTCTCTGCAGCCGTGAAGGCATTTTATTGATATCTTTTTGCAATTGATACTAAAGGCTTGTGATCTGTCTGAACTTCTGTTAGTTTATTGTAAATATAATCGGTCAGTGGTCGCGCGGTTTAAGGCGTTAGTACTTGAATCGAGGTGACTAGACGGAGTTGGTTCGAGCCCAGCTACCGGTAGACCGTATATAATAATAATAATAATTATAATAATAAAATGGCTTTATTTCTAAAATGGATTGCAATTTACAGACAATCACATTAGAAAAGGCGAAGTTTAGCCTAAGGCTACTCTACTTAACCTTAACAGTAACAGAAAAAATAAAACAAATACAAACAGAAGTCAAACATTTTCATAAGAACTAACCCAAATAGGTAAAAATGCGGAATAACATTTTCATGAAGAAAAATAATATGATAAAAAAATAAATAATATAAAACTGGAAAAGCTCCACATAAGTACACCTGAAAATACATAGAAATACATACATACAATTAATAATTAATATAAGCTATATTCGTGGAGGGATTGGCACCCTCTCTGCGGGTATGGTAGGGTGGAATAATGTTAGCTTGGGTCAATGTAGATTGATGCCGGTTGATATTTGACCACACCCTTAATTAATGAGGTTTTCCAGGTTTTCCTCATTCCTGCACTGAATAGTGGTTAGGGCCTACCAACGTAAGTCGTTCCTGGGCGCAAATGCGGCCTGCTTAATAATAATATGCCGCCCCTCTCCCGCACAAGTCTCCGACTTCTGGGCTAATCCTGTGATTAGAATGAGGGGTAGAGATATTATTATTATTATTATAATTAAACTTTTCACATGCAAAAATAATGGCAGCTAACTCACGTTCAATGTTTGCATATCTTTTTCACTATCCGTTAATACTCGCGACACAAAAGCTATTGGTTCTTGTAACAAACATGCCCCAAAACCTTCACTTGAAGCATCACATTGAATTACTTGACTTTTGTTCACATCAAAATGAAACAAAATGGGTGCTGAAGTTACTAGGTTTTAGTTTTATTGTTTCATCATGAACTTTATCCCAATGCCAAATTACATTTTCATGTGTTAAATTTCTCAAAGGAGTAGTTAAGTCTGATAAATTAAGTAAAATTTGCCAAGATACTTTATAACAAAATCTCAAAAGTTCTTTTTATTTGTAGGATTATTCATTTTTAATATGGCATTAATTCTATTCTCATCTATTTCTATACCTATCTCTGAAACTTTAAATCCTAATATTTTAACATTGTTTTTCTTATACTGAAATTTATCTTTATTAAATGTAATTCCATATTTTCTTGCAGTTTCTAAAACATTATTTAATATTTGATCATGCTCTGCCTTAGTTGAACCTGATATTATTAAATCATCAATATATACTTTATTGCCAACAATACCTCCAAAAATTTCCATATTTTTCTTTGAAAAATTTCTGATGATGTGTTTATCCCAAAGCGTAATCTTAAAAATCGATAACGACCTAGCGGTGTTGCAAAAGTACAGAGTTTAGATGATTCTTCATCTAGCATAATCTGATAAAAAAATCTTTAAGATCTAACACAGAAAACAATTTTTGCCAACTAGATCTGTCAATATTTCATCTGATGAAGGAATTTGATAATGTTCCCGTTTTATATATTTATTTAAAACTGTGGGATCTAAACATATTCTTAATTTTTATTTGGTTTTCTACAACTACAATATTATTTACCCAATCAGTTGGTTCTGTTTGTTTACAAATTACTCCCATTTTCAAGTTTATTTAAAGAATTTTTAAATTCTGGAATTAAGCTTTTAGATATTCTCCTAGCTGGATAAACACAAGGTTGAGCATCATCTTTCAAAGAAAATTTATATGGAGAGCCTGGAAAAGTTCCTAAACCTTGAAAAACATCTTTATATTTTGTAATTACTTCCTCATTATTATTAAAAATATGAATTTTATTATTATTTGCAATATTATTAACTAATTTTATTATATTAAGACTTATAGAACTCCGTTTTCTTAATATAGCTTTATCATTTTCAGCAGTTACATAAAATTTTAGTTTATAACTCCTACCACGTACTACACAACTTAACTCTGCAGAACCTACAACCCCAATTCTGGATCCACCATATGCTGATAAGTCATATCTGCATTTTCAACTGATCATTTCTTGCAACTTGTTTAAAAAGCTTGACAGGAAGGAGGTTGCATTGTGCTCCAGTGTCGACCTTAAAAGAAATTAATTTATTATTAATTAATATATCTTCCTATATGTCATCATCATTGTTGCTGTTATCATTTTCTTTATTTATTTTATTTTCTAAAACATCATATTTCTTATGTTTTACATTAACAGAATCTATAAAATTCACTGCTAGAAGTATCATCAGAACTTTCATTAAACTCAATATTATTAATTCTCTTATTTTTGTTTCTAACATTATTTCTGAAACTTTTATTTTTTTGTTTAAACTTACAACCAATTTCAAAATGATTAAACTTTTACAATAATTACATACTTTACCAAATGCAGGACATTTACCCACGTGGTGTCTGAAACTACATTTTTACAATCATATACTACATTATTATTTTTACATTTATTTACAATATTATTAGAAGTGGAAGGTGTACTTATCTTATAATTTTTATTTCTTATAATAGCATCCAACTGGATGCCAGATTTATTTGCCTCGCCCATATCCGCCATTTGCTTTTGGTCATCTCATGAAGTCACAAATTTCTTCCGCCTTGGCTAATGTTAAGTCTTCAATTTGTAACAGCTTTTCTTTTAACTTGTCATCCTGTATACTCATCATCAATTTGTCTCTCACCATATTTTGTTCTTCTTGGTATTCACAACTTGCTACTAATGATTTTAGTTCCACTATAAATTTGTAATAATTTTGCCCATCCTTTTGCTTACATGTCAAAAATTTGTAACGTTCGTAAACTAGATTCTTCTTGGGTTCACAATATTTCTCAAATTTCGTTAGGACATCAGTAAGTTTGATTTTCTCCATTTTTAACTTAAATGTGTTTGTTGAATACTTTATTATGTTTGAATGTTTGAAATATTGCCGCTAAGAATTCCCCACTCTAAACTCTGTCCCCACTACCATACTGTTCGATGGTCAGTGAAGTTCAGAAGTACAGTTCAACACAGTACAGTAACAACAGTAGAGTAGGTTATGTTATGAGGCTTGTAAAACGTTATGTTCTAATAAAGAATACCTATACAATCGACTAAAATCAGTTCTTATTATTAAATCAAAAATCGAAAGAAGTCTATAACATAAATTTGGTCCAGCGAGCGAATTAAAACAAAAAAGTGAGTGAATATCTACGAAAGGCAGCAAGGCAGACGGCCTGGCGGCAAAACGCACCCGTGGAAGCCGACAAGCAAGCGGAGTGGAACACGTGCAAAAGCAAAAACAGCTACACAGCAGCGAGCCGTAAGCGCAGGTGGACAGCGACAGCCAAACAAAGGAATGTACATAGGTCAGTCCTTGTTTATTACTCATTTACTATACTATCTATCCTTATATATCCTGTTTACCTGCGGCGACCTAGCATAGCATATTTTTGCAGTTTACATATTAAAAACAAACAAACAAAAGAATTAACAATGGCTACCGACAACGACGAACTAAAAGTTTAACGTTTAGACGCGGTCAAATAAAAGGCCTATTAACGAGATTTCATAGTTTTTAAACACTTACGAGCAAAATCAAAATATTACCGAATTAAAATTTCGTTTCAAGAAAATTGAGGATATTTGGCACGAATTCGATAAAGTTCAGTCTCTAATAGAAATAGATATAACAAATTTCGAGTCCCAAACTACGGAACGCAAAACGTTTGAAGACAAATACTTCGAAACAATCGCGCGAGCAGATGAATTACTTAAAATCGAAACAACTACCTACTATAGCAAATACAGCATCAGTTACTAACTCGATCACGTATAATTCAAATTTACCAACAATCAATCTACCTCAATTTGAAGGATCTTATGAAGGTTGGACTCAATTTTTCGAGATATTTAAATCGTTAGTACATGAAAATACCAGGCTTACAAACATTCAAAAATTCTTTTATTTGCAGTCTTGCTTAGGTGACGCATATCAAATATTACATTCATTAGAAATTAGCGAGGCAAATTATGACGTAGCAATTCAGTTGCTAAAAGAAAGATATGAAAACAAACGCGTGCTTATACATAATCACGTAAAAACATATACGAGTTACCAACTTTATCAAAAGAATCACATATTCAATTACGAAAACTTATCGACATGTTTTCCAAAAATTTCCGCGCCTTAAAAGCTTAGGCAAACCGGTAGAATACTGGGACACTCTTTTGGTACATTTAATTGCGATAAAATTAGATTTACAAACGCGCCGCGAATGGGAAAGTGTGGTAAAAATAACATGCCGAAGTTACACGACTTATTAACATTCTTAAAAATAAATGCCAAATGCTCGAAAGATTAGACTCGAAAATACTAAATAAAGCTAACACGGCAGCTAAAATTCATACAGAAAAGCAATTAGTTCACGTTGCAACGCATGACCAGCAACAAAAGGTAATAATTGTGACTTTTGTAAACAGGGAACACATTTTACATATAAGTGCCAGCAATTATTCGATACCTCTTAAATCACGATACTTTGAACTTCGAAAAGCCAATATCTGTACAAATTGTTTAAGAGCGGGTCATACGGCTGACAAATGTACAGGAAAACATGTCAAATATGCCATAGACGGCATAATACGCTTCTAGATGATAAAGATTTTCAATTTAACACTCGTAATCAAGCAAATAATTCAAATGGAGAAATTAGTTCGAATACAAATATAAATAACGAGCGACAAATAAGTCAAAATCAATCTTCATCTAACCAAAATAATACTGACAAGTCAAATATTGCGCAAAATGTAAGCGAATCGGGCGAAAACAAAGTACAAGTGTCGCATATAACTTTAGCATCACATTGCGAAACAGAAGGAACAGTTCAAATTGTGTTAGCCACAGCTGATGTTTTCATATTAGACGCTAATAAAAAACTAGTAAAATGCCGTGCTTTATTAGATTCGGCGAGTCAATCGAACTTCTTAACATTGGAGCTATTTAAAGGTTTAAACTTAACTGGTACAAAAGTAAACACACCAGTCACCGGCATAAATCAAACAGCTTGTAATATTTCATACAAGGCACAAGCTCGAATTGAATCGCGAAATCATTCATACAAAGCATCTTTAGAATGTTTGGTTTTAAATCATATCACCAGCAATTTGCCGCAAGTTTCGTTTGATAATTCAAATTGTAAAATACCTAATGACATTTGGTTAGCCGATCCTAAATTTAATATATCTGAACCGATCGATATTTTACTTGGCACTGAAATATTTTTCGAGGTACTCAATGCACAACAAATAAAATTAGGCAAGCGGGGTCTGCATTTACAAAGTACAAAACTCCGATGGATTGTTACAGGTCCGGTTTACATAAATTAAGACGCGTATTACAATGATTACACAAAATGCTTATTAATAACAAATAATACTTTACACGGCGACTTAGAGCGATTCTGGACGTTAGAAAATATTCACAATTCACATGCAAAATTGTCTAATGAGGAATTGGACTGCGAAAAACATTTTAGGAAAATTGTGAACAGGACAGCTCCGGACGTTTTACAGTTAAATTACCTCTTCGAGAAAACGCACGCGAATTGGGAGCGTCATTGGACGTTGCAATTAAACGACTACATTCGGTAGAAAATAAATTAATGAAAAATTCAGAAATGCATAAACAATACACCGAATTTTTACAAGAATACGAGGCAATGGGTCATATGACCAAATTAGAAACAAATCAAATAAATTCAGGAGAAGTTCAAAATTATTTACCTCATAACCCGGTATTAAAGGAGTCGAGCATAACTACAAAGTTGCGAGAGGTTTTCGACGCTTCCTGTAAAACCTCCACCGGAATAAGCTTAAACGACGTATTAAAAATTGGGCCGAAAGTACAATGCGATCTTTTCGATATTGTGATGGGAATACGTACACATCAAATTGCAATAACAGCCGATATTGCCAAAATGTACCGTATGATAAATGTACACAAGTCACAGCGTGATTTTCAACGGATCGTGTGGCGAACGGATCGCAATGAAGAAATCTCTCACTTTCAGCGAAATACCATTACATATGGGACAGCTAGCGCATCATTTTTGGCAACTCGCACATTACATCAGGTCGGTTTAAATTGCAGAGACAAATATCCAAAAGCTAGTTTAGCAATAACACAAGATTTTTCATGGACGATTTATTAACGGGCGTAGACACGTTAGATGAAGCAATAAAATTAAAACAATTAGAAACAATTTTATCGGAATCGGGTTTTACACTAAGAAAATGGCTATCTAATGACATGCGAATATTCGAAAACAACGAACAATTACATTGTACGGATGTGCCATTTCAAATTAACGACAGTAAAGAGGCTAAAACTCTCGGGTTACTTTGGGAACCGCGCGATGACATATTATTTTATAAACTAAAGGTCGATCAAAAAAGTGAAATATTAATCAAACGTATTATTTTATCAAGTGTAGCGAAAATTTTCGATCCGCTAGGGCTCATTAATCCCTGCATAATTACAGCAAAAATAATACTACAACGATTATGGCGAAACGGTTTAAATTGGGACGAAGCAGTACCGGACTCAATAAAAATTGAATGGTCAAATTTTATAAAAGGAATAGTAAATTTAAATTCTATTAAAATTCCTCGTTGTATTGTTATACCTAACGTAGTGAATATAGTTATACACGGATAAATCATATTTAATATGCGCTAAATCTCGATTAGCACCGTTAAAAACCATGTCTTTACCACGACTTGAACTATGGGGAGCTCTTTTATTAGCACAACTGGTAAATAAGATTAAATCCGTTTTGCGACTTAATATAAATAATAATAATAATAATAATAATAATGCATTTATTGCCCAACAGAAATAATCCATTTACAGGACAAAATAAAAAAAAAGTGTGAGAATATTTCTAACAAAATAAAGGAAACTTAATAAGTTACATACAATACGTCAGTGTGATAAGTGTAAGTAATACTAACAGTTTGTACAGAAATTTATACCACAACAAACAACACAACTACAGATCAAGTATTAATTAACCTAAATATCTCGAAAAAATTGAGATCCCACCAATAATAAATTTTTAAGAGTACAGGTATTTAAATCACATAAGCTGGATATTTGATTAAAATTGATAGACATAACATATACTGGAGATTTCATGCCTAAATTAGTTCTTACATTATGACAATAGAACATACAGTGATCCCGTGATCCAAGTCTAGGAACTCGTAGGTCAAACATATTCAACATAGATGCTGAATCAATTCGGTTGTGAAATAATTTAAATAACAGTGACAAACTCGCAAGCACTCTTCTGGTATGTAAAGAATCAAAACTAAATCTTTGCAGCAACAAACTGTGGTTATATCCCTAGGTGGATAGTAACCATCAGTACGATAAGACAAAAACTTTAGAAAACGCCTTTGAACTGATTCCACTAAATCAATATGTGTTCTATAAAACGGGTACCAAATAATACTACAATATTCAAGTTTCGAGCGTACTAGAGAATAATAGAGGCATTTTAAAGCAGCAACGTCATTAAAATTTGAGGAATTTCTAATAACAAAGCCCAATGTTTTATATGCAGTGTTAACCATTTGGTTAATGTGATTGGAAAAAGATAATTTGTCATCCATGATAACTCCAAGGTCCTTAATACTATTGCAACGTTTAAGAACTGTAGCGTTGAGATTGTAGTTAAATAAAATAGGTTGAGTTTTAAGAGTAAATGAGCATATTTTACACTTGTCAACATTAATTGGCAATTGATTTTTGAACACCATTCCTCAACTAAATCAATACCTACCTGTAAATTTAAACAGTCACTTATAGAATGTATATTTAAAAGAGTTTTAAATCGTCAGCAAAAACAAATGATTAGATCTTAGTGACAGAGACAAATCGTTAACAAATAAAATAAAAGAAGAGGTCCAAGGTTGGATCCTTGGGGTACACCGAAGTGGCTAAGAAAGTATTAGATTTAAAACCGTTGTATGAAACATATAATTTACGTTGCGAAAGATATGATCGGAATAGTCCAAGTAAACTATTACTAAAACCCAAATGGTCAAGTTTATATATTAATAATTCATGATTAACCTTGTCGAATGCCTTAGAAGTCCGTGTATACCACGTCTACTTGACCTCTATTGTCAATGTTGCTTGAAACAAATTGGGTAAATTCAGCCAAATTTGTTAACGTAGAGCGTGACGTAACAAATCCATGTTGATTCGGAGAAATAAAATTTCTAACTTTATTAAAAGAATTGTATACACAGCCATCTCAAATACCTTCGCAAAGTTGGATAGAATAGCTATAGGTCGATAATTTTTATATCAGATGGATTACCATCTTTTAGTATCGGACAAATTCTTGATAATTTCCACTGCTCCGGAAAAGTAGCAGTAGACAGAATAAGATTAAATAAAGCACACAATGGAGCAGAAAAATCACAGAACAGTCTTTAATAAAAAAGCTAGGTATCTGGTCATCTCCACATGTCATCTTATTTTTAGCTTTGAAATGGCATTACAAACATCGGTTTCGGTGAAGCTAACAATATTAATAGAAGTTTGAAAACTATTTAAATCTAAATGAGGTTGAAAATTTTGACTGCTGAAAACACTTGAAAAATATTTGGAAAAATCATTAACAATTTCAGAGGGGAATCGTAGTGAACGTCATCCATAAAGCAGTTAGATGGTATACGAGTTGAACGTTTTTACTCTGGATATATGACCAAAATCTTTTTGGGTCAGTTATGAAGCTAGCTTGAACAGAAGTAAGGTAATTGCGGTAAGCATTTGATGTGAGTGTTTTGATTACATTTCTTAGACGTTTAAATTCATTGTAATAATAGATGGCATGAGTTTTTAAATTTATTATGGTAATATGACTTAAGCTTAATATTTTTAATAATATCCGATGAAAACCAAGGAGGGTATTTGCGTTTAAACTTTTTGTATAAGGGAACAAATTGATCAAGGGTATTATAAATTGTGTCATAAAAAGCTTCACAAGCAGAATTAATGTCAGTGTAATTACTTAGAAATTCCCAATTGATGCAGAGAAGTGCGTTATATAACTCATGAAAATTAGCTCTTTTAAAATTGTATGACCTATCATTAAGATTAACTGGAAAGATATCTGTACTTGATATGTTTAATTTAGCAGATATTAACAGGGAAGGATGATAAACATCTTCAGTAACAATTGGATTATAGTCTCTGTTAACAACACATTCAAGATCTGAAATACATAAATCTAAAGTTCTTCCATAAGCATTTTTGATATTGTTAAATTGATGAAAGTTATTAAATTGAATAAAATTTGTAATTACCCGTGATTTAAAATCCATAAAATCCGGCACTGTAAAGTGAGTAGAATTAAAATCCCCAATAATTAACACATTTTCATGTCTACAAGTATAAGCCCAAATAATTCGAGAAATAATTCAACATCTATATTGTTGACCTGTGGGGAATATAAACTAGAAATATATATAAAACTAAATTAGTTAGGGTAATCTTACAAGCTATCAGATCAATAGATGGACACTGATTGGTAATATGTTCATAATCAAGCAATACCACGTGGTAATTCGAGTTGAATGCAAGTAGAACACCTCCTCCGCGGGTTGTATGAGTTTCATTAAAATTTCTGTCTTTTCGAAAAACAGAATAGGATTCTGGGAAAAATTCACTATTGAGAATGTCAGGTTTTAGCCATGTTTCCACTAAGGCAACACAATCATAGTTCATATCACAGAGTGATATAAAACATCTGACAATTTGGTGTTAAGTCCACGAGTATTTTGAAAATAGATGGAAAAGTCACTAATTCTGCTGGGCGTTTCTAGTTTGTTGAACTGACAATTTGAGGATATCCACGAATATACTTAATACGTAAGTTATCTTCACCGTTTGCAGTCCTCCTAGCTAGTTCATCCTTAAGTTGACGGTAATATTCTTGTTGTTTAGGAGTTTTATCTGAGGATATTTTAACATTGCCAGGATCGCGAAGATTTTTTAGTGTATATGCTTTACGAATTGCATGATGAACAAGACTTTCAGAAGGCAGCACAATTTTTAATGGTCGGGGCGTGGTTCTAGAGTTGTCGTATTTACCCAATCTTAATGGTTTAATAGGAGCTTCAAATTCAGTTTCAGGCAACAAATATTGCAGAACAACACATAAAACAACATACTGAACGGATTCACAAATTGTCCTAGCTTGGCTCAACGCGGAGTCTAATAAATGGAAGGCATTCGTATCAAATCGAGTTGCAGAAATACAGGAGCTTTCGGAAGAACATAGTTGGCGGCATATAGAATCGTCACAAAACCCGGCAGATATCGTATCTAGAAGAACTAAAAATGCATCTATTTGGTGGTACGGACCATCTTGGATTGCAAAAGACGAAATGTACTGGCCAAAGGGTCAAATTATTAATATACCGGACGTACCCGAAGCTCGAAAAGAAAATATTATTCTATCATTTCCCGTACTACAACATTGCGATATAATTTCACGTTTTTCTACGTTGAAAAGGTTACAGCGAGTAACTGCTTACGTTTTAAGATTCATTCAAAATGCAAGGTCAAAATATAAATTTTCTGGAAAATTATCTAGCGATGAGCTGAATAATGCGATTATAAAAATTAGTAAAATTGTTCAAGAGGAGACATTTACTCGTGAGCTTTCATTATTGAGACAAAATAAAACTGTACATAATAGCAGTAAATTGTTAACTTTAACTCCTTTCTTAGATTCGGACGGAATTATTCGCGTAGGCGGACGATTAAAAATGCAAATGTAACATTTGACCAAAAATATCTGATTGTACTTCCATCTAGTCATAGATTTACAAAATTATTGATAAAACACATGCACAATAAATACTTGCACGCCGGTGCACAATTTATCCTTTCGCAAATACGTAAACAATTTTGGCCTCTCAACTGCTTTTAAGAAATTGTGTCACATGTTTTCGCGTCAAACCTTCAACCGTTACGCAATTAATGGGAAACTTACCTGACTATAGACTAATACCTACAAAACCATTTACATTCTGCGGCATAGATTATGCTGGTCCATACCTAATGAAAGATGGCAAACTTCGTAATCGAACCTTTATAAAGATTTATTTATGTGTTTATGTTTGTCTTACTACAAAAGCTACACACATCGAATTAGTAACTGATCTAACTTCAGACGCTTTCATGAATTCGTTTAAACGTTTTGTGTCACGTGGAGGACTATGTAAGCATATATATACCGACAATGCTACCAATTTTATTGGAGCAAGCAATGACTTACGTAAAATTCAAGAAGTTGTCTCAAATGTTCCCAATTATCAAAATTATTTTCAAGAAAACCAAATACAGTGGCATTTCATACCACCTAGATCGCCACATTTTGGCGGAATGTGGGAAGCCGCAACTAAATCATGCAAATATTACATTAAAAGAATTGTAGATAATTCCAAATTAAATTTCGAACAGTTTCATACTTTAGTCACACAGGTCGAAGCTATACTCATTTCCCGACCACTCATTCCATTATCCAACGATCCTTGTGACCTACAAGCGCTTACACCAGGACACTTCCTGATTGGCAGTGAATGAACCGCCATACCACAAGAGGCAGTTTTCAATATGGCACCAAATCGGCTAAATCATTATAAGCAACTGCAACACATGGTGCAAAATTTTTGGCAACATTGTAGTAGAGGCATACGTTGACTCAAAGAGCAAAATGGAACAAAACTCAGAGGAACATCGAGATCGGCACCTAGTACTAATCCAGGAAGACAACATTCTACCAATGAGATGGTCTTTGGGTAGAATTACAGCTGTTCATCCTGGCGCAGACGACCTAATTCGTGTAGTGTCAGTGCAGTGCAAAAACGGGGTAATAAAGCGTGCCATAAGCGTAACAAATTGTGTCCATTACCACGTGATGACATTTAAATAAAAATTATATTGTTATATTTGTTAATATTAAAATTGAAATAAGGGGTCAAGGCCGGCGGCATGTTGAATACTTTATTATGTTTGTATGTTTGAAATATTGCCGCTAAGAATTCCCCACTCTAAACGCTGTCCCCACTACCATACTGTTCGATGGTCAGTGAAGTTCAGAAGTACAGTTCAACACAGTACAGTAACAACAGTAGAGTAGTTATGTTATGAGGCTTGTAAAACGTCATGTTCTAATAAAGAATACCTATACAGTCCACTAAAATCAGTTCTTATTATTAAATAAAAAAATTAAAAGTCTATAACAGTGTTATATATTTTTAAACCTTCGTCTCCAATCATATTTAAAAAGATTGCAATATTCGTATTTTCGGGTAATTGATTATTTCCTGAGGCCAGCATGTAAATGTTAAACTTTTGGGACAATGCCGACCAATTTTTAACAACATTACCCGAAAAATCCATAACTGGTGGTATTCTTACAAAATTTCCAGCATTTGCAGTGTCCATGATTACTGCAAATTATTATTAATTTCCAAATAATTGATTTACACCTGACACCATGTAGCGTTTCTACGTGTAGCACGTGGATCGATGTTGGAATTAAAAGTCGTTTTATTACTTTGTTGTTTTTTATTCTTGCTCATGTAAAAACAGTTAGCAGAAAGAGAGTGCCGTTCGCCTTGGCCTTCGTATTTATATACAGCTGTGCCAACTTAACAGTACATTTACATTGTTACCAACATATCTATATATCACTCTACAGGTGTTACACACTATTTTGGGTTTTTAGAAATTCTTTTTTATTTTATGTTTGTACAACATTTGTTTAATATTCAACTTTTTGTAACTTTACAAACCTCCTCTCAATATTTATAAAAGTTATAAAACAAGAAATTTTTAAAATTAGTTACATTATTTTACAATCAGTAAAGTTGTTTTCATTATTAGAGTATTTATATTTTATATGAAAATTTATGTTTGTGATAATTTTGTTTATTATTGAAAAATTAGGATTTTATTGTAAAATAATACAGAAAAATGGAACCTGCACGCACAGCCAGCACCCTATCAACGACCCTGAGTAGGTACTGTACTTTTAAAAGGAAATTAAAAGTCAATCTCGTATTTTACCTTAAAAATTATTCTCGCACATCTGTGCATTAACCTTTTGTCAGAATCACGTGATTAGTAAATGGAGAGAAGCAAAAATATTAAAGAACAAATGTTTTTGAAAATGTTTCATTATTGAATATTAATTTAGTGCTAATATAACTTGTGTGATTTACCGGTGATTTTATTTTGCTATGGATCCACCTGCATCTGACCGCATTGCAGTAAAAGGGACACTTACGCCTAAACTCTAAGGCCGTGTTTATGTTGGAGCTGTGAGAAACGATAAAAGCAACGATGGTAGCAAAGCAACGAAATACAACGCATGTTTTTGTATGCAGTTGTGCATGCTGAAGCGGCGCGGCGAGTTGATCGGCGCTTTTTGCCGACCAGTGATAAGAGCGGTGAGAAGCCAAAGTGCATATTTCCTGCTCTCATCTACTATATTGCACAGGGGACAGTGAATAGTGAATATATTTACAGTTTATCTAGTTACTAATATTGAAAAATTAATTACTGAAGTCTTTGGCATAGCACCTGTCTAGCGTGACAGTTGTACCAAGTTTTTCAATTGGTCCAGATATATTGTACAAAATATAATCAAAAGTGTTCGGCGTCATTCGCATATACTCAAACAATTTGGGGATACTTTCTCAAGTTATTACATAAATGATGAAATGAGTACAATATTTACGTTTCCTACGCACGTAATTTTCAATATACCATTTAGCAGAATTTGAAGATAAAAATTCTTCTTCAGCATTACTTATTTTATAAACGGGGACTTGGGTCAACTGCTTTTAATTTACTAGTGTTGGGGAACGTTGCTTTGTACCCAAACAGAGTGATGTGTGTTGAGTGGCTTGTTGTAGGATTGACGTTGTTTCCAGAATGAAAGTCCAATATTCTAACTTTACGTTTAATACTGACAATAAACTATAACAATTTTTGAAGGACCATATCAAAATATAATTAAAACTGAAGTTGACACAGTGCAACAAGCACAACAAACTTATGCCACAATGATGTACATGTAATAGTGTTATAAACGAGTGATGTATACGGAATGAATGAATTTATTTTCGTGAACTGTGACTTTCTTGTACCTAATTAGGAGGGTTTCTGCCTCGTCCTCGATCTCCCACCCTCTTTCTGGGTATTTACAACTTTCCCTTGTAGAAAAGGCAATTTGGGAATTCCAAATTGGTGCAGGACGTAGCAAAGCCCTCTTTTACAATTACAATGCTATAAACTATAAAGTATAAGTAGTAAGATAATAAATAAACAACCCTTAATATAAATGTTTACAACAGATATTACTAAATAAAAATATAAATCTACATAAACAACTAAAATAAGGTACAGGGTGAATAAACCTTGCTAACCTATCTTTGTTTTGGAGAATTCTCAACAACTAGTATCACAGCTCTAACATAAACACATTGAAGAAAGATACTTTTGAATATCTGCTATCGCACACGTTTGCATAAAAATGACTATAGCAAAATGTTCATCTTTTAAAAGATAGAGCCCTTCAAAGTTTCCGAAAGAGTATGAAATAGCGGCTGTAATTTGAAAACTAAAAAATGTAAAAATGTCAAATTCTCTACTAGTGCATGCAACTTTTCAACAGTTTTTTGAAAATTTCTGACCTTAGGAAGGAGTTGAAATAAGCATCCCCTAAGTTCTTTTTGCTACAACTTATTTGTTTGACATAAATTAAGTATTAAAAACACATATCGGAGCGCCTACTTTAGTTGAAAACCTTTACCTCTTTTACTTTTTACTTTAAAACTAATTAACAAAAACTTAAATTCATTACAAGTCACAAAGGTCTAATGACAGAAACTAGCATGACAGTCACCTACGATTAGTATCGTAGCAATAGTGTGTGTTATAATGCGAATAATAATGAACTTAATTTTTCTGTTAATAAACGGTTAGTCTGGGATCGCAAAATAACTCCCCGTTATTCTTTGTTCCCGGTTCGATTTGTTAATTATACGAGTACTTGACTTATATAAGACTTTTATTATTTGCAGAAGAACACCAAAACATCAAAAGCTTAAAACTACTTGCTTGACATACATATAATAATTATAATGACATTGACATGTCCCGGAACTATTGATAAAACATTTTTACTATTTATACCTGAAACATAACATGGAATGGGCCTCTGACTCAACATTCTCCCACCTGAGGCACGTTATATGTGACTCACAAAACGAAGAGGCATACATTTTACAAATTTAATTACTTAAATCTAACGGGTAACTTAACTAAACGTCCTCTTCGGGTGCGCTCTTTGTCTGCTGCTTCGCTTTCGCAGATTCCTTTGATTCATTTGGGCCTGCCGTCGCACTATCACTAACGGATGCTCTGCTATTAATCACTCCCGCACTCTCACCACCTAGATCGGATACTCTGCTATCAATCACTCCCGCACTTTCCTTGTCTTCGTTGCCGATCACTCCTCTGAGAAGACCAGGTGAATATGACGTAGTGGTTGCTGCGGACGGATGGAAATCCGATGCTCCTTCTAGTGGATATAACCTTTGCACCGGCCGAAGCACTTGTCCTCGAGTTGTCTGCAATTTTACCAACCGAGTATGGTCGTCTTTTCCCGGCAACAATGCTATAATCCGTCCCAACGGCCAATTCAATCGTTTTTCACTGTCATTTCCTATAAGTACGACATCGCCCAGTGATATTTTATCTTGTCCATGCTGGCGCGTTTTGGTATGTGGTTTAAGTTGGGCCAGATACTCTACCCTAAATCTTTTCCGCAAATCCTCTACTAACTTTTGCCTATGTTTAGCCTTACGACAAAGTGAGGCGCCTTCAATGACGTCAGCCTCTGGCAGGTCCCCGCCGTCGTGATCACGTAGAAACATGACGGGAGTCAATGGTATTAGCTCTTGTGATCGTTCGAAACATAGGTTAATGGTCGCGAATTGACCACGCTTTCACACTCGCACAAGACCGTCATTAAATCTTCATAAGACAAACTCGCACGTCCTAACACTTTTCGTAGAAGTCCTTTTACCACGCCAATTAAACGCTCCCAAAACCCTCCCCACCATGCTGCTGTAGGGGATTGAAACGCCACTGAATTCTACGCGCGGAACTAAAGTCTGCAATAGCTGTCCAGTCTAAGTCTTTACACGCACGCTCGAATCCCACGAAATTCGTCCCATTATCACTATTCATCGTGTTAGGCCGACCGCGCCTAGCAACGAATCGTCGAAGAGCCTGAATAAATGACGAAGTCGATAATGAGGTTAAATGAATGGCCCTATAAATTGCACACGTGAATAAGCAAACCCACGCTTTAAGTCCACCTTTCAGGAGCAAGGGACCAGCGAAATCAACGCCGGTGATTTCGAATGCAACAGCGTCGCGCACACGATCCAATGGCAACGTGGGGGCTCGACCTTCAATGCCTTGCTGGAATGTCTTTGCAAATACCGCACTGGGATAACACGGACCTCAGCGTGCGTCGTCCTCCCAAGATCCAATACCTCTCTCACAAGATTGAGCAGTCCCTGAGTGCCTACATGACACGATTCCTTGTGTATCTTCATAATTAACTTTCTCACCAAGGAGTGTTCGCCTGGCAATACTATTGGAAAACGAAAGTCTTCAGTGTCAGGGCGTTGTGATACCTGTGATCGTAACCGGATCAATCCAAAATCGTCGTAGAACGGTTTCAAAGAAGCTAGACGAGTATCCCCTTTCATAAAAGACTCACTTTGTACCGTCTTTAGCACAAAAATTTCTGCAGCGTCCAATTCTTCTACGCTTAAAACACCTCGTAACCTGCTTGAAGGGGTTCGAGCGTTAAAACAGAATCGTTTGACCCAGGCTATCATTCTTAATGTTTTATTATACTGCCCGAAATGATTCAAATTCCAGAAGTTTGAATCTGCACTGAGCAAAGTCATTGTCATTTTCTTCTTTTCCAAATTAACTTGCTCCTCATTCACCTCATAGTTTTCCCTAGGCCAATTGAGAGGGTCCTTATACAACCAAATGGGTCCCTCCCACCATTTATTGCGGATCAGAAAACCAGCCTTGCAACCCCTAGAAGGTAAGTCCGCGGGGTTCATGTTACCAGGTACGTGATTCCATTTTTCGGTCTCTGTTAAAGATCGAATCTCTTTTACTCTGTTTCGGACAAATGGTGACCATTCTTCAGCTCGTTTAATCCACGATAGAACCGTTGAAGAGTCGCTCCAAAAATATGTTGGTATTTCCCAAAATGCTCTTTGACAGATTCATATAACCGAGCAGCTATGGTGGCTCCTAACAATTCTAAACGAGGTATCGTCAATTCTTTTAACGGGGCTACCTAGCCTTGACAGCGATTAAATACACAAAGGTACCTTCTTGTCGTTCTATTCGCAGAAAAATCACGGTAGAGTATGCTCTCTGGCTGGCATCGCAAAACGTGTAAACTCCAGTCAGAGGCATCTTCCTTGCCCGCACAAATCCATCGTGGTATCCTTATCTTCTGTAGTTCAAGACTGTCTTCTGCCCACATTTTAAAACTCTTGACTACTTCTTCGTCTAAAGGCGTATCCCAGCCTTGTCTACTCTTCCAAAGTTGTTGTAAAAGTAGCTTTGGTAACAAGGTGACGGGACAGCTTAGTCCTATAGGATCAAAGACACTCTGCGTTACCGAAAGAATCAGTCTCTTCGTAATCTGCTTATCATTGATGTTCTGTAATATGCTTAGACATTCTTCATTTATCGCAAGCGTATCATCGTTTAGATTCCATACAAGGCCCAGAACGAGAACACTTTTGTTGGCTGTCATATCCGCACCAGCAAACTCCCACCCTCGAAGGTCCATCTTAGCTTCATCCATCAAGCAGCGGGCTTCTTTCATAAACCGGTGAAGAGTTTCTCGATCAGGCACACTTGTTAGGCTATTATCCACATAAAAACTGCTAGCAAGCTGGTCAATGGTTTCCAAAGTGTAGCCCTTCTGTTCTGTCCAATTCCTCTTACATCTAGCCAAATGCAGCTCTATAGTGGCACCCAGAAGGAATGGGCTACTACAAACTCCAAATACAACCCTTCTATGTCGAAACACCTTAATCTGTCCATCCTTTGTCACCCATAAAAATCTGAGATAATCTCTATCTTCTTCATTTACTAAAATTTGCAGGAATGCCTTCGCGATATCTGCAACAACTCCAAATTTTTGTAACCTAAATTGAAGTAGCATTGTTGGGATACGGGTGATAAGATTTGGCCCTACTTCTAGGCACTGATTCAGTGAAGGTTTGCCCCTTTCATGTGCGGAGGCATCAAAAACAGGTCTTATCTTTGTCGTCAAACTGTTTTCTTTTACAACCGGCCTATGCGGCAAATAGTGTACCCTATCACTTTTATCCGGTTGGGTTACTTCCTCAATAATGCCTTCCTTTTGCCACTCATTAAAAATGCAGTCATACTCTTCAAATATTTGGGACAATTGGAGCTTATTTACTGTTTGGTCAAGCCTCTTTTTGCCAGAGAATAATTACTGTCGAGAGGGGTGATCATCCAGCCAAGGCAATTTCACAACGTATCGACCCTGCTCATCCTCTTGCGTTGTTGCAATAAAACGTTCCTGAATCTCTTTGGCCCGGTCTTCCTTACATCTCTTTTCCGCTGGATCAGTAATACCAAGAATATCCAATTCCCAGAGATCACTTATCTTAGCTTGTTGGACAAAAAGTGAAAACACTGACATAGCGACACTTGTCCTGGGACCAGTTGATGGAATGTTTCCCATTAAAGTCCAACCTAGTAAGGTTTCAATTGCGAATAACCCACATTTTAATTCATGTTTGCGTCCAGTATACAATTTTCCTAAGATGTCTGCTCCCAGCAGCATTTCTATGGGTTCACTAGTTCCAACGTCAGTGAGTACGATATCCATTTCTTTAAGTTCCTCCAGCCATGGTCCCTCAGACATATAGGGAACAAGATTACAAATCGTCGGTTGACCTAGGACTTCTAATGAACATGTGTATCCCCGCCACTGATTTTGACTTCATAACAACTGTGCTTCTGTTCATTTGTCGTTTTACCACCGAAAAGAGTATGTACTATTCTCTCTTCCCTGTAAGTATAAAACCCATCTTCTGTGCGGTACTCTGTAATATATAAGATCGTTGGGAGCCTGTATCCATCAAGGCTCGGATCTGTTTCTTCGTATTATTGCCAACTAGAGATATCCTCACTGTTTGCAAGAAAACTTGCGCACTTGTTTGATTTGTTAAGACTTGGTCGCTACAGTCTACCGGCTTCTTTTGTGTGGATCCTCCTTCTTTATGAACAGGCAGTTCCTGGCACATCAAGGTAACATGTGATTTTCCACACAAAATACATTTTAATGTAGTGCGACACTTCCTCGCAGGATGTCCAACCTTCAAACAACGGTAGCAAGCCCTTCCTCTTGTTAAAAACTCCTTCTTTTGTTCCAAGGTCATTTTCTGAGCCTTGAAACAGCTTTCGTTATCATGTGAACCTCCACAAAATACACATTTAGCAACGTCGCAATTTAGAAGTCCTGAGGCCGTGGCTACTGCTGGCCCCACTTTTCCAAATTTCAGTTTTGACCCTTTTGATGAAACTTCGGCGTCATGATTGACCTCTTTTATGTGAAAACCTTCAACCGCTAATGTCAGTCTTTGCTCATTTTCCACCTCATGGCGCAAAAATTTCATGAGTCCCTTTAAACGCGCATCTAATGTGTCAATTGGCCCTTCTTCTCCTCTATCGGAATCCCTAGTTAATCTTTCCGAAGATCTATGGTAAATGCTAATTAGATTTTCTGGGAGGCATGATTCTATCAAGGGTATAGCATGGCCGCGTATTTATCCGAAGCTATCCCTAATGTTTCCAATGAACGAAGCTGACTTTCGATTTCGTCGTACAGTACGGCAACAGGGCAATTTTTCGACCCAGATTTATTCAAAACAAGCCTTAATAACTCGCGCACGTACACCTCTATTTGCAAATCTTCTCGCCCGAACCTCGACCGTAAACTGTCTACAATCTTTTCATAATTATCTGGTACCGGGAAACTATCTACTATTTTACGTGCACGACTACCGGGGACTGTCTCATTCTGTCCTCATGGATTTTGTTAAATTGCGACCAGAAAGGCAGCCAATCTTTGAGGTTATCATTAAATTTTTAAGTTCTATGATAGGTAATTTAAACTTACGTCTACCTGTGACAGATGTAGTACTGGAAACGGTGGAAGCCTTCTCTGAAGGTGCCCTTTGCTCGCCTTCCCTACTGCACCTTTCCTGTAGCTCCAAAAACGCTGCCTATATTCATCACTAGCTTCAATTTCGGCACATAATTCTTCCTCACTACTTTCCAACTCTGTCAACATCCTATCGTAAATTTTACCATCCATTGCTTGCAATTCCTCAAATTTAGTTTGCAGCATTTGTAAACATACATGTATCTGCGCTACCTCTTGTTCCTCAGCTGATAATAGCGTGTCGAGCTCATTAGCCTTCTTCGTAAACAGCCTGCGAAGAATTCTACGATGTTTCGTGTCTTTTCCATCATGCAAACTTGGTATTCAACCCTTATATTTCCAAATACTCTGGTCCTGTCACGGTCGCCACTTTATCTGGGATCGCAAAATAACTCCCCGTTATTCTTTGTTCCCGGTTCGATTTGTTAATTATACGAGTACTTGACTTATATAAGACTTTTATTATTTGCAGAAGAACACCAAAACATCAAAAGCTTAAAACTACTTGCTTGACATACATATAATAATTATAATGACATTGACATGTCCCGGAACTATTGATAAAACATTTTTACTATTTATACCTGAAACATAACATGGAATGGGCCTCTGACTCCAACAGTTAGCTTTAAAGCGAAAAAAGAAGTCAACGTTTTAAAATAAACCAGGCTATCTGATACGTATTTTTGAATACTCAGTTTTTGTCAAACAAATAAATTAGGGGATGCTCATTTTCAACACACTCCAAGGGGCAAAAATGTTCGAAAAATTGTTGAGAAGTTGCACATGCATTGGTAGAAAATTTGTATAAAATTTGACTATTATACCTTTCTTGGTTTTCAAATTCTATATTTTTAGAAACTGAAGGGCTCTATCTCCTAAGGAGTGAACATTTTACTAAGGCCCTTTGCAAATGAGTTCTTTTTAGCTGTAGATTCATCGGTACTATTTGTGCTACTTATTTTATATTTTCATTCAAAACATGATTTACTTTGTTATTGGTCTTCTTTGATTATGAGTTCAAGTAAACTGAAACACTATAAGGTGTTCCTTGGGGTGAGTCACCCCAAAATTATACCAAACTTTCTTTCCATTGTTCGAATTTTAAAAGAATGATAATATCCACCCAGAATTTAATTTAAAACATTTTTACTCATCAACTTTAAAAAACTTTTTAAGAAAATATGCATTAATAAAAGCAAGGTTTATTAGGAGAAATCAAAAATCAGTAGCAGATTTTGTCTTCAAAATTCGACAGCAATGAAACTATCTAATTTTATATATAAATATTTTTGGTTAAATTAAATTATTTTGGGACCCCCTACTTCACGCCCTACATGAACATGCTCTATGTCTGTTCTTATGCGGAACACTCTGTATATTCTTTACGAAAATATTTGAACTGTCAGTAAATAAATCAATAAAACAGTTATAAATTAATAATAATTTTTAGTGCAAATTTGCATTGTCCACTTTTGTCAATTTAATGTTTGAACCATCTTTATGCTATTCAACATTACATGGCTAAATAATCAGTTATTAAATGACAATTATTTCTATAGAATGTCAATACCTTTATTTGATTAGACTGCTGAAATTTTTGTGAAAAGCTAAATACTAGAACAAAATGTGTATTTATAAACCTCTAAAATTAATTCACTTCCTTATTCAATAATAATTGATTACTGTAGGCAGCAGAACAGTCATGAAGATAGTTATTTATTTTTGTCGGGTTGTTTTTTCTATCATAAGTTTATATTCTTGTGAAAAATATAATTTACGCATTATGAAGTTGACTTATATTACATACAATATTAAGTTAATCGTTATATGTATAGACAAATAAAAACAAATGGTACATACATTACTGAATTGCGAATTTCACCACAAACATGATATAATTGTAAACATCACATAAAATTCGAGAGATATTCGTAAACGGGCGCTGCTGGCTCTGGTATCACTAGACTCCAAGTCTGCAATCCAGAATAGTGGGAGAAGCTAAGCCGTTTATTAAGATTATTAGAAACATCTCTGGATTCATACAATAAAAAATTAAATAAAGGGTGGTTTTGGTTATTTTAAATAAAACCACTGTAAGTCTTATAACTTTTATATTTAAGTTTTCTTTTATATGGTCTTCTTAGCACAAGAGCTCATATATAAGTGAATATGAAACGTTGACTCTCTGGTGTTATTGGGAATATGCTTATTCAGTAATTTTATAAACTAAATAATATGCCGCCTGTGAGGCGAGATTTAATTTCAACTAGACTAAACAACTGTTAGAAGTGAATACAATTTTGTTTTATGTTTATATACTTTAATAAACCCAACATTAAATAACTCATGATTTAAGCTGTTTTTGTGGCGAACCGTATTCATCGACTGTTTCAAACCGTATTCACTGATGACGTCACTAATGTATTGCATCAAGAAAATGTATAGTTTGAAAACGTAACGTCATCAACTATTTGTTTCTCTTTGATATCACCCTCACACTTTTTAATTATTGTTTACACTAGATTTGGATTAAAATAGAACGGTTATTAGTGGTAGAAATTATTAACAATGCCTATTTCCCATGTTTTTGTACATATATTTTGAAAATGTGTGAATTTTTCAACAAAAACATAGAAATTGATTTTAGCCACTGTAAAGCAAAAACAAATATCTAACATGTTTATATCAGTGACAGGTTTATGAAATTTAGATAGAAAAGTAATTGGATTATGCTTTTGGATTATGTAATTCAGGATGTCTAAAAATACGTTTAAATTTGCAGGGGTTCATACAATAGTCCACAACCAACTCCTTTTAAATAAACAAGAATAAAAGTGTCAAAATAACAACCATTTTAAATATTGATTTAAAAATTTGAATGGCACCGATTTTCAAATCTCCACTTTTAGGCAACTGCTGCATAGACCAATAGCAAAGCATCTAACCGGAGTTCAAACCGGACTCAGTGAACGTTTTAAACACGGTTTAAACAGCGACGTGTGTGACGTCACTGGTCAACGCAAAAATATAATGTTTTGAATTGGGTTGGACACATTTCGTCGCAAAAAAACAGTTTTAGAATCTGCAATATATTGCTAAAGTCCGATTTCACTGGTTTCCTGTATATGGTTTGTCTAATAGACGTAATTAAATAAAATAGTTTAAAACTGGTTATCAGCCATCTATACGAATTTTATTAAACTACATAGATGTAAAATTATTTATTTGATTAAAAAAACTCGTTGATATAAAGTAAATAAAAAATAAAGAAATTAATCCTTGAATAGTAGTACAAGTCCGAAAGTCATTATTTATCTCCGGTGCATCAAAAAAAGTCATTAAATTTGGAGCTTATATTAGGTACAATTGTCCACTCTTAAATAATCCAACAAATCGGCATATTAATATTTTGATTAAATTTGTTATTATTTATTCAGTTTAAAATTTATTCCTTTGACCTTTTCCTGCTACCGCTTATTATATCATGACAGTACAGTACTGTCTAATTTTTATATATGTTATTCCAATTTCCTTCAAGAATACAATTTTGTTTATCTTTCCACCTATAACTTTTGTCATTTACCATGGTAATCATTTTTACCCTTACTTACTTTGTACTGTAGTATTCAAATTATCTTCCATTATTTCTCTAAAAAAAAACATTTAATAACTCCACAAATCTTGCTATTTTGTCTATTGCACAGGTGTTGATAATTACACCTGTTAATATACAACATTTATATACTTAAAGGATATAAGGATTAAAAAAATTACTATATTGTCCCCATTTTCATGACTCATCTATTCCCAAACTCTTTTAGATAAGTTCTGAATCATCCATCCAGTATACAAGCAACACTTGAAATAGAAATAGGACCTCTATATTCTGATACTGTGAAAACAACTTGAAAGTAAATAAATGCTATATATTGTTTTGGCTAAACTTATATTTTCTTTTAAAAAATTAAGAAAAACCACTTTGCCAAACAATTAACTAATTGCAATGTAGCCTATTGGATCTCAAAATATAAAACAGTGTCATAAATCACATCAACCGTGTTTTTACACGATGATATGATTAAAATACAATTTAAACTAATACCATATATATAGTCAATTTTAAATTTACCATGATAGTTTTATGTCTTGTTAATTAAATTCTATGTTTTTATTTACTCTTGCACAAATGATATGTGATATTTCTTGAAAACAAAGGAATTGATTTACATATATTTGTTTCAGGTGCTTCTTCAGAAAATTTCATCTGCTACCATCAGTGAGAAGTATAAAATGTCTCATGGCATTATCTTTTGTCACTCCTTTAGTGTCATTGTCATTATTTCAACACCAGGAACCAAGATTTCTTATTCCTCTTTTGATACCTCTCATCTACCTTCATGGGCCAACTATTTTACCAGAAATCCAGGAAGCAGTAGTAGAAGCACCTAAAATGCAATTAGTCCAGCCTAAAAATAAAAACACTCTTATGCTTTACTAAAAGTGTGGTTTGTTATTAACACTTTGCTGATGATATTTTATGGCTTTATACACCAGGGCGGAGTTTATTATGCTACAGAATATATTTCACAAAATTTGAGAGCGACTCCACTTACAACTGAATTTCATATAGTTACTAGCCATTTATACTCAATACCACAATCTTTCCTGCTACAAAGACCTAGTAGTAAGTTATTCAAGAAGGGTAAATCCCAGTACTTAATTAGTCGAAGAGTGTTCTTGTACGAGGAAGGATCGAAAGAACTCAGTTTGATATTAAAACAACTTCAGATCACGGTAGAAGCAAATCACAATAAATTTAAAGATAAAGTGGGACGATTTAAAGTCTATCTACTTATATCAAGCAGTCTGGCAGACCAGCTAAACTACTTAATTGGAAAACAATTCTTAAACTTTTACCTGGTTGAGACCTTTTACCCACATCTAAGTATAGAAGCTTTTCCAGATTTTACTAGTTATTGCTTGAATATTACTGCATATTTCTATAAAAGCAATTGCACTGTTTTATCTTTTGGACCATATTTCTTAAACATTTTCAAATCTATTGGGCTTAACTTATACGAGGTTACATTAAATAATATTTAATTACAAAAGTTTAATATATATTTTTAATCATGTTGGTTATTACTGGCTTCTGAATGTTTCATCTCAAATCAATTAATAAGAAATCAAATTGATATTAAAAAAATATATTTGTCAATTTTAGATATTCAGCAATGTAATTCTCCATTATTTGATTGATTCATTGTGTGTCACATTTGCACAAATTTTATGTATGAATACATAATTTAAATACATACCATATATAAATTAAAGTAACAGATTTTCATTATTTATGCACAATTTTGATTATATATTATAATTAGGGATTAAACGGCTTACCTTAAGGAGATCAGGAGGACATCAGCTTGTAGTTATACTTCTTATCATTTGAACATGCACTCCTAAAAGAATCTGATTCTGCCACCCTCCGTTATATCATTCAGGTCTCCGATCCTCATATATTTCGTAAGTGTAAATGGTGGGAGTTCTCTAATCAGACGTGAGCAATCTCATATACCTAATTTTGATTGAACTTTCTTAAGGTACCTAAGTCATTTAATCCCTAATTATATTTCGACTGGTCACGTCCGAATAGATCACCTTATAGATGTTTAGAGAATTAAAGGCAATCATTTGTGTATAATAACTATAAAGGTAATAGTATTTATTATTCAGTAGATATATAGTACATCTACAAAATAACAGTTTTTCAATATTTATTTTTATTTCATTTATTACTTATTTAAGCAGGTATACCGTTATCATGCATACATTATACTTATATCCAGGTATCAACTTATCCCGTGGTATGATTTTTAAATTATTAATTTAAATAAATAGAAACTAATAAATGCATTGCAAAATGTTTTTTAATAACTGTTGTAGGTTTTTTCATATATTTTCAGGTATTAATAATATTGTGTGAAACTAACTACTCTGTGGGCTAGAGCCCCAACCAGCGTTGAATTACACCCACAATATCTACCCATATATTCTTTACTATTAGTTTTGTAACATTTTTACTGTTTAAGAAAGGTGTTTTAAGCTAATATATATCAAATCTCCTACAATTCTTATCAATGAAGTCATATGTATGTTCTCTGATACCAAACATCTAGGTATGCTAATGAACAATTCCACAGACAAAGCTCTATTCAATAATTATCTAAAGAAATTAATCTATCTAAATTTACTAACCTGGTTTAATGGAAAAAATATATATACAGGGTGTCCGGAAAAGACGTGTACAACGGAAGACCACAGACTCCTGGGTTCAAAATAAGCCGATTTAGCCCAATTTACTTATTTCCAAAATTGCTTCGTTTAGCCGCTAGGGAGCGCCAAAGTTCGCGAAAATTTTTGTTTATTCCGAATTTCTCGAAAACGACTTGATCGATTTTAACCATTTTTGGGCTACGCAGTTATAAGTCTAACCGACACATTTTGACATTATTTAAAATCTTTTGCAGTGATTAGAAAGATAAGGAAAATCGTGTATCATGCAAATATAAGCACATATTTTTAACCCCTGTATAATTTTTCTCAGTTTTTTCTATTAGTAGCTAACTTTATTTAGAAACTTTTTTATACTTTCAGAATTTTGAATAGATGAGTAGTTTAGGCAGAAAAAATATATTTCGTATGTCAACAATATCAGCATTCGTTCTACAACAAATAAAAAAATTCCAAAATTCTCATTTATATTTTATTTAATAAATACAAGATAATAAGATATTAATATAACAAATAAAAAGAGTTATAATCTCTTTACAATAAATGCTCAGTGTCCCGTTTTCTCGTACGCAACAAGTAATCTCTTTTACGAAGTTGTAGTGCAGTCTCCATGATTACTGGATTACCTCGTAAAATGTTAACTGCGTCTTGGATTCGCCTAAAAATTCCTCTTCATTATTATACATTGATTTTTATTGCACCCCGCAAAAATAATCGCAAGGGTTAAATCTGGTGCTCGAGGTGGCCATTTTATAGGAGCATGGTTTCCTCTTCCAATCCGCCTGCTAGGATACAGGTTATGTAAATACTGACGAACGGGTATTGTAAAATGGCGGGTGCACCATCGTGCATAAACCACATGTTACGACGAAGTAGTAATGGTAAATCGTCTAATAAATTAGGTGATATTTGCTGTAAAAATTTAAATAGTTGATTTCATTTAATCCATGTAGAAGCACAACCGGGCCAATAATAAAATTGTCGATCATTCCGTCCACACGTTTACTATATGAATTCATATTGAAAATGTCTTATTTCAGTACAGTGTGGATTATCATCAGTATAAACGTGTTTGTTATGGTTATTAATAATTCCTGACCTAGCAAAACATGCTTCATCTGTAAATAAAATGTTTTTACTGAAATTGATATCATGGGCTCTTTGATCTTGTATAAAATTACAAAATGCTAAACGTTTTCAGGGTCAATGGGTAGCAATTCATGAACCGATTGAATATGGTACGGATGTAGTAACTGCTCCTTTAAAACATCATGACCTATGGTTTTTGTTATCCCTATTTCATGTCCAATGCGTCTTGCACTAATTTTTGGGCTCTCTTCTATCTTATCTAGGATTTGTTCCTCCTCCTCAATAGTTTTCGTGGTCCGTTGACGCCCTTGAGCCACATTCATTTGGTGGAAGGTACCAAATTCGCGAAGTCGCCTTTCGATGTTGGCAAAAGTTTGATGATTTGGCACTCGTCGATAGGGAATCTGTCCATGTAGATCCTTTGCGGCCGTTATCTTGACAAACTCCATAAACCAAAAGCATATCAACTTGTTCGGAATATGTATACGTATCCATGATGAAATAATGAGGAATAATAATGAAAAATGAGGAACAGAAACAAACACAACAATAACAACAACAAATAAAGTAATATCTAAAGTAACTAAGTAATTGAGCAAGAAGAATAAACCTAGAGACTAATTTCAGTGGCTGATTAGATTTGACACACAACTGATACTTAAAATATCAGAGCCAACTTCTGGTACTTCGTTATTTATTGCAGAACGAATGCCGATATTGTTGGCATACAAAAATATTTGTTCTGCCTAAACTACTATTCTATTCAAAATTCTGAAAGTATAAAAAAGTTTCTAAATAAAGTCGGCTACTAATAGAAAAAACTGAGAGTAATTGTACAGGGGTTAAAAAAATATGTGTTTATATTTACATGGTACATGATTTTCCTTATATTTCTAATCACTGCAAAGATTTTAAATAATGTCAAAAAGTGTCAGTTAGACTTATAACTGCGTAGCCCAAAAATGGTTAAAATCGATGAAGTCGTTTTCGAGATATTCGGAATAAACAAAAATTTCGCGAACTTTAGCGCTCCTAGCGGCTAAACGAAGCAATTTTGTAAATAAGTAAATTGGGCTAAATCGGCTTATTTTGAACCCAGGAATCTGTGGTCTTCCGTTGTACACGTCTTTTCCGGACACCCTGTATATAAATATATATAAATTGCCGTGGCCAGTCATGCTTAAACGCAGGTCAACCAATCATGAAAATGATGAATATGTCGATTTAAATATAGGAATAAGTCCACTCGACGTTTTGTCAGCAATGAATGACAAAAAAATTATATACTAAAGTTTGTTTCTTCTGTATTTTCAGTATTCAAATGAAAAATTATTTACTCTTCAATATAAAAACCTCTTATTACATATCATGGATTATGCCTACGGGAAACCATGTAAAAACGCGCCTTGCATTCTACCTCGAAGGTGGTGAGGAAACGAGTGCATTGTCATGTCATAATATAGTCGCTTTCTCAGCGCTCTACTCCGAAAACGGTTTATTTTACAGAAACATGCAAAAGGCATTTTTGTAGATAATTTCACGACAAACAATTTTTATAATGACCTCTATTGACCTCCGAGCAATAGGTGGCGAGATATTTGCGAAAACTGATTTTTGTGACCTTTTGACCTTTATAACTTTTTAGCCGGCACGATATCAATGTCGATTTTTCACATCTTCATTACAACGCCGTAATAAAGATATACACAAGAATTCAGCTCACTAGGAATTTGTCCGCAGATAAAACCTTAAATGCCTGGACTATAAATAAGTTTGCTATTCTACTCGACTCACTAACCTGCATTGCATTGTCCTGCATTATCTCAATATTTCTCAAATCGCTTTTACTACTATTTGTAAGTTTAATACAATATTCCAAGAACATTTCATAAACTCGAATCAAGAATTCAGACGTCTTACGTCACGGCTGACGTTACACATTTGTTTTTATTGTCAATGTAATTCGATATTTGGTCGCGTTAAAAACAATGTTTTATTGCAATTTAGTGCAATATATGATGCAAACTTTTAGTGTAGTATATAGTTTTATTACTATCAGTTGAAGTTTCTTAAATATGTTGATGAAAATATAATAAATTGTTCATTTGTTGGTAAGTAAGTGGGTAAGTCGATTGAATTCTTGTCGCGAGTATAGTATTATTAGAAGTAAAAATCATATTTTGAAAATATGATTTTTTATGTGATATTAATTTGTTATGCTTATATTTAGCTTGACACCTCAAACTATTTATAAAATTCATTATTGCGACGTCGTCAAATATTCTTTTGTGGTAAGAAAAATTGTTTTCTGTTTTTCGTACTTCTAGATCCAACTCACACAATATTGATCTCTATGATCCGATACTATATTATCAAAGACACAAATAGTTCCGCAATTACAAAAATTTGTCAATAATCAATTGTGGATACACTTGAATTTGTTACACGAGTTGGCCATTTGACTATAATGAACAAATTATAAGCTAGAAATATATTATTAAGTTTACAAAAATCATTGTCAACAATAATCAATCAACACAATTGTATACATTTTGTAAAGTTATATAGATCTACAGACACACCACATATTTCCAAGACCTTATCTATACAAAATTTATCCAAATCTATACGCTTTGAATTGATTTCTTTTAATCCAAATCCCTACACCCCCAGATTTAAATAATATACAGCTATATCTGGCCCTACATCTAAAACAATCAAAATGCATGCCCTTCAAGTACTCATGATTGACCCAGGTTTCAGTTAAGCACATGAATCTAATTTTGCTGTAACATTCAAGCTCCAATACTAAATTATTAATTTTATCAAATTCAAACTTTGTATATTTAGCGTTAAAAGATCCGAACATAATATCACGTTTCCATGGTTATCTTCTTCCTTGCAAAGAAAAAACGTCGAATACAAGCGTCCTGTGGCCATATGGATGCATCCATAGCTCTTGAAATTCCTCACAGATATTGTTATCTTAAATGAAGAATACAGTTCTGGTCATCTTGGAGATATTGCTTCACATATAACTTCTGGAAAATGAAATTTCAGAAACGATGTTATATCATCAGCATCCATTTTTGGATCTATTCTATACACGTGCAAAGCAACTGTCTTCGGAACGTAATTTCGCACAACTCAGATGAAAGTAGTTATCACTTTTTAAACACCTTAAACCGTTTACGGGTTTCACTTTACATCGCTTACACATTGAAACGGTAGAAACACAACCGCCCGTCGCCATTGTCAACTTGTAATTTTTCCTGTACTGTTTCTAGTGCATTTTCGACAGCAAAGTACAAAATACCTTTCATCATAAATAGGCCTAGTTCTAGTACATTTTTAAATAAGATCAAGATCATAGTCAAGTAGAATATAAACCGTAAACGCAAACTGGTGTCGCTGAACCACATGGGAGCGCTGCGGCTGAAAGAATATTTTCAGGCCTTAACCTCGTTAAAAGAAAGAATTGAAATTTGTTAGAATCGACAACATGCCACAATTTATTTTTAACCAAAGAGGTCATTACAAATACAACTTGTTGGGAGTAGCAACCTCCTGCAGAATTAAGTAATTAATTTTATTAAAAATATAAAAATAATATATTATAGGTTAAACTTTTCATTCAAACATATAACAAGATTATTAGAAAAATAGTAGTTTGATTTTTGGCATACATTATAAAATATATTGTATCATTTATATACAGGGTGAGTCAGTCATAATGTCATTAATTTTAACTACGTATTCGGAAGGCCTAATAAAGGTAGTAAATCGAAAAAATTACTCGAACCGGTAACACGACGCTCCTGGTACGCTACAAACTTTCTGATGACGCAGCCATATTACAATCTAATGTCGAAGGAAACATCGTTGCCACATCATGTTTACATACATAATATCGTCTACCACTTCAGCGTGTTATTCAAATGTACCACCATTTAGTCGCACTTTCTGCATTTCCGCATTTCTTTTCCCAAATTTGGAGATCACACCACACATTTGGAGGGTGGATGGAGAGTCTCGTGTATTGGTCGTAAATTCACAACGTCTAATTTTACAAAAATATGCGGAAATGATAGTTTTATACGGAGAATGTTTACAAAATGCGAATGCAACTGCTGCGGACTATCAGAGACGTTTACCTAACAAACATTTTCCTAGTGCGCGAACCTTTGTTTTAACGCCTTCGCGATACGGGTTCTGTGAAACCGCGTCGGGAACTTGCGTGACATCGGCAAATTGACTTAAATGTCATAGAAGCTGTTTTAAATTTAGTTGAGGAACAGCCTACTATTTCTATAAGAACCATTTCAAGGCGAGTGGAGATATCCCAGATTCAAAGCAAGATCTGTAGAATATTACGAGAAAACTCACTGAACCCGTATCATCCTCAAAAGTTCAAGCTTTAGAGCCGACTGATTTCCCCAGCAGTCTTGAATTTTGCAATTGGTTAACCCTAATTTTATTAATAAAGTGCTATGGACGGATTAGTGCAACTTTACGCGAACTGACATTTTAAACATATTAGTAGGTAGGCTAGATGTACGTAACTACAACTGAATAATTAATTGTACTTACGAGTAATACCAAAAATCCATATTCAATTGTAAAACGTAGTGAAAACGTAATATCAAAATTATTAAACTGTAATAACCTAACATTCAAAAACATTTATTTCTTATCTACATTTGTTTTTATTAACAAATAAATCAATATTTAAGGAAAATTCCTTCTTGTATCTAGATAAAAAGTTATATTTACTCCTTGTCGTTAAATAGCAGTACAAAAACTAGGTAACTAGGTTATTGACCTAATAATACGGTAGGTCAAGATTCACTCTCGATAACTTTAATGAGTATCAGATCAGAGGCGTGCCGTTTCGGTCTTGGACAG
>CM046729.1:14142371-14556614 GCA_025584915.1 Monochamus saltuarius
GAAAATAATCTCAAAGGGCGTATGTCCTGTTGTAGTGGTCTGTATGGTTATAAGCAATTGTAGCCAATTTCATGAGTTCTTCATCTGTATCTTTAATTAATTCTTAATAATCTAAAATGTTTAATTATTGTTGAATGGAATTTTTCAACAGTTTCGTTCAACTCTGGGTGAAAGGGTGTAGTAAAATGAATGTCAATTTTATGAAAAGCTATCAAATTTTTTACTTGATTATTTATAAATTCTTTTCCATTGTCCGTTATTATGGCTGAACATGTTCCATAATGTTCAAAATATTCTAGCTCTTGTTACTTCATATGCGTCTTTTTTGTTCTGATCTAAATGTGTCCATGTATCACCAAACGGTTTCTTCTGAGTAGGTGGTAAATTCATTGGAATTTGGGGAGGATATGTCTGTCATATTTGCCTTTCTGGCATACATTACAATTGTTAATGTATTCTTGTATGGTTGTTAACATATTATTCCAGTAATATCTTTGTTTAAGTTTTTCGAATGTTTCTCTCTCTCTCTGTGATTAGTTTTTCCTTCGTGGTAAGTTTTTATAGTTTCATTAATTTCATTTTTCTTTCTCAAAAATATTCTCTGCTCTGTGCATCTTATTAATTTTGGTCCATATTTGGTTTCATATATTCGACAAAAGTCTTGATACATTTTATCGGTGTCAAAATACATATAGAATGTTACGTTTTCTGTTGTATATTCTCTCAAAAGGGTGACAATTTGATCTACATTATCTTCTTTCGTTATCTCCGCATATACTATAACTTTGTTATCCGTGTTTAAAGTTTTTGTCTTTTGTGGATTCATAAGAACAGATTTTATTATTTGAATTGCGTGGTTCATCGTCTCTATTTGAATGAACAAGTGGTCGCGCGGTTTAGTACTTGAATCGAGGTGACTAGACGGAGATGGTTCGGGCCCAGCTGCCGGTAGATCGTATATAAGCTATATTCGTGGAGAGGATTGGCACCCTCTCTGTGGGTATGGTAAAATTTTTTTACATAGCTTGGGTCAATGTGAGAGATTGATGCCGGTTGATATTTGACTACCCCCCTAATTAATGAGGTTTTCCAGGTTTTCCTCATTCCTGCACTGAATAGTGGTTAGGGCCTACCAACGTAAGTCGTTCCTGGGCGCAAATGCGGTCTGCTTAATAATAATATGCCGCCCCCTCTCTCGCACAAGTCTTCGACTTCTGGGCTAATCCTCGTGATTAGAATGAGGGGTAGAGATATTATTATTATTATTATATCTTCAAGATTTTCAGGTGGATTCAGGATTCTCTCTACCTCATCTTGAGTAGGTGTTCTTAAGTTTGTCTCTCTTTCGAGGTCTTGAATAATTTGATTTAATTCAGGGTCATCAATGTTTACTTGTATAGATTCGGTGTCTATAGGATGAATTTGGATTCTGGATAATGCGTCTGCGTTTGTGTTAAGCTTTCCTATTTTATACTCAATAGTAAAGTCATAATCTTGCAATTTTGTTCTCCATCTTGCAAATTTTGAATTTTGTACATCTTTTAGAGAGAATAATCTCATCTTAATGGTCTATGGTTAGTATATACTGTAAATTTTCGTCCATATAAGTATGGTCTAAAATACTGGGTTGCTCAAACTAAATCGAGTAGTTCTTTTTCAATAACTGAGTAATTCTTGTCAGATTCATTCAATGTTCTTGAGGCAGAGGCTATAGGTTTATTATTGGGATAGTACTGCTCCTAATGCATATTGTGAAGCATCTGATGTTAAGATAAACGGTTTTGAAAAGTCTGGAAGTTATAATAGTGGGTATTTGTCAAAATTCTTTTACATATTGCGAATGCTCTAACAAATTCTTCAGTATGTTCTATTTTTGCACCTTTAAGCATACGGTCAAAGGTTTTGTTAATTTGAAGCAGTCCTTGATAAATTTTCTGTAGTAACCAATTAATCCGAGAAATTATTGAATTTCTTTCTTTGTTTTCGGAATTGGAAATTTTAAAATTGCTTGAATTTTGTCAGGATTTGGTAATATTCTTTCAGGTGTTATAATGTGTCCTAAAAATTTTACAGTTTGTTTCAAAAATTCTGATTTATATAGTTGCATTTTTAGATTTGTCTGTCTAAATCTATCAAATATTAATGCTTTCTATGTGTGCTTGCAATGACGTTGATAATATCAGTATGTCATCCATGTAAACTAGATATTTATTATGTAAACCGGATAATTGTTCTATGGAACGTGGAGGGGGTATTCTTGAGGCCAAAGGGCATCCTAAGCAACTCGTAATGTCCGTCATCCGTTGAGAATGCTGTCTTCTCAATATTTTTAGGATTCATTTCTATTTGATGGTATCCACTAGCCAAATCTAATGTAAAATATTGACTTCTTCCTAGTTTGTCTAACACATCATTTATATTTGGTATGGGAAATTTATCTGGAACTATTTTTTCATTCAGTTTTCGGTAGTCGATAACAATTCTAAATTTTCTTTTTCCATTATTGTCCATTTTTTAGGTACAATCCGTATAGAAGAGGACCATGATGAAATTGAGTCACGAATTATATTTTGATCTAACATGGATTTATCTAGTTTTTTACTTCTTCTTTATAAATTTGGGGAAATCTGTATGACTTTGTATATACTGTAAGGTTGTATGTTGTTCTTAATTCATGTTTGACTTGGTTTGTGAATGTCAATGGAATTCCTTCACAATAAAAGATGTCTCTGTAGTTATAACAAACTTTCCTTACAGTTTCGTATTCTTCCTGATTACAATGTCTCAAATCTAAGTTTTCCAAGTTTTTCAGCTAATGAATTTTGGAAATATTCATCAGTGTCTATTGGTTCTGGTTCTAAATTATTTAAATTACATCCGGCTGGAATTTCCACTTTATCTTTAATTACCAGGGAGTTTATTATTGCTTTTCCTCTTTCTTCCATCATTGGTATTTTCGCTAATATTTCGGTTTTTGGTGGGATACTATATGCAATTCTTTGTTTTCTTTTTTGTAGTCTTCGGCGTCGGGTTGAATTAGTCTTTTTCCTTCAATAAATAAAGGAATTTTTGTTCTGTCTGTAATTAAATTGCCATTTTTGAAGTCATGGGTGGTTCCAATCTTTTATAAGAGATCTAAGCCGATTATACCGTTATATGCATCGCTGAAGTTAAATACAAAGTGTGTGTGTATTAGTTCAGGATTTTTAAATATTTTTGAAATTGGAATGTCTGCATCCCATTCATCTATAGATGTAGTGTGGGGTGTTTTAATTTTGAAGGGGTTAAAGTACATTTTATCAACGAAAGAAATGTACATGTAGCATGTATTCTATAATTCATGATTTTGTTGATTCTGTATCTATCATAAATCTTGCCTGAAGTTCTGGGATAATTATACATGGAAGTTTACTGTTGGATGCGATGTTGATCTCTAAGTCTACTATTGGTTCTTGAATTGGAATTTTCGTTCTCTGTGTAGTTTCCTTGGAATTCAGCATATTCTTCAGGATAGAAAAATTCTTCTTCATAGTAGGGCGCTTCTTCGTAATATTCAAGTAATATGTACATGGAGAATTGCCTTGGAATTGTAACTCTTGGAACGTAAATTTTAGTGGTGGTTGTTGTTGTGGTCTTGTTTGCCTAGTATTTCCAGATGAAGTATCCATAGGTTGAGGATACATTTGTCTTGGATGTTGGGGCATTTGAACATTGGTACGATTAGAATTTTGATTGTTTGAGGGGGATGGTTGATTTTGGAAATGCGATTGCTGTGAAAAAATCTGTCCTAGGAAAATTTGAGAAATTTGGACGTTGAAAAGGTCCTGGAAATTGTCTCTGTTGAGAAAATCTCGAACCAAAAAAATTGGGAATTTGATGTGGAAAAGTTGAATTGACATTTTGAGTAGGTCTAATAAATTGTGGAGGTCTTTGGGAATGTGATTGAACAGGTTTAAAATGTCCTTGTACGGTCCTTAGATGAGGTGAATTATTTTTTAGGAAATTATTTTTGGATCCTAATTTTTGTTGACGATTGAATGACTGATATTTTCTTCTTCGACCACTTTATTTATGACATCCTCAAGAGATTGTGGTTGTTTACATCGTAGTAGATAACTTAAATGTGAGTTGAGTCCTGAGTTCTTAGAGCCATTTTATTATACAGGGTGATTTTCTTGAAGTAGTGCTGCTGATAATGTTGACATTTGAATTTTTGAGAATAAAAGGCTTCTCAGGGGGATTACTCTATCGCGAATTGTGTGGCAGTTTCATTAATGTTCATCATTAAGCCATTTGTTCGGAACGCAGCTATGGTCTCGCTGCCCGAGTGAGGGAATGCAGCACTTGGACTCCGAAGTGTGAGATAAGAGTCCTAGCAGCCCTTGGAACACGGGCTTTTGTAAAATAAAATTATAGTTGTTTATATGTAAATGATTGACATATATTAAATAAGTCAAATTCTTCAATTACAGTCCACTTATTTCCCATTGCGGGACAAATACAAAACTTAAAGCAGCAACTCATCAAACATAAGTTTAGGCAGCCTCTCATACATACATTTTGGTCCTTCGAGCCGGATATCAGTAGTTTTCCGAAGAATACATAGTTCGAGCTACAATCCGTTTGGATAAGTGAACCCACGACCAGGACAGTCAGAGTCGATTAGGGACCAGGGAAGGCATACAACACGTTTCCCAACCGTAGACAACGCTTGAGGCAAAAAGAAGCACGTGAAAACTCAAATAATACGAGGTCACACCTAGCTATTTTATACGCATCCTTACTAGCACACTACTTACTTGGGCTAATAAGGCATTTGCATTCTTATTCATAATATTTAAATAACCAATAAGGGATTTGCATTCTTATTCATAATATTTGAATAACCAATAAGGCATTTACATTATTCTTCTTCAATTCATAATATTTGAATAACCGGAAGGATTGGTAACATCTATTTACAAATATCAAAATGACAGAACAACAGCTTCATATTTTAGTGACAAAACGAGGTATTTTAAAGGGACAACTGACCAGATTCGAACACTTTTTAGATAATGTAGACGATTCTCCTACTCAGTTAGTAGAACTACAAAACGTAGCAACAAGTTAGATTCAATCTGGGACAGTTTTAATGACATTCAAGCTGAAATTCAAATCTTAGATAATAAACCCGAACATGATACCGAGACTGTAGATTTCGAAAATAAATATTTTAAGCTTGTTGCAATTGCAGAAACCAAAATTAATGCGCCACAAGTACCTAAAGTTGGTTCAGATACGCCAACAGGTCTAAATAATTCTAGTTTTGATTCTAACACTACATTAAATATAAAACTACCTGATATTAAGCTTCCAGAATTTGCAGGAAGTTACGATAACTGGGTTCAATTCTATGATACGTTTAAAGCATTAATAGATGAAAATACTAAGTTAACCACAATACAAAAGTTTTATTATCTACAATCGGCATTAAAGGGTGACGCCGCGCAAAGTTTGCAAAATTTAGAAATAACAGAAGCCAATTATTCAGTGGCGTGGGAACTCTTAAAGGACAGGTATCAAAACAAAAAAATTATTATTCATAGCCACATGAAAAACCTTTTTGAGCTACCTAACGTTACAAAAGACTCACATACGTCATTAAGACAACTTTTAGATGCCTTTGTAAGACATTTTCGAGCCTTAGAAAATTTAGGGCAACCTGTAACAACATGGGACACCATTCTGATTTTTTTGTTGTCATCCAAATTAGATATTGCTTCTAAAAGAGAATGGGAGGTAACTACAAAAAACGAGCCTTCTCCAAAAATAGGAGATTTTACAAAATTCTTACAAAGCAGATGTTTACTGTTAGAAACTTTAAATAGTAAAGTGTTAACAAATCAAAATAATTCAAATCCAAAAAAAGATTACAAATCATATTCACATGTAACATCAGTTATAACTCCAAATTGTATATATTGCAATGAAAATCATTACGTATTTTCATGCAATAAATTTCGGGCTCTAACGCCAAATGAACGATTTCAACACATAAAATCATTAAACATTTGTATAAACTGCTTTAGGGCTGGTCACAGTTCTTCAGTATGTCAAAGGGGCACTTGCAAAATCTGCAAGAAAAAACACAACACGATGCTTCATTTTGAAAACACATCGCATTCCAATCAAAAGTCCGAGGCCGTCTCTAAGACAAATAATAATGCAAATGTATACACACAAAATAATACTAATCAGAACTCTAACATTGCAACTACTTCCCAAAATATTACAGTCACGCAAGCAAATACTGAACAGACAAGTTCAAATGATACATTAGCTTCTACTACTTTAGCTCATTATTCAGACTTCAATCAAAATTATATTTTGTTGTCAACCGCTGTCATATATGTACTTGATAGTGAGGGAAATTTAATAAAATGCAGGGCACTATTGATAGTGGCAGCCAATCAAATTTTATGACAAGAAACTGCTTTAATAAATTAAAGCTAAAATCAAACAAATTCAATATATCGGTTTCAGGCATAAACCAAAGTTCAGCTCTTATATCAGATAAAGTTCATTGTGTAATTAAATCCATACATAACAATTTTACTACCGATTTAAATTTTTTAATCATCGATCACATTACTGAAAATATTCCTCAGATTTCAATCGATTATAATTCATTGGAAATACCTTCGGAACTGTCGTTAGCAGATCCTGAATTTTATATCTCTAATCCAGTAGACGTTCTGTTAGGTGCGAACATTTTTTGGACTTTATTACGCGCAGGTCAAATAAAATCGAATAAATGCAATCCAGTTCTTCAGAATACAGTTTTAGGTTGGATAGTTTCAGGTAAAATACCTCACAATCCAAAACAACAAACAATTTGTAATTTAATAACATCTGCAAGCGTTTCAAATTCGCAATTAAGCGAGCAACTCGAAAAATTTTGGATTGTTGAAAATCCGTATTCTTCACAGGTTCATTATAACGAGGAGGAACAAAATTGTGAGACACAATTTTTAGATAACTTTTTTCGCGACGAGACAGGTCGATTCACAGTAAGTTTACCGTTTCGAGAAAACCGTATACTAGGAGAGTCAAAAGAACAAGCAATTAGGCGATTTCATGCGGTTGAACGTAAACTACAAGAACATCCGTCATTATATACTCGATACAGAGATTGTATGGAAGAGTATCAAACTCTAAATCATATTAAAGAAATAAACGATCCCCCCAAAGATGGTTATTATTTACCACATCACAGTGTGCTTAAAGCGGACAGTTTAACCACCAAACTGCGTGTTGTATTCGACGCGCCCGCGAAAACAGCAAATAATAATTCACTAAACGATATACTCATGGTAGGACCCTGTATACAAGATAGTTTAATTTCAATATTAATTAGAATCCGAAAACACAACATGGCATTCATTGCAGACGTGGCCAAGATGTACCGTCAGATTTTAGTAAATGAAGCAGATCGGAAATATCAAAGAATCGCCTGGCGCGACAATCTAAATGCAGAATTAAAATATTATGAGTTACAAACAGTAACATACGGCACAGCGCAGGCAACGCGGTGTTTTCTTAGACATATCAAACAAAGTGATAAAAATATCCCCTGATAACTTAACGGTGGACGAGTTAAATGAGGCTACGTTAAAATTAGTAAAATGGCACAAATTAGTGAAGTCTCATCAGAAATACAATCTTAAAGCAAGCTAAACGTGTAAGCAATAAAAGCAAATTAATTAGTCTCAATCCATTTTTGGATGACAATGAAGTGATCAGAGTTGGTGGTAGGCTAACACATTCTCAACTAACCTTGGAACAAAAATACCCTGCAGTTCTACCGTCAAACCACGCATTGACAAAACTATTAATTAATCACAAACACATTAAAAATTTGCACGGTGGCTTTCAAGTTACTTTATCTATAAGCTTACGTAGACAATATTGGCCGTTAAGAGGAGTTCAAGCGGTCAAAGGAGTTTTAAGGAAGTGTATTACTTGCTTCAGAGCAAAACCCTTAACTCTATATCCGCAAATGAGTGATTTGCCTAGTTATCGAGTTACCCCATCGCCTACTTTTCATGCAGTGGGTACAGATTTTGCAGGGCCATATCTTGTAAAAGATGGAACCTTAAAAAACAGGAAAATGATTAAATCTATTTTATATATTTATCTGTTTGGCCACTAAGGCAGTTCACATAGAACCTGTTGGCGATCTATCCACAAATGAGTTTTTGAAAGCATTTAAACGGTTTATTTCTAGGCGAGGTATTTGTAAGCATATATACTCTGATAATGCTACAAACTATGTTGGCACTAAAAATGAATTAAATCATATTATTAATTTAAATGAGGATAGAGAGTTCCAATCCTTTCTGAGTGACAATCAGATCGAGTGGCACTTCATACCAGCTCGATCACCCCATTTTGGCGGTATATGGGAGGCGGCGGTGAAATCATCTAAATATCATTTGAAAAGAATAATGAATAATATGCATTTCACATATGAGGAATTCCACACCTTATTAGCCCAAGTGGAAGCTGTCCTAAACTCCCGTCCACTTACTCCATTAACCGATGACCCATCTGACCTCGAAGCACTTACTCAGGGACATTTCTTAATTGGTCGTGCTTTAACTACATTACCTCAAGAACATCTAGAAGACATCAAATTTAGTCGCTTAACCCGGTTTCAACATCTTCAACAAATGCTCCAACAGTTTTGGACTCGCTGGTCTAAGGACTATTTGCAAACGTTACAAACTCGCACTAAATGGCAATTTAATTCTAAAGAAACTGTACCAGTAGGTGCGTTAGTCATGCTGAAAGAAGATAATCTGCCACCTCAACAATGGCGTCTTGGTAGGATTCTAGAGATTTTTCCACATGGTATTGTGAAACGCGCTGTTACGCGTATTTGTATCTTACCGATAGATAGTGACATTTAAATTTCGTTTCGAAATGAAAGCATTTCAACGGGGCCGGCATGTTCGGAACGCAGCTATGGTCTCGCTGCCCGAGTGAGGGAATGCAGCACTTGGACTCCGAAGTGTGAGATAAGAGTCCTAGCAGCCCTTGGAACACGGGCTTTTGTAAAATAAAATTATAGTTGTTTATATGTAAATGATTGACATATATTAAATAAGTCAAATTCTTCAATTACAGTCCACTTATTTCCCATTGCGGACAAATACAAAACTTAAAGCAGCAACTCATCAAACATAAGTTTAGGCAGCCTCTCATACATACACCATTTAATAGTGATTATTCATTTTTTTAGTCTCCAAAGGTATTTAATAAAAGTGTTTTTAATTCAGGAAAAGTTGTAATTTCGCAGGCAGCTAATACTTCTGCAGCTTTACCAACTATTTTATTCCGAAAAGTAACATTAAAAATTGAATTTTCGCGGCTTTATTATCTACGATAAATATACCGTAAACTTTTTCACATAAATCTATAAAATTTGGTACTATTGAAACATCACCGTCGAAAAATTGAATTAAGTGTAAATAATGGCGAATGGTAATATGGTCTTGAGCCATGTTTACATTTTGTTCGTTAACAGCGGGTTCTATTAAAAATTGCTATGGGGAAAAACTTTAGAAAAAATATTAGCTAATGTGTTGTCGTTAGAATAATTGTTAGTCATGAAAATTACTTATAAGAGGAAAATTTTGATGACTGAAAACGTGAAGGCTTTGGTATATATAATCGATTACAAGATGTAAGCAGTATTACATTTAATTGATTATAAATGCTTCTTGAGCAGGACGGCTTTTTGTCAGGTCAAGGCCTTTGTCAGTTTCCCTAAATTCCCGAACTTGAAATATTTTAAGTAGATCAAGGTTACGTGCTTTTAAAGATGGTTTCTTTAAAGGTGGCTTCTTGCTTGGGTCAATCTTTTCTATGCACGATTTAGATTATATGCAGTCTTTGGAAAGAGAGTACACGATCTTGGTTACTTCTAAGGCTTATGTACAATTAGGCACTTCGACACCTAAAAATATAAGTGCAAAGCCTCACTATGTCTTGGTTGTTTCGGATAGGGTGGATACAGCGATTACATACAGTAATTTCGCAGAAGTGGAAATGTTGACTGGACTATAATTTCCCCACAGCTGAATCACTGGTGATTTCTTACTTGCTAATTCTGATTTCTTTCTTGAACAAATTTGAACATCTTTGCTTGATTTTTCTTTGCTTGATTCTTCGTTTTTCTTACCTTAGGGGTTGACCAAAGATATGGCAACGGTTCAGCTGTGTAGGTTCTTGTTTGGTTAGTCGAAGGGACAACGAATTTCCAATATTTCCTTGGAAAAACTCTAAAAAGAGTTCCTACCGACTGCGCCAGATAACTTTTGTGCCGAGCGGGGTTGGTTTTTAAAAACAATTTTTATTATTAAAAACACAGAAGTATCGTTTGAGTTAAAGTTAAGCTTACAATAATTTCAAATACATGAACTCTGTATTTACCTCCGACGATAACTAACTAAATAATAAACTTGACCCATATACAATATAGACTATGAGAACAAGGAATGTGCAAGGGTTACACTATCAGCATATTCTTTGTAACATAACTCGCGTAACGATTTTTTTATTTAAAGTCTGATAATGTGCTGTGAAACAGAACCCCACAAAACACAAAAGACTATAAAATTGAAAACTAAATCTGATTTATTTAGTTCCGTCCAAATTTAGTATTTCGTTCAACATTGAAACTGTTAAATCACTAAAAAGATCATAGCAGGCCTTGGATCCCATATTAAAAGCCGTGGTAGGATCAGAAAAAGCGGTTTTTTATGTCATTTAAAACAAAACAATAATTGTTGGATTATGTTGAACAATAAATATTATTACGGATTTGTACACCAATAAAAGTAGGCACACTGTTCATTCTTATCCATGCACATTGTATTGGATTAGTCACAAGGTGAAAAGTTAGCAGTTGCATAATGTATGGCGAATAGAGAAAGTTCAATAGATACGGACAAAACCAAGATTCTAGATGGAGAAGAAATTCTGGTTAAGACTACAGAAAGGTAATAGAAATTCAAAATAATTTCAAACTAGACGAAGGTTTAGAAAGTGCAATTTGGAAAGTATTACCACAGTATAGGTAGACCAGCAGTTTCATTCACTTCGTTGTCGGCACTTTGAAATGCCTTCAGTTTTCTGCGATGACCTCGAAATGTGAGTGCGATAGCGCATCCGATGGAATTTACAGAATCGGTGATCAGGACCGGTATAAGAATTTTTATTTGCGCGTGAAGGCGTAGTTATTCCACATGAAAGTTTACGTTATATTTATCCACATTATGTAATAACTCATTATACAGTTATAAATGGGTAATTCAACATGTACTATATACTATCATTTACTGTTATTAACATACAGTGTGAAAATTCTATTTACTTCTTTGGACTCTTTTAAAAAAAAGAGTTTAAAATATATATTATTGCACTACAAAACATTTTTATTTACTTACTTTGATAATTACATTTTTTTGGGATTTTTTTTAATTTAAAATTTGACGTTTGAAGTTTAGTGGATAAATAATTTATTAAGATTTCTTTTGTCTTTAATGATCTACGTAAACCAGAAGACAAGTATTTTTCAGAACAGAAAAATTATGTTTACTTAATTTTGAACATTGTTAAATTGGAGATAAAAGTGCAGTAAAATGTAAAATTTTGGAAAAAAATTATTTTTTATTATTTTGTTTTGAGACACTCTCATTATAGTGACTACAATAAATATGATCATCTACATATTTTGAAGATGAGCCGTCTTGTGCAGGAAACGTTGGAACGGCCTCTTTGCGTAATCTATTGCGCGAATCGTTAGAAAACATATTATTTTCAAAATGTATTTGACATAGTTTGTATGAACTATTACTAATCCTGAGCAGCTTTTCTAATAAATATTCTCTATTAGAAGCCACTGCACTGAACTTTTCTCTAAAATAAAAATTTGTATTTGTGAAAAATATAAATATGTATATTTTAAACGTCACTTTCATGAGAAGTATTTATATTCCAATGTTATACTTAAGAAATAAGTTAATAGGTAAGGCAATATCAGTAAAATATCATTTATGGTTTGTACAGTATATTATAGATTACTTATTACTTATTTATGTCTTTAGGAAATTTAAAGAAACTTAAATTACTATTTATAGATGATATGTTTAAACATCAAACTGCTGCATAGCGACTCGTTCCTCGATCAGACTCAAAATATCGCTTTAATGCGGCTCTGTATATCCGATGTTCGCACTCCCAGAGTTAGATGTAAACGTAAACTGAGGTCTCTGCAGCTTGAAATGGATGCGCGAACTGCTATGCGCGACTTATTATTTCGGTGTATCTACTCGTCTCCCTATACTGTGGTATTACTGGTCAGCGACTGTGAACCATGCACGAAAATTTCATAGATCAGTTTATATATCGACTATAAATTCTGACCACAGAACTTAATTTTTCGTTTCATAGATAGACCCCCCAGTAACGAGTTTGGAACGCTTCCCATGGACTATGCAATTTCCCCCCCCCCCCAGAATGACCCCCCGGATACCCCACAGTGCCGCCCCCAGGGAAACCTAATGCTAGAATTGAATTCAGCATCCCCGAAAACCCCCGAGTAACGAGTTTGGAGCGATTTTCATGCACGCTGCCATTTCTCATCCAATTCACCCCCCGCGCACCCCCACAGAGCCACCCCCGTGCATCCCCGGGTAATTCTAATGCCAGAATCGAGTTCGACAGCCCCGTAAACCACCGAGTAACAATTTCCGAGTGATTTTTCCGAGTTTCCAGTCGTTCCTATAATGCTGCAAGTAATGATGCAATTGAAAAATGCATTTTCCGGCCCAGAAAGCATTTTTCAAAAAATGGCTAAACCAGACGATATAGACTTTTTTCCTGGGATCTTCCTGAACACAATGCAGAAAACCGCATCTCGATATCTGCTGTGCCTAAAAATTTCCGCTATTCCGGTCGATTTTGATCTAAATGCCCTGGACTATACCTTGCAGGCCAGTGAATATCATCAAACCGGGACATCAGTCTTCCAGGAAAAGACGTCTAAGGCTATTCACAGACTGAACACCAGTATACGCAGTAGCACCAGCGAAACGGCATGTTATGTAGTCTTTTTGCTTCAAAGTTTTTCAGAATAACCACGTATTACTTTGTTTGTTTTTCTTTAGTTTTGTTGGGTTTTTGCCACACTTCTGAAAAAATAATAAAGATTAATTAAATAAGCCCTTGCGCCAAACGGAACAGTCAAGGGTTATTTTCGAAACTAAGTTTGCCTAACCAAAAAATCTCACACTGAAAAAAGCAGATAAGTAAAAATAACAAAAATCACATCACTATCGCGCACTTCCGTGTTATTGACGTTTCGAAAAACTCTCTGTTTTCGTTCTCAAAATCGTAGTAAAAATTTTTTTAAACGTATGTCAAGTTTATTTAATTAATCTTTATTATTTTTTCAGAAGTGTGGCAAAAACCCAACAAAACTAAAGAAAAACTAAAATTATGTCACAAATAAATAGCTTCAGACAATACTTTGTTTGTGCTGTGCAACATATTTTTATATAAATTGAATAAATTTTTTGAAGCCTAGCCCTGAAGTTTTGTTTATTCATCTAACTATCCAGATGCAAATAAACCCCATCGGTCACAAGCTTAATCAGTATAATGTTCGGAAAATAGGAGACCCTAGGTGGGTAAACATAACCTTGGAAAAAATGTAAACAATTTTAAAATTGCCTTTGAGCTGACTCTAGGTTCTGCCTGTGAACATGATAAATCGGATACCATATGATCGAACCATATTCCGTTTTAGATCTTACAAGAGCACAAAATAGAGTCTTGAAGGTATGCGTCTCCTGTAGTTACGATATATAAAACCATATGATTTAAAAGCACTAGACACAACGTGATTAATAGGTCTCCTTAGGTATTTTAAAACTAGTTTAAAAATTAATCCCGAAATAACCGATTTTGATGCGACTTGCACCAGTTTTCTTAGAAAAAATTCTATTTTTTTTTGATGCCCTAAAGTTGACTAGCATCTAGCGTTGCCACTTAATATAATCAATAAAAGTGAGCTAGCAGTCAGAATAAAGAATTTTATGGCAATAATAATTGGCATCATTTCCTTAGTAACATCAGAGATATGTCAAGTCAATTATTTACGTATATGTTGAACACAATTGGGCCTAACACTGCCCCTTGAGGGATACTATCTATATCCGACTTTTTCCATCCTCCTTAGCCTCCTGCTCTTTAAACCCTATTCTTTAGTGTTAGAAGAACTTCATTTTGGCTTTTAAGGCTTTCCTTACTATGGCTTAGTTATTAGCTACTGTAGTTATCCTTCTTCTTAACTCCTATGACTGTAGGTACAAAAATTGTTTGATACCTTAATCTTATTTGATAGATGAATTCACTATTGAGTACTTCTTCGTTGCAAAATCTCGTTTTATATTATATCTATTCGATATAAAAAAACAGTATTTAAACGCGCCTTATTAGTTTTGTTTAAAAACAACTGTCAAATAAAAGTTTTTCTGCAAATGCATTTCATACACACATACCAATAAATAAAAATGCAATATAAATACAATATTATGTTAAGAAATTCTAAATTAAGGTACAATTAAGACCAAATAAAAGCACCACTATTAACGTAATTTGTTTGCTAATTATATCAATCTTAATGAATAGCAGAAATTTCAAGTACCTATTGATATTATTTTGTTCGTTATTTTACCAACTGAAGGGAAAAAAAGGACAAATACTTTATAGGAATACTTTATTGCCACAAATTGATTGTACATTTTAAAAACCTTTAAAAATATTTAAAAAACTAGTGGCGTATGATTATTTTTTCTAAAAATATACCCTACTCCCTCAATAACTACGCCACTGGGGTATTCTGGAATTAAGGAGAGGGTAGCAAAAAGGCTACAGCACTTAGGCCCCATTGGGCCCCTTGTACCTCCTCCCATTAGGAGATCAGTCCACCTGAGCCGCCAGCCAGCCTAATAAGAAGAAAAAGGTGGTGACGTTGCTCAGGGGGATCTCTCTAATGTAGGACATAGACGGCCATCGCTCTCCCAACACGGATTCTCTTATTGACGAGATGGCAGTGCACTCACAGAATGCATGGAGTACTGTCTCGTCTTCCTGTTAGCAACCCCTACAAAGAGGTATATCACACTTCCTCATGTTATAGAGGTGCTTTGTTAGCCAGCAGTGTCCAGTTTGAATACCTGTCACCAGACAAAGGTTTGTCCTAGACATAGCCAGGTACTTTTTGGCTGTATCCTTGCAGGGGTACTTTAGGAACTCCTTAGCAAAATTACAGCCATTTGTTTCATCCCAACGTTTCATAAACTCTTTGTGGGTGTCTCCTTTGATAATTTCAACAAATGCTGACAACGGAAGCATACTGGAGGGACCAGGTCCAAAAATATTCAGACCCGATGCACTCCTAGCCAACTTGTCAGCTACTTTATTGCCATTGCACCGGTCGTGTCCCTTTACCCAGCATACAGATACGCTGTTGTTAGCTGAGGCCACTACTAGTGCCTGATGGCATTCCCATGCTGATCTAGTTGTTATCTTATGATTACGTAAGATCAGTAGTGATTGTCTACTATCTGTGTAGATTCTAATGATTTTGCCCGTTGTATGTCTATGGGCAATTTCTTTGGCGGCCATGGTTATACCTGCTAATTCCGTTTGTACTACGGTAGCATGCGTATCCATTGCCAACTAATAACGAATATGCAAGGATCTGGAATAAATCCCACATCCTGCACCTTCCTTCTTTTTTGACCTGTCTGTGTAGATGTTAATAACATCTTCACTGGCGGTCTCTTCATTCCTAATAAGTACCGTGTAGGGTCTGTGAAACACAAACTTAGAGAAATACTATCAGTGTCTGCCTGCAAAAGGGGCATTTTTCTGACGACCCCACTCCACAGGCGACTCCTAGCTTCTCCACATCCTACATCAGGTGTAATACCAGTATTTTTCAGGCGAAGCATAGTTGTCACAGAAACTTCTCTTAGATAAATATCCAAAGGTGGTAGACATAGCATCACCTCCATTGCTATGGTAGGTGTCGTACGCATAGCTCCAGTTATGCTTAGGCAGGCAATCCTTTGTACCTGGCTGAGCTTTTGTTTAGCTGTCATCTGTTGGACTTTCCGCCACCAGATGACAGCTGCATAGGCTAACATTGGTCTCACAATGGCAGTGTATATCCACATGACCACCCTTGGTTTCATTCCCCAGGTTTTACCAACAGTTCTGCGGCACTGCTCATAGGATATGTACGCCATTTTTAGTTTTCTCTCTAAAGATTCCATGTTAGCTTCGAATCAAGTGTGACTCCCAGGTATTTCACATCCGATTCGAAGCTTAACGTAGTGTTTAGGAGAGTTGGTGCCTTTATGGGCCCCATTTTTCTCTTCCTCGTGAAGAGAACCATTTCCGTCTTCCTGGGGTTGACGGACAGAGCATTGGCCTCACACCACTCTTCAACGGCTCTTAGGGCTGTTTGCATTCTTTGGCAAGGAATCCCTTCCACTAATCAGCATGGTAAGATCATCGGCATAAGCGATGGTATTGATGCCAATTTCCTGGTGATGCAGGAGACTATCCAGAACCAAGTTCCATAGCAGTGGTGATAAAACACCTCCCTGCGGGCAGCCCCTTGCAGCAATGCCTCTTACGGAGGCATCCGCCACGCTGATTTGTATGGCTCTTTTAGTGAGCATATTTGATATCCAACCACAGATGGTAGGAGAACTTTTCTTTCCACAAGGGCTGAATTAATTTTGGGGAAGGTTGTTTTATCAAACGCTCCCTCTATATCTATGAAAACTCCCAGGGTGGACTCTTTATTGTCCAGTGATTTTTCGATCCTGCCCACAACTTGGTGAAGGGCAGTGTCGGTGGATCGCCCTGGAGTGTATCCATGTTGATTAGGGTGTGACTGTCTACCCGTCAGTACACTGTCCCTTATGTATCGTTCACACAGCTTCTCCATCGTTTTCAACAGAAACGAGGACAAGCTGATAGGTCGATACGCCTTTGGGGTGGTGTAGCCCAACCTACCTGTTTTGGGAATAAACACAACCCTTACTTCCCTCCAAATCTTCGAAATGTAAAGGTGTGCAAAGCACAACCTAAACATCCGTTCCAGGTGCGGCATTAAAGCATCCAAGCCCCATTGTAAAAGGGCCGTCAATGCCTGGTGATTTGAAGGGTGAAAAGGTTTGCACTGCCCATCTTATTTTATCTTTAGTAACAGTCTGATTGGTAATCTGCCATTCCATGACCGACGGTTGATTCTCAGTTTCGTCTGACCATTCTTCTCGTTCCATCAGTGTGGATCCTGGGAAGTGGGTCTGCATAAGTAGTTCCAGACTTTCATTTAGATTAGTGCGTTTTTCACCATCTTCTCTAGTTAGTAAACCCAAATCATGGTATTTTTCTTTTGCAAGGACTTTACATAGCCTAGCAGTCTGCGAGTAGTCTTCAATCTTCTCGCAGTAGGCTCTCCAAGCATCCCTTTGTCTTTTCCTGACTAGTTTTTTGATAAGTCTCAAGTGGGTTTTGTACAGTTCCCAGTCTGAGTCTTGTCTGCCACTGGGGTATATTGTGGAATAAGTTATCCATAAAAAAATAGTCGTTACTAAAAAATGTCATCCCCCAAATTGTACCACACAATGTTTTACCAGTGATATATTTGAAACATTTCACACCCTGTATCTTCGTAGAGAAGCGTCCTATCAAAAATTTTTATAGGCAAAATTTGAATATTTTCATGGGTAGAATACGTCATTAAAGTTTGACAAAATTTATCATTAACACTCTGTACATATAATGTATTATTGAGTCGCAGAAGCAACAAATTCAGTGTTACATAAGAGAAAATATGCTCTTATAGTTAAATAACATTAAATTCAATTGAGAAGAAAATTAACTAAACCGATTGTGGAATTTTACAAACAGATGCAAAACTTTGAACGTATTAATCGTAAAAAATAGGAGTAATAAAGTAAAAAGAAACGTCTTACCCGTCTGCAACGTTGACAATGGAGTGTCCAGAATCGTTTTGTAATTTTAAGGTCCACAACTGAGAGTCTCTATTTTTCCAATTTCCCATTGTGAGACGACCGTCTATCGCTTCCAAAATTTTTCCGGTTTTCTTATTCTCAATCACAAATTTCATATTAATTTTTTTATATTGTTCGATTAATATCCATGTATCGCTGTTGTCATCACGTTTAGAACGGGAACATTTTATTTGGTTATTGTCGTCTAATGAAGCATATATAATGATTGTAGGATCTTCAATCTCTATCCGTGTCTCGTTTTGAGCATTTAATTTCCATACATAGTACTCACTGTCGCCAATTGTGCACATTATATATTTTCTGTAAAATGCATGATGTAAAAGAAACATAAATGTCACGCTTTAAAGGATGCACAAGGTGGACACAACATAAAAAGTAATATAAATTTATCGTCTAAACATATCCTCTAAAATGAACCGCTTTTGAGGAACAGTTAAGTTGTAGTCTTGTAGTCTTTATCTTTGAAAAGTTTTTTGAATCTCTTTTGTCTTCGAAATATATGTGGAAACTAAAAACATAAATTTAAGTATACAGAGTTAACAATAAGTACAATATTTTGAGAGGGGAGAATAATGTCTAAATTGATTATTGGCTTTTTTAGTATTTTTAGGGATACAATTTTTGATTTCATTTACTATTTCTTTTTCACACGTATTACAAAATCGAGACATTTGGATAAATTTGTGATTTTGACATCTAGCAATTTTAAACTGACGTTATTTTTAATAAATAAAGTAACATAGCGTTGCTATGGTAACGTAATTTATCCGCTTTTTTATCCAGTTGAAGTTTCTCTTTCTTGCTATTTAGCCGACCGACTTTGCAGTGTGACGGATGTAAGGTAAGCGATCACTAAACATAGATTGTACCGGACTGTTATCATCCGATCGTGTCATGAGACAGACAGTTCGTGGGTTGAGCATTCTCTGTAATACTTGCACTTCTAATTTAAATATCCTTGATGGTACCAAGAAGGTCATTTTTTAGCTTAAGCCTGACATTCACAAAACAATTGATGATTTTAAGAACGTTATGCAAAATAAAACCGATGATTGTTATAACCGTCTTACAAACGAAATTGCGGTCTTAAAAAGCAAAATAGTAAATATTGAAACCTTTAATTCGGTTGATATTACTGACAACATTCTCTGTGCGACACGTGGAATTCACTACCTCAGGACATTCGCCAGTGGAGTCGCTAACAGTTTACTTGTTCAAGAATAGAATTGATAGTTATCTATTTACCAGTTAGGTTCGGATGCAACATTTTTTTCTTTTTGTACTTTACAATAGGACAATACAATGTGTTACTTCATCTATTTCCTCTTTATTTCCTTTTTTTTATCACAATAGGACAGTAGCCCTCTGCTCCTTTATAACTTGTAATAATAATAATAATATCTCTGATCTGATACAGCCTGCAGTCACCATCTGTAGGCGACTAGTGCAAAATGTACTTCACGCTGATAAATTTTTAAATTTCTTGTGTTACTGGGAAATTAAATTCTGTTGTTACTAATAATAGCAGCAATATTAACAATATTGGACTATGTTTGTATAAAATAATTAGTACTATTTGAAACTATAACATCCTGAGATGTTTACAGTTTTTTGTAAAAATTTCTTAGAATATTCCTTCTAAACTTTGATCAGTGTTCCTTGATGTTTGGAAAGTATGTAACTAGCAATGCAAAAGTCAATTTGTCATTCATAATCGAAACCTGGTTCAGTATTAGTGATTAATTTTCAGATTTAAACGTTTTACAATAATTTAATAAAGGTATTTATGCCGGGTACAAATATTTCCCTATAACATGGGTCGCCCTATGATATGTGCTGTTTGTTTTTTTAGAGTCCAGGGCAAATGCAACGGCAATCGTACACAATTTTAGATCTTACACAAGTATTCTGACTGCCGCGGGTGCATTGTATTACTACGTATTCATTACATTACCTAAATTTCAATTTTCATAGAATAAAATAGTATGTTATATAACACAGTTTGTGTATTCTGTTAGAGAATAATTCTAATGGACCTGTAATGAGTGAACATACTGAAAATATAGTTTTTGCAGTGTGCAGCGAAGGAACGAAGAACGAGTACAAAATACTGCAGCTAACCGGATTAACTGTTATCTATCAGGTACTTAGGCATTACTATTATTAATAAAAATTGTTATTGATAAAAATGTTTATTTTCGTCTTTTGTACATTTGACAACGCTGTAAAAAACGATAGGTAGTCGAGATTTCTAAGATATCTTGAACGATGATTGCCATAAACGCCAGTTTTCTGCAGGAAAAGGGGGTTTTGCCCTATTTTTTAAACAATGAGCTAAAATTCCGAAATTCTCTTAGCACGTGGTGAAAATTATTGTACTTAGTTATAGTTAACCCTGTATAAAAAACGTAATTTTCTAGGCAAGAAATTTATAATTGTTTTTAGAGATAGCCCAAGAAAATCTAAGCCACCTAGAAAAAATAAATCTTCACTGAGTCAGCCATACAAGCTTTATCTGCGTTTACAATAAAGAATATTTTTAGCGGTTATGTTTTATCATTATCCTAACAAAATCGTATGCGGCATTATAAACATTGCACCCCGCAGAATTATTTTAAAAAGCCATTAACACTTGAGTTGATACAAATTGGTATTTTTGACAAAATGTGTGTTCCTTCAAGTTAAAGAAAATGATTTAGTTTTAGGAAATATAAACTTGTTATAGTTTGGCTTTCCGCTAATAGAAATAATAATAAAATTCTGGACCGATTTCGTAGGTCTGTTTCTGTAATACATTAATTTGAGAAAGTCAAATAACTCAATTGTTATTTACAATACTATATATATATACAGGGTGTCCGGAAAGTAATGGGACCCAGCTTAAGCATAACTTCCTGTGGTCAAATAGAAACGATTTAGACAAACTTAGCTTAGTCCAAAAGTGCCTCGTTTACAAGTTACAGGGCTTCGAAGAAAAGAAATTGTTGAAATAATGTACCGTTTTCGATAAAACCGCGTCATTTTGACAAGTGATAACTCGAATTAGAAAATTTATTTCTAAATATTTTATTGTGCGGAAATTTTCAAATGCGTTTTTTTTACCGAAAACGGCGCATTGCATCAACATGGAACAAGTATAGATTTTCTACGTAAAATTAATTTCTTCATCATAATTTTCAGTCAAGCGTATCAGAATATGACCAATAAAAAAGATACAATAAAAATGAGTTACAAAAAAACTGCTAAGAACGGCCTCTACCATATGCGGCACTACTTACTCCTTTGCAATCCTTGTACTTACCTAAAACATAATTGTACCAAATTTCAACATGATTGAACGTTTCGTTTATTAGTTATGCCCATAACAAGAAAACATTTTTTTCTTTGAAGGCCTGTAACTTCTAAACGAGGCACTTTTTTAAACGTCAGTTTACACAAATCACTGAGTTTTGTTTCCATGGGTTGCTATAACGTTAAATGAAATTTACGCGGCTGGTGCGCTATACTGTCACCAATTTCTTTGAATATCTCAGAAACAAGACCAAACGTCGAAAAAAAAAACAGGAGACGAAAAAGTTTCGAAATTAATCAGGTCAAAGTGGTGTGTAGATGTTTTATTGAAATTAATTTCTTTTTTGTAGCTTTTGAAATAATACACTTCTAAGAGGGGTAGGTAGTTCAAACTAAAGAAGCTTATGTAAGATCATAAGGAGTGTTTGTGTTCCGAATTTCACTTAAATCGGATAAGTGGTTCAAAAGTTATGAGGGAAAAACGAGAAAAAAATTCCTACTTTAACGCCCTCTATCTCGGAAACGATGCGTTTTAGGAAATAAGTTTATATCACAAAGAACATTATTTTAACCTGTTCTATCGATTCCTGAAATTATCAAGATTAAACCTGAATCACCCTGTATAGAAAGATATTTTGTCAGTGCTTTCTGAATCATTCATAGTTTTAGGATTCAGAAGAATCGAACTAGGATTTAGAAAAATTTAATGAAGATCTAAACGGTTCTAGTTTTTAGGATGCCTTCCTTCATATCTATTACTTAATTAGAATAGTGTAATTTTTAAAATTAATAATTTTTTCAAGGATTTTCATTGTTAACGCTTGGTAATATTATTGTTGATATAACTTGGGTGCGGCCGAGTTGACTTGGAGTCGTAATTCGCGTTTTCTATTCGCGTTGAACAGGCTTTTGTTGGACATATCCCCAGTAGTCCATAAATAGATAAAGAGTCAGCGCTGATTATCGGCTTCAAATTGTCGACACCACTGCTTTAATGTCAATGTCCTACAATGTCCAATTGAAGTCCCATTTGCCGCGGTGAATTCATACGTCGATTTTGACCAGCGCGCGCGGTTATACAGAAAGGTCAGCACATGCAGACATTTCTGTATTATGAATAACAAGGAAATTATTAAGTAATTAAGATGAAATGAACTACTTACTTAGTTGCAACGTTGTTTAAAAGGTATCCAGAATTGTTCTGCGACTCCAAGGTCCACAATTGTGAATCTTTGTTACTCCATTCCTCAATATTATGTTTTCCTCCTGTGTTTTCCATCACCATTCCTGTTTTCTTATTTTCTATTACAAATCTCTCTTTGTAATTCTCGACATGTATACGCCTTGTGGATTCTCGTTCGACGAATAACCATTTCTCACTGTCCTCGTTTTGTTTATGTGTACTGAAAACCGGTTTGCCATTTTTTAAAATCAAAAAGACGTTCTTATCTTCATCGTAAATCCAAGTATCATCACGGTTGTTAAGTTGCCATACCTCTTGCTGTATGTCGCTTTTAGAATATGCCAAGACCCTTCTAAAAGTGTAAAGTTTTAAAAAATTAATCAAAAGAGAAAGTTTATTGATTAAAAAGTAGTTATTAATGATACTAGTTCGATATGAACACTATAATAAAACGCATGTAACGTTAATTCACGAGGCGTTAGTCGAGTGATTTATTTACATAACTTTCATTAACATAGTTCATATGGAACGTGTATCATTCAAAATTAATCTAGGACGGTCTAAATAGATTTTATTTACAGATTCAGTTTATCTTAAAATATCAGAAACGTTTTCATAAATAAAAATTCTAAATTATTTGGTGCTCTTATTTGACGATGTTATGATACGTTCAGTTTTAGTGAAAAATAATATTAATATAAGTGATTCTGAATCCTCTCCGGATTCTCTTGAAGAGATTGCGCAAAGTGTTGTCGATTACCTACTTCCCAAAAAATCAAGGTTGGTGTCAAGGAAAAGGAATCAAGAATAACAGCAATGAAAACGATCTTCTGGTATATCTCGAATTTCTTTAAAAAAAAACTAGATATATTATTCTATGCCACGTTCAATTATATCAATGCAGAAAAATACGGACATTAGTAGGTACGTTCAATTAATTGCGTTTCTAAAAAGAAAACCAGAAGGATTTCGGTCAAAAAGATTTTAATAAAAGAAAACATAACTCAATTTTTGCTGGAAGCCGACGATAGAACTCATTTTATGACAAAAGTGGCATTGATATGCTTGCAGATGCTTGCAGGCGTATTGAATTGATAAATCTGCACCTACAAAATGTTAAAGATGAAGGACAATGAATTCATAATTTCGTTTACGAAAATAAACATATAACAAAATTTTTTTACCACGAGTGGAAACATTGGAAGAATAAATATGGTGGAAATGGTTCGAAGATATATATTTGATGTATATTTTTTAATATTTAAGGAAAAGATTATGTAAAAAAATCAAATCAAAAAGGAGGCCTTTTTGTGTACTAACAGAAAATCGTCTAACGCCATTTTAAATACAGGGTGTTCCGACTTTGAGTGACATAACTGTGTGTAAGGTAGTGTGGAGGTAGCATAATTGACTAGCTAAGGTATAAAATCTTAAAATTATAGGCAAGTGCCCAGCGAGTGCAAATTTTGACATTTTTTTAACTGCTGACGAGGTATGTAGCTCACCCCTCATAATGTGTCGGGTTTACAATCGTATAGAAATATAGTACAGGGTGACATTAAAAAAACTACAACGCACAATACAACGCGATAGAGGACCAAAAAAATATGAAAAAAGTTTATATACACTATGTCTCATCACGATTCGAAAATGTTTGTAAAATTTAGATTTTTTTAAATTTCTTCCGATTGTACGGAAATATTTTAACCAAAATTGGTGTACACTGTGACCTTGCATGTGGCTATTACGTGTCAAAATAATCAGTTCATCCAGCATCCAGTGTCGGAGTTATAGGAGTTTTCTACCTTTAAACAGAAAATACCATGGTTTCACCCTGTAAAAAAGATTGTTTTCTATTTTCTGAAAGGCAATTTGAATTTGTGAAAAAAAATATTTTCTATGCTTGAATTATGAAGATAGTTTGAAGCACTTGGATTTGTTAAAATATTATCATACTTTTAATGCTTTGAAAAAGCTTTATTAAAATGTCTTTATTAGAAAAAATATTTTTCTTCAGTATCTCAAAAAAAAATTTAAAAAAAAAACAAAAAACATTTATTAAATTTTAGAAGTTTAGAAGGTATTCAAATTGGTGGCCTTGTTGTTGAACATACTTTTCTAACTTTCGTGTTAATGAGTGACGGTATCTTTGAAATATGCCTGGATTATTACGGAATCTCTTAGCAGGGTCCAGAATTCTGTTCTATAATTATTGGTCTTCATTATTTGTTTCTATGATAACACTTAATTTTTCATAACACCCCAAAATGAAAAATCGAGAGGATGGAGGTCGGGACTGCGAGCTGGCCATGGTAGGTATCCATCTATTTTCAAATATCTTTCGCAAAAACTTCCTTGCTGTTCGACAAGCATGTAATACATTCTAGCAGTAATGTCCAATGGGTCATCTTCTAAGAAAGTGTTCAATTATTCATTTTCCCAGAAATTTCGATAGAGTTCATATGTCAATCGATTGGGCAATTTAAATGGACCAATCAGGTAATTGTCGATTATACCTGCCCACATGTTAATAGAAAACCCATACTAGCGATTCCGTGTTATGGTTTTTCCTCACTCCAATAGTGCATATTATGTAGGTTAAAAATACCATTACGATTAAAACCCGCTTCATCAGTAAATAAAATTGATCACAAAAAATGTTGTCCTTAATTTTGCAACCACTCGCAATATTGTGCGCGAAGTAAAAAATCATGTTCTAATAGTAGATGGTTAATTTTTTTGAAACGAAACGGATGAAGAAGTTGTTCTTTGAGAATTTCTCTAACAGACTCACGGTTAACATTTTGTATAGCTGAACTTATTTTCCTGGTGCTTATTTTCGGGTTATTTTCTACCCTTTGCAAAACAGTCTCTTCGTTTGCAACAGTACGACGGGTTCTGGAAACTCCGCTATTAACATTTGCTTTTCTAAAACAGTCCTCTCCTCCCAAAGTCCTATTACGTCAATAAAAGGAATATGTCCTAATGGATCTTATCTATCTCCATAGATATTCATACCTAAAGTGAAACATTTATAGAAACAGTTTTAAAAAACGATAAATACAACAAACTCGAACACATTTTTACAATATTTGTCGTAGATTGCATTTGTTAGATAATTTCATAGACTACTAGTGGCAAACGTTATTCAGCAATTCAAGTACTTCAAACTACCATCTTTAGTCAAGAAGATAGAAAATATCTTTTTGCAGATAATCTGTATGGAATATAACTAAAACTCAAAATTAATTTTTTGAACAAAATTAAATTGTCTCTCGGAAAACAACTTTTCTTACAGAGTAAATTTAATATTGTGACATAATATAATAGTCACATGCAAGGTCACAGTTTGCACCAATTTTAGTTCAAATATTAAGAAAGAAATTTTAAAAAAATCTGAATTTTACAAACATTTTTGAAACGCTGTAAATTATATCTTGTAAAGTTCTAATACTTTTAATCAAATACTATTTCACTAAAAAAGTTTTAAATTTAACTGTAAGTGAAGCGAGGTAATTACTTGCAATTTATATCTCTACTTTAATAATTAATGGAAAATCGAAGACAATGTCAAAATGATAGAATAATCAAGAGAAATGCAGTACCAAAAAACAGCAGATGTCGCATTGAATTATTCTCTTATCCCTTCTATAAATGAGAATATATCAGGAAACAACTTACCCACTTGCCAAGTTAACAATGGAATATCTGGAATTATTCTGCAATTTTAAAATCCACAATTGAGAGTCTTTGTTTTCCCACTTGCCCATTTTAAGAGCAGTATTTACTTCTTCCAACACTTCTCCTGATTTCTTATTTTCTATTGAAAATCTTTCTTGATGACCTTCAACATATAATCGTTTGGATTTTATATTAGCATTCTCAAATTCTCGCTCGATCAACGACCATTTGTCACTGTCATCTTTCTGCTTATGTGCAATGTAAACCGGTTTGCTATTTTTATGGGCCAGAAATACATCAGGATGTTCGATTTGAATCCGCGTGTCACCACGGTTTTTTAGTTTCCATATGTCGTACTCTGTGCCGTTTTCAGAGTATGTTAAAATTCCTCTAAAAATATAAAATGGAAGATACATAGATACATGGATAGATTTATACAAGCAAACACGGAATTTCAGGAAACAACTACTCTGCGGGCTAAGGCCCCGACCAGCATTGAATTACACCTGGAAAACCTATAGCAACAGCTAGAGTCATTCGTCAGAAGCCCACCAGACATATACCGGTTTCGAGCTTATTAGCTCTCATCAGTATGCCATAGGTGAGGTATCTGACGAATAATCCTAGCTGCTTTCGTCTGTCTAACCCGACAGAAGGGACCATGAGTACGCGGTGTAGAACTAACTACATCTATCGGCCGTTCGCTACTCCATGCCGGACTGAAAATGTCACAGGCACGAAGCGTTCTACATGCAGTAGACACCATTGAAAGCTGTCGACCTTTATCGCGATCGGCGAGAAACGATATTTTGCAAACACGGACACTGTGACATTTTCAGTCCGGCATGGAGTAGCGAACGGCCGATAGATGTAGTTAGTTCTACACCGCGTACAAGGTTTACATTATAAATGGAAAATGGGAGGAGGGGTATTATTTAGATCAAATGAAGACTATTAAGACAAATGTGGCCCTATTCAATGTTCAGACTGTCAGGCTTTCAAAAAAAGAATACTTTTATGCAACTAGGGTGTTTTTTAAGCAGAGGTCAAAAATCCAACGGCTTATTTTATAGCCAAAAGTATGGGTTTTTTGTTATATAAATAATAATAAAACTTAGTCCCGATTTATAAAAAGGGTGACTCTGACAAAATTTCTAATTACTTACAGGAGTATTTCTTTACTTTCAGTTTTTTCCAAATTATATGAATTTTCATTTTCCGAGAACTTAAAGTTTTTTCTGAAAGAATATAAAATATTGTATGATATGCAGTTTGGATTTCGTGCAGGTCGATCTACTTATGATGCTATTCTTGCTGTCTACAAATACGTATTGGACAATTTTGAATCTAGATGTGTGAGCATGTCAATTTATTTCGATCTAGCTCATGCATTCGATACTGTGAGCCACGAATTACTTTAAAAAAAGCTAGAGCATTATGGAGTTAGGGAAGTTGCCTTAAAATGGTTAGAGTCTTATTTGCAGGGTCGGTCACAGCGTGATGTTATTCGAAATAACGGTGATAAGGTGCTTTCTAGTCCTAGATCAGTGCCTGTTCGTATTCCACAGGGAAGTACACTAGGTCCTATTTTATTCATGGTGTTTATCAATGACTTAAAAGATTATTTTGCGTCAGATTGATTGTGTCTTTTCGCTGATGACACTACTGTGACGTTTCAGGCTAGAAATATGGCAGATTTTATTGTGTTAATAATGGATTGTCTCTTTATAGTGCCAAAACAAAAATGATGACCGTTTCTATGTTTGACCCTAACGCTAGTTTATATGTACCAATAGATGGAAAATCATTAAGAGATGCCTGTTCCGTAAAATTATTGGGTATGATCTTGGATAGGAATTTAAATTGGTATTCACACATCGAAATGGTCTGTACCAGATTGGCTAAACATAATTATATTGTTTGGAACTTGAGAGAATATCTCAATTTTGACACATTAAAAACTTATTATTATGGGCAAGTCTATTCAGTTTTGAATTATGGTATTATATGTAGGGGGCACAGTTCTAATATAGGAGCTGTTCCATTTGCGCAGAAAAGAATTGTATGCACGTTGCTCTTTAAATTCAGGATGCATTCTTGTCGTTTGCTATTTAAGCAATTGAAAATTTTTACAGTGGTGTCCATGTTCATTCTTGCGTTTGTTGTGTATGTACAATTTATTCAACATGCGGATATAGAAATCACTTATAACTTTAGAGATCAAAACAATGTTTTAACTCCTAGACATCACCCAGCCAAGACAGCAAACAGTCCTTTTGTCATAGCTCCGAAATTATTTAATCACCTTCCTGATAATATAAAATGTATTACAAGCGTTCCAGCTTTTAAAAAACGAATTAAACAGCTTTTATTAAGTTACTCATATTATAATATTGAGGAGTATTTTGGATGTGATTTTGGTCAATTTCAGTGCATATGATGACCTATTTTATTTGTAATATTATACAGGTGATTTTTTTGGCAAATAATGATCTTTGACACCCACATCAAATTTGGTTAATTATCTCATCCGGTTTAGAAATTAAAAAACTGTATATACCGGATTAAAATATGTTAAAAAGTGTTATCTATAATTACCTATCTCTTTTTCTGATATTTTTTTTTACATTCAAATACATAGAAACTTTAGATAACATATGATAAATTAACGTTTTGACAATTGTTTTTATTCTCAAGAAAAAATTAAATTATTGAAACTCAAATGGGGTAGTTCTTTTTTTTTTGTTTGTACCTGTTCTCTGAATTCTAATATATTAAAATACGCGATTGCCTCTCGCTCCCACCGGTGCGGAAAAGTGGCGTTTTGCATTACCAAAGGCTTTTTCGCGAGCCGCGCCGCGAGTGAGCCGAACGCGAAGCGCCCTTCGGTCCTGGGGTTATCGCTTAGGCGTATTTCGGTGGGTTCTTTTTACCTTTTTCGGGGCGAATTTTGCGTTTTTCCGGAGGTCCGCCGGCGTTACTTTTCCGTTTTCGCGAGGAAACGAGACAAAAGTCGAAAAAACGCCCCTTATCGGAAGTCCGGAAGCCGGCCGGAGGCGGTTTCGCTACGCGCGTGGTTTTCGGGCGAGCCCGTCGGGGACGCGGTCGCGGGCGAGTCTCCTGATTTGGTCCTTTCTCCGTCGCGACGAGGCGCTCGGCGGGTCGTTTTTCGCGATTTTCTAGGTAAATTTTCCGTTTTCGGAGGGTCCTCGCCGGCCGTTCTCGGCGAGAGGGATGGAGATAGCGGAGGAGGAGCTTATCGCCCGGGAATCGGAGAAACGTCAGTCGGATATGGGTAGACGTCAAACTATTTCGGATTCGATATTTTCGTATTTTCTCGCATTCCTTTCCACAAAGCCATGTCGAAACGTAAACTTTGAACCTTCTACAATGTGTCGCGTGCCTCAGATTTAGGTTTAAAATTCGATTTTATAGGGAAAATAGCGAAAGTTTTGGTCAATTACGCGTTCGGCTGCATTCGCCTTCGCTCGGCCGTCCGAAACGTCAAACGGCTAGCCGGACGGTGCGGTGCCGTTGACAGCTCCGGATAAAACTTGGGAACGTTCGCTAAACGGATCGAGCGGAGACCCGCCAAGGCCGGAAAAGGTAAATTTAAAGTCCCTAGATGCTTTCTGTTATGCGAGCGTTGGGTTTTGAATTCGAATTTGTATCGAATTTTGCGTAATACCGAACCGAGACGTGGAGAAGAGCCTGGCAATATGGCGGGTCCTCACAAAACCTTCAAAATGTTACATTTTGCAAAGTAAATACCCTTTATTTCCATAAAGCCATATCGAAACGTAAACTTTGAACCTTCTACAATGTGTCGTGTGCCTCAGATCTGTTTTAAAATTCGATTTTATAGTAAAAATTGCGAAAATTTGCGACGTCAAATGGCGAGTGCGCGGTGACATTTCCGAATAAATCGCAGAAAATTTCGCTAAATAGGCGACCGGAGCCCCAAAGGCCGAAAACGGTAAATCTGAAGTCTCTAGATACGTTGTGTTATGCGAGCGTTTGGTTTTGAATTCGTTTTGTATCGAAATTTGCGAAAATCCTAAGCAAGACGGGGTCAAAATGACGTAAGCCATAGAACAGCTGTCAAATATTTCCATCCGCTATTGCTATTTGCATTGAACTTTGCATAAATAGAATGAATAGGTAGGTGGTATCAGTGAGCTAGACAATATGGCAGACCAAGACGGGGTCAAAATGACGGAAGCCATAGAACAGCTGTCAAATATTTCCATCCGCTATTGCTATTTGCATTGAACTTTGCATAAATAGAATGAATAGGTGGTATCAGTGAGCTAGACAATATGGCACACTTCAAGTCGCTTCGCTTATATACAGTGCGACTCAAAAAAGCTCGATGTACGGGGTGTTACGATAAAAATTGACGAGAAAAAAATAAAAATTACAGATTCGAGGAAATTTTCAATTCTTTCGCTTCGGAGGGGTTCTCTGACGTGCGTAGGACAGTTTAATATACAAAGTTATGGAAAAATGTCGAACTTTAAAAAAATTTAAAAATTAAGGGAACTCAAAATTTTTTTGGTACGAAAGTTCCGTCGGGGGACGCTTACCCCACTAATTATCGAAAAAAAAACGGGGTTTTTAAAAAATTCTAACCTTTCCCTAAAAATCCTGGACATTAGTGGATTAAAAATTTAAATTTTGCTTTATTATGAAACTTTTACAATAGTTTGTAGAAAAACTGTAAACATATACTTTGGTATTATTATGTATATGAATACATACTTATGAAAAATACAGCGTGTAAAATAAAAAACCATTCTCTACATCCACAAAATTTATGGATTTTATTTTTTTATGAAACTTTTGACGATTGTAAAAATCATACTAATAAGAAAATACAGGGTGCTTAACGAAACCAAACCATACTCTAAGAATCCTCACAATAATTCATTGAATATTTTTCAAGAATCTTTTCACAATGGAGTGTAAGAAATCTATGTTTACTAATTAAAAAACTACTGGGTGTTTAAAAAACTGAACCAATATTGAAACTCCCAAAATTCATGGAAATTATTTTTATTTATTAAACTTCCATCAAGGATTTATTATGACACTCACTAACGAAGCAAATACAGAGTGTTTAATAATAACGAACCATTCTCTAAAAATCCTCAAAATTCATGGAATTAAAAAATTCTTTTTGATGAAACTTTATACAATGTTCTGTAGGAAAAATATACTAATTAAGAAATACAGAGGGTTTAAAAAAACCTAACCATTTCCTAAAAATCAACAAAACTCATGGAATTAAAAAATTATTTTTGATCTAAAACGAACCATTCTCTAAAAATTTTCAAAATTTTTGGAATTAAAAAACTCTGTTTGATGAAATTTTATACAATGTTCTGTAGGAAAAATATACTAATTAAGAAATACAGAGTGTTTAAAAATAACGAACCATTCTCTAAAAATCCTCAAAATTCATGGAATTAGAAAATTCTTTTTGACGAAACTTTATACAATAGTTTGTAAAAATCTATATTAATGAAAAAATACAGGGGGTTTAAAAATACCGAACCGTTCCCTAAAAATCCTGAATATTTGTGGATTTAAAATTTTTATTTTCTTTCTGATGAAACTTTTTACAATAGTTTGTAAAAAAACTATAAAAAATATATACTTTGGTATTATTATGTATATGAATACATACTTATTAAAAATACAGTGTGTAAAATAAAGAACCATTCTCTAGATCCACAAAATTTATGGAATTTATTTTTTTTATGAAACTTTTCACGATTGTAAAAATATTATACTAATGAAAATATACAGGGTGCTTAACGAAACCAAACCATACTCTAAGAATCCCCACAATAATTCATTGAATATTTTTATTAACCTTTTCACGATGGTCTCTAAGAAATATATACTAATTAAAAACTACTGGGTGTTTAAGAAAACTGAACAAATATTGAAACTCCCAAAATTCATGGAATTTTTTGTTTATTAAACTTCCATCAAGGATTTATTATGACACTCACTATCGAAGCAAATACAGAGTGTTTAATAATAACGAACCATTCTCTAAAAATTTTCAAAATTCATGGAATTAAAAATTCTTTTGATGAAACTTTATACAATGTTCTGTAGGAAAAATATACTAATTAAAAATACAGAGTGTTTAAAAATAACGAACCATTCTCTAAAAATTTTCAAAATTCTTGGAATTCAAAAATTCTGTTTGATGAAATTTTATACAATGTTCTGTAGGAAAAATATACTAATTAAGAAATACAGAGTGTTTAAAAATAACGAACCATTCTCTAAAAATCCTCAAAATTCATGGAATTAGAAAATTCTTTTGATGAAACTTTATACAATACTTTGTAAAAATCTATATTAATGAAAAATACAGGGGTTTAAAAAAACCGAACCGTTCCTAAAAATCCTGAACATTTGTGGATTAAAATTTTTTTGCTCTCTGATGAAACTTTACAATAGTTTGTAAAAACTATAAAAATATATACTTAGGTATTATTATGTATATGAATACATACTTATGAAAAATACAGGGTGTAAAATAAAGAACCATTCTCTAGAAATCTAGAAATTTATGGAAGTTATTTTTTTATGAAACTTTTCACAATGGTCTGTAAGAAAACTATACTAATTAAAGAACTACTGGGAGTTTAAAAAACTGAACCAATATTGAAACTCCCAAAATTCATGGAAAATTTTTCAAAATCATTGAATTAAAAATTCTTTTGATGAAATTTTATACAATGTTCTGTAGGAAAAATATCGCAATAAAGAAATACAGACGATTTAAAAATAACGAACCATTCTCTAAAAATCCTCAAAATTCATGGAGTTAAAAATTCTTTTTGATGAAACATTTCACATTAGTTTGTTAAAAACTATACTAATGAAAAATACAGGAGGTTTAAAAAACCGAACCATTCTCTAAAAATCAACAAAATTCATGGAATTAAAAATTCTTTTTGATGAAACTTTTACAATGTTCTGTAGGAAAAATATACTATTGAACAAATACAGGGTGTTTAAAAAAACCGAACTGTTCCTAGAAATCCTGAAAATTCGTGGATTTAAATTTTTTTGCTTTCTGATGAAACATTTTACAATAGTGTGTCAAAAACTATAAAAATATATACTTAGGTTTTATTATGTATATAAATACATACGTATGAAAAATATAGGTGTAATATAAAGAACCATTCTCTAGATCCACAAAATTTATGGAATTTATTTTTTTATGAAACTTTTCATGATTGTAAAAAATTATACTAATGAAAAATACAGGGTGTTTAGCAAAACCAAACCATTCTCTAAGAATCCTCACAATTCATAGAATATTTTCTTATGAACACAATGGTCTGTAAGAAAACTATACTAATTAAAAGACTACTGGGTGTTTAAAAAAACTGAACCATTTTCTATAAACCTTCATGGAAGTATAATATTCTCTTGATGAAACTTTTAACAATGGTCTATATGGAAACTATTTTCATGAGAACAATACAGGGTGTTTAAGAGAATCGAATCATTTTAAAAATTCTAAAAACTTGAAATTAAAAACTCTTTTTTTGTTTTTGATTAAACTTTTTAAGATAGTTTGTAAAAAAACTATAAAAATACATATTTAGGTATTATTATGTAGCTATATAAATACATACTTATGAAAAAATACAGTGTGTAAAATAAAGACCAATTCTCTAGATCCACAAAATTTATGGAATTTAATTTTTTTTATGAAACTTTTCACGATTGTAAAAAATTATACCGATGAAAAAATACGGGGTGTTTAACAAAACCAAACCATTCTTTAAATATCCTCACAATTCATGGAATATTTTCTAATGAAACTTTTCACAACGGTCTGTAAGAAAACTATACTAATTAAAAAACTACTGGGTGTTTAAAAAACCGTTCTCTAGAAAGCTTCATGGAAGTATAATATTCCTTTGATGAAACTTTTAACAATGGTCTATATGGAAACTATTTTAATGAAAACAATACAGGGTGTTTAAGAAAACTGAACCAATATTGAAACTCCCAATATTCATGGAATAAATTTATTTTTGCTTCGGATGGGTTGTCGGATGTACGAAAGACCGTTTTATATACAAAGTGTTGGAAAAATGTTGAACGTTAAAAAGTCTCAAAATTAAGAGAACTGACTAATTTATTTTACTCAACTTCCATCGGAGGTCTCTTAACGCACTAATTATCGAAAAATACATGGTGTTTAAAAAAACTAACCCTACTCAAGAAAGGTCAAGTCGGCGAATGCCGACTGCCACCTTTCTAGTTCTTATATATTAAAATCCGTTGTTTTTCTTTCTCGCGAAAAAGTGGCGTTTTGCATTACCTAAGGCTTTTGAGGCGAGCCGCAGCGGCGAGCCCGGGTGCGCGAAGCCGAGTTCGGTCCTTCGGTTGTCCGGTGGGCGTATTTTGGTGATTTCTCTTTACCTTTTTCGGGGCGAATTTTGCGTTTTTCCGGAGGTCCGCGGCCGCCAGTTTTCCATTTTCGCGCGGATGTCGCGAAAAAAAGAGATGGATATAGCCGGGAATTCGAGAAACGTCAGTCAGATATGGGTAGACGTCCAACTATTTCGGATTCGATATTTTCGTATTTTCCCGCATTCGTTTCCACAAAGCCATGTCGAAACGTAAACTTTGAACCTTCTACGATGTGTCGCGTGCCTCAGGTTTGAGTTTAAAATTCGATTTTATAGTGAAAATATCGAAAGTTTTACTCAATTACACGTTCGGCGGTATTCGCATTCGCTCGGCCGCCGGCCGTCCTAAACGTCAAACGGCTACCAGGACGGTGCACGGCCTGTGACAGCTCCCGATAAAACTTAGGAACGTTCGCTAAAGGGGCGGATCGGAGCCCGGCCAAGGCCTAAAAAGGTAAATTTGAAGTCTCTAGATACTTTATGTTATGCGAGCCCTGGATTTTGAGTTCGTTTTTCCATAAAAATTTGCTTAAATCCAAACTGAGACGGGGAGAAGAGCCTAGCAATATGGCGGGTCCTCACAAAACCTTCAAAACGATTACATTCTGAAAAGTAAGTACCCCTTTATTTCCATAAAGCCATATCGAAACGTACACTTTGAACCTTCTACAATGTGTCGTGTGCCTCAGGTTTAGGTTTAAAATTCGATTTTATAGTGAAAATAGCAAAATGTTCGTCGACTACAGAAACGTCAAATGGCGAGTGCGCGGTGACATTTCGAATAAATCGCAGAAAATTTCGCTAAATGAGCCGACCGGAGCCCCCAAAGGCCGAAAACGGTAAATCTGAAGTCTCTAGATGCGTTGTGTTATGCGAGCGTTTGGTTTTGAATTCGTTTTGTATCGAAATTTGCGAAAATCCTAAGCAAGACGGGTCAAAATGACGGAAGCCATAGAACAGCTGTCAAATATTTCCATCCGCTATTGCTATTTGCATTGAACTTTGCATAAATAGAATAAATAGGTGGTATCAGTGAGCTAGACAATATGGCAGACCAAGACGGGGTCAAATTGACGGAAGCCATAGAACAGCTGTCAAATATTTCCATCCGCTATTGCTATTTGCATTGAACTTTGCATAAATAGAATGAATAGGTGGTATCAGTGAGCTAGACAATATGGCACACTTCAAGTTGCTTCGCTTATATACAGTGCGACTCAAAAAGCTCGATGTACGGGGTGTTACGATAAAAATTGACGAGAAAAAATAAAAATTACAGATTCGAGGAAATTTTCGGTTCTTTCGCTTCGGAGGGTTCTCTGACGTGCGTAGGACCGTTTATATACAAAGTGTTGGAAAAATGTCGAACGTTAAAAAATGTAAAAATTAAGGGAACTGAAAATTTTTTGGTACGAAACTTCCGTCAGGGGACTCTTACCGCACTAATTATCGAAAAAATACGGGATGTTGAAAAATTCGAACCGTTTCCTAAAAATCCTGGACATTCGTGGATTTAAAATTTTTTTGCTTTCTGATGAAACTTTTACAATAGTTTGTAGAAAAACTGTAAAAATATATACTTTGGTATTATTATGTATATGAATACATACTTATGAAAAATACAGCGTGTAAAATAAAAACCATTCTCTACATCCACAAAATTTATGGATTTTATTTTTTATGAAACTTTTGACGATTGTAAAAAAATCATACTAATGAGAAAATACAGGGTGCTTAACGAAACCAAACCATACTCTAAGAATCCTCACAATAATTCATTCAATATTTTTCATGAAACTTTTCACAATGGTCTGTAAGAAAACTATGTATACTAATTAAAAACTACTGGGTGTTTAAAAAACTGAACCAATATTGAAACTCCCAAAATTCATGGAAATTTTTTTTGTTTATTAAACTTCCATCAAGGATTTATTATGACACTCACTAACGAAGCAAATACAGAGTGTTTAATAATAACGAACCATTCTCTAAAAATCCTCAAAATTCATGGAATTAAAAAATTCTTTTGATGAAACTTTATACAATGTTCTGTAGGAAAAATATACTAATTAAGAAATACAGAGGGTTTAAAAAACCTAACCATTTCCTAAAAATCAACAAAACTCATGGAATTAAAAATTATTTTTGATAGAACCTTATACAATGGTTTGTAAAAATCTATACTAATGAAAAATACAGGAGGTTTAAAAACCTAACCATTTCCTAAAAATCAACAAAATTCATGGAATTAAAAAATTCTATTTGATGAAATTTTATACAATGTTCTGTAGGAAAAATATACTAATTAAGAAATACAGAGTGTTTAACAATAACGAACCATTCTCTAAAATTCCTCAAAGTTCATGGAATTAGAAAATTCATTTTGATGAAACTTTGTACAATAGTTTTAAAACATCTATACTAATGAAAAAATACAGGAGGTTTCAAAACCGAACCGTTCCCTAAAAATCCTAAACATTCGTGGATTTAAATTTTTTTTGCTTTCTGATGAAACTTTTTACAATAGTTTGTAAAAAACTATAAAAATATATACTTTGGTATTATTATGTATATGAATACATACTTATGAAAAATACAGGGTGTAAAATAAAGAACCATTCTCTACAGCCACAAAATTTATGGAATTTAATTTTTTATTAAACTTTTCACGATTATAAAAATTATACTAATGAAAAATACAGGGTGCTTAACGAAACCAAACCATACTCTAAGAATCCCCACAATAATTCATTGAATATTTTTTATGAAACTTTTCACAATGGTCTGTAAGAAAACTATACTAATTAAAAAATTCTGGGTGTTTAAGAAAACTGAACCAATATTGAAACTCCCAAAATTCATGGAAATTTTTTTATTTATTAAACTTCCATCAAGGATTTATTATGACACTCATTAACGAAGCAAATACAGAGTGTTTAATAATAACGAACCATTCTCTAAAAATCCTCAAAATTCATGGAATTAAATAATTCTTTTGATGAAACTTTATACAATGTTTTTTTTTTAAAATATACTAATTAGGAAATACAGAGTGTTTAAAAATAACGAACCATTCTCTAAAATTCCTCAAAATTCATGGAATTAAATAATTCTTTTTGATGAAACTTTATACAATGTTCTATAGGAAAAATATCCTAATTAAGAAATACAGAGGATTTAAAAAAAACGAACCATTCCCTAAAAATCAACAAAATTCATGGAATTAAAAAATTCTTTTTGATGAAACTTTTTACAATGTTCTGTAGGAAGAATATACTATTGAACAAATACGGGTTTTTTAAAAAAACCGAACTGTTCCCTAAAAATCCTGAAAATTCGTGGATTTAAAAATTTTTTTTTGCTTTCTGATGAAACTTTTTACATTAGTTTGTCAAAAAACTATAAAAATATATACTTAGGTTTTATTATGTATATAAATACATACGTATGAAAAATACAGGGTGTAATATATAGATCCATTCTCTAGATCCACAAAATTTATGGAATTTATTTTTTTATGAAACTTTTCACGATTGTAAAAAAATTATACCGATGAAAAATACGTGTTTAACAAAACCAAACCATTCTCTAAAAATCCTCACAATTCATGGAATATTTTCTAATGAAACTTTTCACAACGGTCTGTAAGAAAACTATACTAATTAAAATACTACTGGGTGTTTAAAAAACCGACCTTTCTCTAGAAACCTTCATGAAAGTATAATATTCCTTTGATGAAACGTTTAATAATGGTCTATATGGAAACTATTTTAATGAAAACAATACAGGGTGTTTAAGAAAACTGAACCAATATTGAAACTCCCAAAATTCATGGAATAAAATTATTTGTTTTGCTTCGGATGGGTTGTCGGATGTACGAAAGACCGTTTTATATACAAAGTGTTGGAAAAATGTTGAACGGTAAAAAATCTCAAAATTAAGAGAACTGACTAATTTATTTTACTCAACCTCCATCGGGGGTCTCTTAACGCACTAATTATCGAAAAATACATGGTGTTTAAAAAAAAGTAACCCTACTCAAGAAAGGTCAAGTCGGCGAATGCCGACTTGCCACCTTTCTAGTTCTTATATATTAAAATCCGTTGTTTTTTCTCTCTCGCGAAAAAGTGGCGTTTTGCATTACCTAAGGCTTTTGAGGCGAGAGCGCGCAGCGGCGTGCCCGGGTGCGCGAAGCCGAGTTCAGTCCTTCGGTTGTCCGGTGGGCGTATTTTGGTGATTCCTCTTTACCTTTTTCGGGGCGAATTTTGCGTTTTTCCGGAGGTCCGCGGCCGCCAGTTTTCCATTTTCGCGCGGATGTCGCGAAAAAAAGAGATAGATATAGCCGGGAATTCGAGAAACGTCAGTCAGATATGGGTAGACGTCCAACTATTTCGGATTCGATATTTTCGTATTTTCCGCATTCGTTTCCACAAAGCCATGTCGAAACGTAAACTTTGAACCTTCTACAATGTGTCGCGTGCCTCAGGTTTGAGTTTAAAATTCGATTTTATAGTGAAAATAACGAAAGTTTTACTCAATTACACGTTCGGCGGTATTCGCATTCGCTCGGCCGCCGGCCGTCCTAAACGTCAAACGGCTACCAGGACGGTGCACGGCCTGTGACAGCTCCCGATAAAACTTAGGAACGTTCGCTAAAAGGGTCGATCGGAGGGCCGCCAATGCCAGAAAAGATATGTTTAAAGTCTCTAGATACTTTCCGTTATGCGAGCCCTGGATTTCGAGTTCGTTTTTCCATAAAAATTTGCTTAAATCCAAACCGAGACGGGGAGAAGAGCCTAGCAATATGGCGGGTCCTCACAAAACCTTCAAAACGATTACATTCTGAAAAGTAAGTACCCCTTTATTTCCATAAAGCCATATCGAAACGTACACTTTGAACCTTCTACAATGTGTCGTGTGCCTCAGGTTTAGGTTTAAAATTCGATTTTATAGTGAAAATAGCAAAATTTTCGTCGACTACAGAAACGTCAAATGGCGAGTGCGCGGTGACATTTCCGAATAAATCGCAGAAAATTTCGCTAAATGGGGCGACCGGAGCCCCCCAAAGGCCGAAAACGGTAAATTTGAAGTCTCTAGATACGTTGTGTAAGGCGAGCGCCGGGGTTTTGAATTCGTTTTGTATCGAAATTTGCGAAAATCTAACCAAGACGGGGTCAAAATGACGGAAGCCATAGAACAGCTGTCAAATATTTCCATCCGCTATTGCTATTTGCATTGAACTTTGCATAAATAGAATGAATAGGTGGTATCAGTGAGCTAGACAATATGGCAGACCAAGACGGGGTCAAAATGACGGAAGCCATAGAACAGCTGTCAAATATTTCCATCCGCTATTGCTATTTGCATTGAACTTTGCATAAATAGAATGAATAGGTGGTATCAGTGAGCTAGACAATATGGCAGACTTCAAGTCGCTTCGCTTATATACAGTGCGACTCAAAAAGCTCGATGTACGGGGTGTTACGATAAAAATTGACGAGAAAAAAATAAAAATTACAGATTCGAGGAAATTTTCGGTTTTTTCGCTTCGGAGGGGTTCTGTGACGTTCGTAGGCCCGTCTTAAATACAAAGTGTTGGAAAATGTGAAACGTTAAAAAAATGTCAAAATTAAGGGAACTGAACATTTTTTGGTACGAAACTTCCGTCGGGGGACTCTTACCGCACTAATTATCGACAAAAATACGGGGTGTTTAAAAAGTCCGAACCATTCCCTAAAAATCCTGAACATTTGTGGATTAAAAAATTTTTTTTTCTTTCTGATGAAAATTATTACAATTGTTTGTAAAATATCTATCATAATTATATACTTTGGTATTATTATGTATATGAATACATACTTATGAAAAAATACAGGGTGTAAAATAAAGAACCATTCTCTAGATCCAAAAAATTTATGGAATTTATTTTTTTTTATGAAACTTTTCACGATTGTAAAAATATTATACTAATGAAAATATACAGGGTGCTTAACGAAACCAAACCATACTCTAAGAATCCCCACAATAATTCATTGAATATTTTTTTATTAACCTTTTCACGATGGTCTCTAAGAAATATATACTAATTAAAAAACTACTGGGTGTTTAAGAAAACTGAACAAATATTGAAACTCCCAAAATTCATGGAAATTTTTTTTATTTATTAAACTTCCATCAAGAATTTATTATGACACTCACTATCGAAGCAAATACAGAGTGTTTAATAATAACGAACCATTCTCTAAAAATTTTCAAAATTCATGGAATTAAAAATTCTTTTGATGAAACTTTATACAATGTTCTGTAGGAAAAATATACTAATTAAAAATACAGAGTGTATAAAAATAACGAACCATTCTATAAAAATTTTCAAAATTCTTGGAATTAAAAAATTCTGTTTGATGAAATTTTATACAATGTTCTGTAGGAAAAATATACTAATTAAGAAATACAGAGTGTTTAAAAATAACGAACCATTCTCTAAAAATCCTCAAAATTCATGGAATTAGAAAATTCTTTTCGATGAAACTTTATACAATACTTTGTAAAAATCTATATTAATGAAAAATACAGGGGTTTAAAAAAAACCGTTCCTAAAAATCCTGAACATTTGTGGATTAAAATTTTTTTGCTCTCTGATGAAACTTTACAATAGTTTGTAAAACTATAAAAATATATACTTTGGTATTATTATGTATATGAATACATACTTATGAAAAATACAGGGTGTAAAATAAAGAACCATTCTCTAGATCCACAAAATTTATGGAATTTATTTTTTTTTATGAAACTTTTCACGATTGTAAAAATATTATACTAATGAAAATATACAGGGTGCTTAACAAAACCAAACCATTCTTTAAATATCCTCACAATTCATGGAATATTTTCTAATGAAACTTTTCACAACGGTCTGTAAGAAAACTATACTAATTAAAAACTACTGGGTGTTTAAAACCGACCGTTCTCTAGAAAGCTTCATGGAAGTATAATATTCCTTTGATGAAACTTTTAACAATGGTCTATATGGAAACTATTTTAATGAAAACAATACAGGGTGTTTAAGAAAACTGAACCAATATTGAAACTCCCAATATTCATGGAATAAATTTATTTTTGATTCGGATGGGTTGTCGGATGTACGAAAGACCGTTTTATATACAAAGTGTTGGAAAAATGTTGAACGTTAAAAAGTCTCAAAATTAAGAGAACTGACTAATTTATTTTACTCAACTTCCATCGGAGGTCTCTTAACGCACTAATTATCGAAAAATACATGGTGTTTAAAAAAACTAATACTCAAGAAAGGTCAAGTCGGCGAATGCCGACTTGCCACCTTTCTAGTGTGTAAATAAATCCGGCAACATTGAAAAAATTACCTTATTCAGTATTAATTTTAATATTTTAAGACCTTAAGGCAAAAAAAGATAGGAACACATTTTTTAAACTACTTTCGTTTTCGATGTAATAAAAGTAATTGGAAAATATCCGATTTCATTTCTCTAACATGAAAAGTGTAACAAAAAAATAAATAATTGAAGACCAAAATTAACATCTTACCCGCTTGCAACATTGACAATTGAGTATCCTGATTTGTTGTGTGGTTCCAATCTCCACAATTGTGAGTTTCTACTTTTCCATTGTCCCATTTCAAGAGTGATGCCTCTTTCTTCCAAAACTTCTCCTGTTTCCTTATTTTCTATCGTAAATGTCATATTAATTTTCTTAGATTGCTCAATAAATTTCCATACATCGCTCTCGTCGTTGTTCTTAAAACTGGGACATCTTAAGATTGTTCCATCATTCCACAAAAACATTTTAGAAGGATCAGTTTCAATCCATGTATCTCCTTCTATGCTCAGTTTCCATGCGTTATAGGATGTATCATTAACAGTACATCTGATACAGGATCTATAAAATATGTTCCTACAATTAGTTACACTGAAGAAAATGGAACAGAAATGTAATACTTATTAGATTTTACCCGAAAATTTTCTTACAAAAAATATCTGATATTTGGGATAAATTTTGACAGTTATTGTTGCAAACCATTTATAAAATGTTACTTCAAATTATTGTACTATGGAGTACATTTACTAACATCTCATTTTGTTAAAAAGAAAAGATAGGCCTTACAATTTATTTTTTCGCCTACCATATGTGAAACTGAATCATATCAACTCTAAAAATATGACTGAAAGTAATGTTTATCGTCCCTTGGGCTGCTAAAGTCATAACACGATTTTGTAGGTTTTCACTGTCTAGACAGACACCTTTGCTTATCTATCGGAAATATCAAACATTGTAAATGCAGGTACACTATGGCCCGAATTTTCAATGTTAAAAAGCACTTTTAAAGTTAAGGAAAATATTAACTTTGATTCTGTAAATTACCTGTCCAAACAGTTCAAAACTTTGACTTAAGAACAATGCATTAAGTTTTTTAAGGAAGCAAATGATTCTGAATATCTTATGATAAACAGATCCTGTCCTGTTTTGGCGAATGCGCTTGCTGCATATTTAAACGTGTTAAGATTAATTTCCCTAATTTTTAGAAAGTTTATCAAGAAACCTTTCATAAGAACTGAAAGAGCATTGCTTAGGTAAGTTTTTAATAATATCTGATAAACCTACACACAAAGGTTTGTAATGAACCACCCGGGTTCATCCCTAAAGTAAATTTATTTTCCGGAAATGATATTTTATTTTGTTAGATTAAGTCCAGCGAGCGCTCGAATTTTTTATCAGTAGGCACTTTTACTAAACCGTCGATGCCCTACTCCGAAATCACGTACCGCACGCGCATCTCCCCCCGTGACCTGTGGTTGTCAGGTGGGGAGAATGTTAACAAAAGTGAGGAACCGAGAGGCAAAAGGCAGAGTTGTTGGAAAACAGCTCTCGAAGCTCCAGTCCAGAGTTGATGGAAAACAGCTCTCGAAGAACCAGCCAGCAGAAAGTAGTTCCAGAAGTCCACCAGATCCGCCCAAAAGACTAACCGAGCCAGGAGAAGCCGCAGAGCCCAGCAGTGCCCAGGAAATAGGTAAGCAATCTACCTTCCTCTGAATCCTATCCTTTTTACGCCGTTTGGGTGTTTTGAACTCATACGGGCTGGTTTGTACTTTTGACGGACGAGGTAGTTTGGCTGTGCATAACACCGCTACCTGACTGAGCCGTCGACTGTCTGCCGTTTCACGACGTTGTCCTCACCCGGTTTGGCTGTGAATAACACCGCCGGCGAGTGATAAACGCCAGTGAGCCCAACGACGTTTTCGTTGTCGGTTTGGCTGTGGATAACACCGCCGACGACTAATATACGCCGTTTTGGTACACCGAACGTACACCGAAGTAACACCGCACTAAGGAGTCGTTGGTGACTAAGTGGTACAAAGTTATTCTCACCGAGGTGGTTTGGCTGTGCATAACACCGCCATCAAAGGAGATACACCGCGTGCACTCATTTCTATCCTTCCGGATAGACATCCGAAAACTGCGTTATTTTCCCTTAGACCAAAACCGTCCCATTTTGTACGCTTACTTGTTTTGTTTATAACAATTGCTTTATATTGTTACTCTGTGCTTGCGCTTTCTCCTTACAGTTAATTTAAAACCGCTTTTAACTAATGCTTTCTATTCGCAATTACAGGGCCGAAATAAATTCAGAGTAGATTTTTATTAAATCCATACATTTTGTTTTTATTTTCAGAACCTCGCTGGAACCGTCACCTAGGTATAAGTTTATAGTTTAGTCCGCATTTTGTTTATAAAGATTTTCTACCAATAAAGTATTTCATGCCGTATGTTTTACTTTTAGGATATTTCGTGTAAACATATTTTCTTTCAGCACCGAAACAGACCGTTTTATATCCTGTTTAAGATTGTAGGGAAATATGTTCGTCTAGCATTTATTATTTTTAGGACCGTATATGTATTTTAATTGTAAATTGTATTTCCGTTTCAAATTCAAATAGCCTTTAGTACTATTTGACTGACTAATTATTTATTTCGATTTGACCAAATAAATTTGTTATAGAAAGAATGTGTTGTATTCATTCATATCAGTAACTTTGATAAAATTCCGATCTAGCAAAAAAGAACTTAAACAGATTTTTACCGTTCTACACTGATAATTCTGTTTATTTGAAAAGTAAACTATCACTATACGGATAAAACTAGTTTTGTTGCTCTCTGGGAATCAAAGAAATACAACAGACCCCTGGAATTTAACCGTCTTCACTGCAGCTGCCCGAGTACTTACTCTAACCGAGGGTGAGTTCCCGTGGAGTTTCTCCCACGTTAAACATAGAGAGACTGGCGCCCGAGACTAACCGAAAAAATATCCTGAATTTTAGTCTGAGAGTCGAAAGGGCGTTACAGGTTTAAATAAAATCCACGTTTAAATTTGACTCGTTTTTACAAAATAGAAACATGTTTATGAAGTTGTAGGTAGGCAACGAAGCCACTTTGGATTCTATTGGTTAAACAATTTAAATAACCTATTAATTCTTAATAAAATAAGTATAGAAATATTTGTTTTAAAAAGGTTTGTTTTTCTTCTACACTTCATTAATTTTAAGAGGAGATAGGGAATAATGAGTATAATACGAATATTTTTCTATAGAGTACCTACCTACCTAGGTTTTAGACATCACAAATAAACGGTTGTACTGACTATTTTAGAATATCATTTTTCTTGCTCAGTTCAACTTTAGCCAATAATAATTTAAAATGTTAATATCCAATAAAATCAAATAATAATAATCAAATAATTCTATTAAAAATTGCAAGTAACGCGGTCCACTCAGGTTTTCCGGTAGAAAATACGGCCCAATCAAACGATACCCGTACACTCGCGTGTCGATTTTTCTCTGAGCAAATGTAGCTGTTATGACTGCAACAAAACTCCAACGTGTCTAATAATAAACCGAGTAATAAACCATTTACGTACATTACATAAAAAACCTATACCCAATGGGTAAATTATTAAGAGAAGCTGAAAAGTGTTTCGTGTTTAAATACTAAGTAATAAAAAACCATCGTGTTGTCGACAGAAAACTGTCTAAGACCGAAATGGCACGCCGCTAATCTAAGTTATCTTGACTTACCGTATTATTAGGTCAATAACCTAGTTACCTAGTTTTTGTACTGTTACTTAACGACAAGGAGTAAAACTATTTTTTTTAATCTAGATGCATGAATGAATTTTCCTTAAATATTGATTTATTTGTTAATAAAAATAAATGTAGATAATAAATAAATGTTTTCGAATAGAATAGAAAGCATGTAAAGTTTTAAATTGTACAATATACAAAACACAAAACAACTAAATTTTATAGCCCTGATGATGGTTAATAAACCGAAACGTAAGTAGGAAAATAAGCTGTTTTATTACGTTTGACCGAAATCCCAAGAAAACAACATCTCTATATACTACGTTTTACAAATAAATATGAATTTTTAGTATTACTCGTAAGTACAATTAACCGCACACATAACCAGATGTACAATTTGTAGTTACGTACATCTAGCCTAGAAATGTATTGTTTTTTAAGTAGTATGATACTAACCTGTTTACAGCACACAGTTCAAGTAAAACTGCACTTATCCGTCCATAATAGCACTTTATTAATAAAATTAGGGTCAGTCGCATTTCGTAAACATTCTCCGTATAACACTATCATTTCCACATATTCGGAATTTGTAAAATTATGCGTTGTGAATTTACGCCAAATACGTGAGGTGAGACCGAAATAAACAAACTGCTGCTTACTGCTTGTATTCTCTCCATCCCCCCTCCAAATGTGTAGCATGATCTACAAATTTGGGGGAAAGAATTAATGCGGGAAATGCAGAGTGCTAAATGGAGGTAAATTTGAATAACACGCTGTGTTAGACGAAATTATGTATGTAAACATGATGTGACATCGATGGTTTGATACGGCATCAGAAAGTTTGTAGCGCACCAGGAGCGTCGTGCTACTGATTTTTATAGGGTGATTTGTTTATTTTTTTAAAGGTCGAGTAAAAAAATTTTGTTTTCGATTTTCTGCATTTATTAGGCCTCCCGAATACGGTGGTTAAAATTAATGACATTGTGACTGATTCACGCTGTATAGATATGTTTGTTTCAATCGACTCAAAATCACGTATTCTATCACCTCCCAAAATTATTGTAACGACTTGTAATTATGTATACAGTATTTCAAAAAGACATGGCAATATTCCTAGATCTGACTCATTTTTAAGATACAGGGCGTGTAAGATAATTTTATTAGAAAATCAAACTATGGATATAAATACTTTAAAGTCCAGCATATTTCATAAAAATTTGACATAGGTACGCTTTTGGTGATGCTGAATACGGTGTTATCAGTTTGATATGTAGAGGGCGATAGTTGCTAGCACTCCCACTGACATTTCATTTTGCATCTCTTTTTAAGTTAGGTTTTCCCATTCCAAATTATATAAATCTTACACAAAAAAGGCGCTTTAATAAATTCGTTGATAATGCTCCGTTTTCGAGAAAAATGTAAAAAACTGTGGTAAAGCTAATCACGGGATTTCTTTAATAATTGTATCTACCTATGTATCAAGTGTGTATACGTCAAACCCTAAACTCTTCCACTCATTAAATTATTTTTTCTCTTCTTTATAAATTCTGAGCAGCTGAATATGAAAAAATAAGCTATATTCTCTATCGTGTTTGTTAGCATTATATCTGGTCTGTTATTAACTGGTTTATCAGCAATAATACGAGTAGGTGTGTATAATTTATATTTTTCTAGACCGATAAACGTTCACATTGAAAGTACAATTTGTTCTCAATTTCTATCTCATATTTTATCACATTGGCTTGACGAATTATATTGTTTCGCTTTATACAGGGTGTCCGGGAAGATGTGAGAAATCTCTCAAGTGTAAATAGAATATGGAAAAAAAGATGGCAAGTTCCTATAAAAATATTTCCTACAGGCCCTACCTGTGGAGATAAGTGTCCCTGATGGATGCCGCTGGAAATCATTTTTTCTTGAATAACTTTTAAAATACTAAATATAATTTAATAAAAGAACTCTTAAAATAGTGTCCTTGAAACATACTCAGCTTTTTCCAGGGGCGGGCTAAGCTTTACAACTTAATGCCTACATTTTTAACACCCTGTATGATAAAGACTTTAAAATAATAAATCTGGGTAGCTTCAACCTTAGATTAAAAAAAGGTACCGATTTCTAGTAGCGTCCTTCAGGGACACATATCTCCGTAGAGGGGGTCTGTAGAGAAAAAACTAATAAGAAGAACTTTTCATCTCATTTTTTCATGTTCTATCTGCCCCAGAGATTTCCCACATTTTCCCGGACACTTTGTATATTCAGTAAATCTTAATCTCTATCTCTACATTATGTACAACTTTTTTTTAAGTAATGAGTACAATTTATTGAGAAATGAAAACATAGCTCTTTGAGTACTGCGTATAAAAAAAGAATTTTAGAAACCGAACTCAATTTATTAAAAAATTCGAATTTGTTAAACATCAGATTAGACACACTATATTATTGGAATATTAGTACATTTTGCTATTGAAGATTTGATAGATAGAAAATAACTTACCCAGATGCAACGTTATGAATTTTATATCCATTGCCCTTCGGTTCTAACGTCCATAATTGTCTGTCTGTATTATCCCATTCCAAGACTTCATGACTAGTTCCTACTTCTTCTATGACGTTTCCTGTTTTCTTATTTTCTATTACGAATTTTCCTTGAAGACCTTCAAAAAACATCGGTTTAGGTCACAGAATGTTTATTCTTGCATTTTAAAAAATGTATACTAATGTTCGTAATATAATTTTCAATTTAATTTATTTAAAGTGACAATTTGATTTTCCTGATAGATTTATTGTTGTTACTACTAGGCATACCGAGTTTCAAAATTGGATACGATAACATTCTTACATCGAAAGCGGCGTAATTTAGAATTGTATTTGAAAGAGAATCCATACAAAATATTTTCTATTGTTGCTCTTCAAAAAAAAATAGAATGTAATATTAATTTTAACTTAACCTACCACAAACAGAGATGATTTCTGTTAGGATTATAAAAAAACTCACTACTTCAAACCTCATTTTTTGAGATACTGCTGTATTTGCGAGTATATTTATTTATTTATATAACAACTCATTTTGGTTATCGGTTGAAATTGTTGATAACTTTTGACTCAATGGTAATACCAGCATATTGATTATTGCTGGTTGCGGTTTTCCCAAATTGTAACCTAAACATTCTCTCTCTCTCTCAAAATGAAAAGTTAAATTATTGCTGAATAAGTAAGTAAACATCTATAGCAAGTAGAATCGAGTTTAATTTATTTTATTCTGTAATTCTGATTGACAAGATATTATGAAATTATAATTAGCTGTGCTTTATTCTTATATTAATGTACCGAATGAATCGTTTTCACAAAAATGGTGGCGGCACTGACAGTATGCATACAATCCAATCTAGACTATATTTTTGTTAGCAAATCTTTCAGTAAACTTTTTATTTTTAATATTTGCAGATCATGATCATCATCCCTGACAAAACTCTAGATTATTAACCATCGAAACTACATATGATCAACCAGCCACACCTTTAGTGGCCTGTAACTTAGTTCCGAAGGTCCCTAGGTAGGGTCACAAAATATATAACTAGAAGAAGACTGGGTGTATGTTGAAGTGAAGCGCCAAGGACTCTTCTAGTTTATAATTTTTAATGTTCTAACAGTTTGGCCACAGTTTTCAACTTAAAGTCGTAGCAATATATATAACGAATTGTCGTTATCATTAGATGATGAAATTTTATTAGAATCGACGGCTAATAACTGGTATTTGCTAAATATAAAATAAAATACGAAAAAGAAAATATTTTATACAGAGTAGTCCAATTTTGACACTTCTAGAGGATCTCTCCTATCTCCTGAGGAGATTGAAAAAAGTATCTAAGGTCTAAAATTGAATGGCGAAAACCGCATTCCAATATCTTGATTTGTTTAAAACACTTTCATTGCCTGTCACACCTCTGTGACCCGGAACCCAGATTAACACAATTGTCCCTTCCCAAGAGAGCAAGAGCTCTAACACATTCCAGGACTAAACGAGAGGCGCTCTTAAAGTTGCCTGGCTCTCTGTGCATACTTGAATATGCTGATTTACATATCTCCTCTTGATATTATCTTGAATGCAGCCAGAGATAGCAAATACTTCAGCCTGAAAGACTGGCGTGTTTCCCCAAGGAGTGAAATAAATTCACTCTTGGTCGTACTCTATAGATCCCCGTTCCTGAGGCCTGGTCTGTCTTGAACCCATCCGTGAACCAGATGAGCCCTTTTGAGACCTAAGCCTCAGGATTAACAAGCCGGGCTTTTTTAGTTGGAAATTCTACCTTAAAATTTCTTTGGAACGCATAGGTAGGGTGTAGCAAGAATCTCATCCCCATCTACTAACTCCTTATAGATCGCGGTGTGACCCCTGTCGTGATTTTTACCTTTCCACATCTCGGTCCCACTGTTTTAGCCGATAAGAGGACCCTCTCGCCTCCCCCTCAACCACGAGATGCAGTTTTGGAAGAGACAGGAGAACCTCTAGGGCCTCTGTGGGAGCTGTGCTTAACGCTTAGTAATGGACTTGTATCATTACCAGTGTAGCTTAACGATATGTCAAAAAATAAGCTATTAATAATATTGTTTTATTTTTGTTAAGCATGTATTGGTAAAAGATTTGCATATCTCAAAAATCATCGTTGGTACAAAAATGTAAAACACCCTGTATTAATTAAATAAGTACTATGTATCTAAATAAATGTTTTCAGTTGCATCTGATAAGTGTAGTCAATACCATAACGATAAATTTTCTAGTTACGTTTGAAAAATAATTAAATTCGTATTGTTTTTATTATTTAACAGGTTTTAGATGCTATGCTGGATGCAAATTTTTATAAAATAATAATAATAGCTTATTCTTTGTTATATCATTAAGCTAAACGGGAAATGACACAAGTCCATCACAAGATTACTTGGCAATGATTTTAATTAGGTATAATCGTATGCAATAATAATGACACTCTTTAAAATTAATTTTTCGATTTCTTTTAACTGCTTACGTATTTGTAATGAAATCTACTATCAACTTTTAACATTTGTCCTTAGTTGTTTCACTCACCAATAGAGATTTAATGGCATTTCTACTCAGAACTTCCAGAAGTTCGAAAACTGTTTTGAGAGAATGTCATTATTACTGCAAAAGTATGTACATATTTTAAAGTAAAGAAAAATATATAAACTGGTTAACAGTAGAAGTTGACCATAAAAATTGAGTTTCCACATAGAAACTATAAAGTATACTACATTGCTGGGAAGCCAATGAAAAATGCTATCCAACCGTGAGATAAAATACAAGGTGTTCTATTTAAAAAACAACGTACGTCACTGAAATCTATGTAAAAAACTGAATAAATAATGTTTTCACAAAAATCTGAGATACTATAATAAACAAGGAAGTTATAAAGCGGCATAGATAATGCAAAAATATGAGATTCAACTTTTCTAGTATTTGGAAAATTTCGTCATCTTTACCCCGAATTAAGAAAATACTGGGTTCGACTTTTTGAATATATGAGGATGAAAGTAGAAACATTCGACTATATTGTTAACCATTTAAACCCCACAGTAAAAAAAAAAAACAATGAAGAAACTGCCATGGCATGCCAATTGAAATAAGAAAGCGGCTTGTAGTTGCTTTAACATAAGTACTCTTTATTCGTTTAAGCAATATTTTATACGTAGTTTAATAAATAATTGTTTATTTTTTGTGCTCGCTATTAAATCTAACGAATAATAATAATAAAAGAGAAACATCTTTATTATACTCAAAAAGAAAAACAGAAAACTCAAGTGGCACGCCTATGGAATCTGGTCTCCTGCAACCCTCACCTCACGTACTTATGTAAATGCTGTGAATGAATCACTCTATTATTTTGGATCTCGGGTATAGTACATCGACCATTGCTCCGCGCGCAAATAATACCTTGCTAGAGTATCTGCCCTAGCGCCTGGTTTGGCTTTAGTACTCCACTATGAACACTTCCATAAGAGTGTATTGAACAGTAGCACATCTACCGAGCATCAGGCTGAACTGAAAAAGGCCTTCGATGGCAGGCCGGCCTTGATGAGAGATGACAGGGTCAATTCATTTTTATTATACAGGGTGTTTAGTGTATATTGGTAATATTTCTCGGATGAATAACTGATGTAATTTTAAAATAAAAAAATAAAGGAAATATGAATTCACTAATCCACAGCTATAAGAATACCAGCAAAAAACTTGAAAACTGCTGATAATATCAAAAAGTGAACTAAATAAATTCATGTTTACTTAATTTTCTTACTTAAAGTTATCAGTTATTGATCCTAGAAATATTACCTAATAAGTTAGATAAAATTACTAGGGTATTAAGCCGGTAACGGACGGTGAGCTATAATATATATCTGATATAAGTATTACAGAAGTATTGTCCCTTTATCAGGTGTGCCTCAAGGATCAAATCTTGGACCACTATTTTTCTTAATCTTTATAAACGATTTGATCATGCAGATTAAATGTGGTAAATTGATTTATGCTGAGGATGTGAAAATTTTTACTAGGATAAGGTCTTCTGATGACTGCCTTTCACTACAGAATAATATAAACATTATAGTAGACTGGTGTACCCATAATAATTTACATCTTAACGTAGACAAATGTAATACCGTTAGTTATCATAGAAAGCGTGACCCAATTTTTTCAATTACAATATTGATTACACTACTTTAACAAGGTTTGATGAGGTTAGGGACTTGGGAATACTGTTTGACCATAAATTCTCATTTGTAAGGCATATTGAACTGACGACTTCCTCTGCTTTTAAGGTTCTTGGTTTTGTCATCCGTAATACCAAACATTTTACTAACATTAATGCTATAAAGTTATTATATTACTCGTTTGTTCGCTCAAAACTGGAGTATGGTGCATTGATTTGGTCACCCATATATAACTGCCATATAAGTACAGTTGAATCTGTACAGCGTCTGTTTCTTAAATTTCTATCTTTTAAAGAAAATCATCAATACCCACCTAGAGGATACGATCATGAGTTGTTGTTGTCTAGATTTGGTGAGATATCGATGAATAACAGGCGAATAATATATACTATCAAATTTTTATATAATTTAGTGCATAACAATGTCGATTGTCATCTGTTACTCCAACATATTAACTGTTTAGTTCCGCGTGCTGAATCCAGACAATCTGTAACTTTCTATAATCATGGCATCAATGCCAACATAATGCTTTATTGCCCTATATATAGAATGTGTCGGAACTTTAATAATCTATGCCGTTCTTGTGATATAAACAGTGATTCTCTCACTACAATTTTGAATACTGCAGTGCCTAAATTATTATAGTGTTCTAGTTCTGATAAGTTTCTCATAATTTTTGTTCCTTTTGTGTATATTTTTTTTTATTAGCCATCTAATTTTATATAATCATATTTTTCTATTAATCTTTGTTATTTTATAATTTTAAGCTGCATAAGGTAGTGTAATTTTGTATTTCCTATAACTGGGTGTAACATGTTGGAAATAAATGCTATTATTATTATTATTATTACAAAAATATCGCTTGTGATTAAAATACATAGAACGCTACGCATTGACGCTATACTATATATTTATATCTATGCGGTTTACTTGTCCGTAAGAATATATCTTATTGCAAAGATGTATATTATCGCTCGCCGTCCGTTATCGGATTTATTAAAAATATATTGTGTCAATATAACAATCTTTATTATACAAAAAATATCCATAAATTAAATCAAATAAGTAGTTTCACTAATTAAGCATTTGTCATTGTTATTTATTATAACATTTATTACTTTTACTACCCGCTCATTATAACAGTTTATGTAACAATTTTTTTCCTTTTTGTAGCACAAATTCTATCTGTTGATCGTAATGCCGCTTCAATCCAGTCTTAACAGCCTACAAATGTCAAAAGTTATGGGCAATGTCAACCATTAGACAGATCTCGTGATTAGATTAGTTAAACGTTGATTTACATTATACAAGTGTGTGGAATTAACATTGGTTATTTGTATTCTTAAATATTTTATTCAGTCTAACGGGAGGTTCTTCTTTCTTTTTTTTTTGAACGATATGTCAAGAGGCAGGCATTGTGCCATATCATCAGAATTTACTTTAGGTTCGATATCTGTAACAAAAATATTAGTGTTCCATTTAAAATAAGAAAGGTAAACATACAAAAGTCTCCGTCCCTAGTCTATCTGCTTCAAGGAGGAGGTAGGTAGAAAGATTTCCTTTTCTGGTTTTTCCCTTATAACTCGAAAACGGTGCGTCGTAGCGAAAATTTCCAGACAGAAGATGCACCATTGTTTTAGATGGACATAGTAGCTCTCCCAATAGCACTAGGTCGGTATAACAGGAAAGGCGCTATCAGATAAAAAATGTGTCGAAATCAACTTCTGGTAACTGAAATTTCAGTGACTCAAGAATTATTTCTCTTCAACCATTAGAACAAAGATAGGCTGATCAATCTATTGAGCTCTAAAATCCAAACGGCATCATAACATATCAATCATCACATGATCCTGACGTGTTGATTGTAATCACATGTATTGACCAGTCCGTAAGTGCTGATTATAAGGAAAAACGTCGACCTCGATGTGCATCTTACGGCGAAAACGCCATCTGACCACAATATCCAGTTCATAAAACCTGGCAGAGGAAAAGTACAAACCAACATTTACTCCTCACATCAAATGCCACAGTTGAGAGATTTTGTTCTTATACACATTTACCAACTGTGACTCTACTAGCGCGACATTCCAGAAGTGTAAACTTGTTTTCGTAAAAATTTACCAAAAACATCCTGACATGCAAAAAGCAGTTTAAGTGTTCCACAATCCCTTCTCCTTGCATGCTGGTGTTGAGAAAGCTGGGTCAATATGCATGCTGAAATGGTACGGTGCTCCTGCAAAAATAAACTCTCTGAACACCTTCAGGTACGATTTTTACCCTTTTTGAATTCGGCACTGAATATAAAACGATATTTCGCATCACTTCCATCCAACGAGGGACAGCTTAAGAGCACGCATTACTCACATTCTATCAGGTGCAGCTCTGGCTGGGAAACCAACTACCTTTAAACCTGTGGTATTAGGCACGCAAAGGCAATATCCTAGTTCCTGTGATGATAAAAAACCAAGCAGCATTAATAGACCTCATACTTTGTAGATATACGAAAAATCGTAGCAGTGGAAGGTGTATCTGCAAAGAGGCTGCGATGACTTGCTCTCGATTATGTAAAACTGCCTAGGTCACTGTTTAAACAGCGTCCCCATATTAAAAGAAGATGACGAAGAAGACTTGGAGCCCATTCCTACATCTCTTGCGGCCAATGATGACGAAGACAAGGGTGATTCGCAATTTGTGCTGCGACTGGTATCAATGGTGGAGTCAGAAGCCAGGCCCTCCCGGTTCAAAAGGTCCAGTTAATTTTGTTTTGTTAGGATTTTTCATTTGTTACATTTTCTTCTTATTAGATTTTATAAAATACAAAACAAATTTATTCATTTGTTAAACAATCGCCTTTTCCTTGGATTTTCATTTTTTTTTAAATTAACTTGGAAAGTGGTAAACTTTTACCTATGCATACTTGATACTACATTTCATGTACGCCAAGTATACACTATTTATATATAAATGTATAATATATTAGCTTATAAACTCGGTAATCACGAAGATAATGAGTTCTCTTGAAAGATCAGTACCTACTTTTAACCAAAAAATCCAAATTGCTGTAACTGTTGACCTATTGAAGAGCATATACACATTATATTCTTGAACAAAATTTATCGCTCTAAAACATTCTCTTATGAAACCTTTGTATAAATCAAACGACCAAGGGGTTACCCCTAGAAATGTGACAAAAAACGTATGTAGGCCTTGGATTTTATATCAACCAAGCCATTTTTGCTGAAAATATACAGTTTATCAAGCTCTATAATTAAAAAAAAAGCTAAATCGCACAATTAATAAACATTTTACAGACTGACCCCAAAACAAATAGGTCACACTGTATAATAAACCATAGGGTCGCAGTGGATGATTAGTTTTTGACCCACTCACTGTGAACACAAAACTTTTCAAATATTTTCAGAACAACGAATTGTAAAATGAATTGTTTCTGAGAAAAATTGTAATTCATGTTTTATTTTTGATAAAAATAATGATTTCTATTTTTTTTCTCGACAACATGGTGCGTTACAAAAGTCAGTTAAACAATAGGAAAGTTTCATTTTAAGATGTTATAACGTTAAATTCCTGCATTACCATACCTAGTTCAGTTTCTTAAACCTAAATAATACACAAAATATTTGCCAAGTTTTATTTAGTAAAATTACATCATATGATAGGCATATATAAATCGCAGAACCTCCTGTATATTCCAACGTGTAGTACATCCTACGAAAAAAATAAACACACGTCAATTAAGTCCTATAAAAATTGGTTTGTATACTTACGTTTTCTCAAAATGCAACGTGTCCGTGCAACTCATTGCAACACTTTATTAGCATGGAAACTGCATACTGGGCATAGGAAACTATGGTGTTGGTATTTGCAACGCATGACAGCCATCCACAGTGTCTTAGATGATTACTCGGGAGACCTGAAATAAAAATAAATTAAATAATAACCATAACATAAATTATAAACAAATTATAAGACTATTTTTAAACTTATAAGTAAAGTTATAAGCAACTAATATGCAAAATATCGTATTAAAATGGATAACTTACCGATTTCAGCCATTTCCACACGTCTGTATATCCCTGGAAAATTTTCCGTAAATTTTGAACTATTTTCGTTGTTTACATTGGGCTGAGAACTCGCCATTTTCTAGCCGTTTTGTTTTGACACTTTTGACCCACAGTCACCTGTTGCTCGATGGTCAGCAGATCGCCTACGTGTGCGCGTGGTACACTGTTGCCAAAGTTACTTCGGATATTTATGTAGGTTTAGGTTTCACAATTAGCCAATTTTATAGTTACATTTGTGTAGTTATGCTTATGATAATTCATAGTGATGTAACATTTAAATATTTGATATGATATTGCTCCTTTGTGACATTTATTTCCGTATTTTTATTATGTATTTTTCCCATTGGTTACTGTTAGACCAATGGCAAGATAGTTTAGTTTTTTCTTCGAATTTCGGCAGACGACTTGCGCGGGAGTGGCTTACTGAGGAAAGACAAAAGAGGGTGGCCATTTTTCGGTGTGAATTAAGTTGTGAGGAAAATCTGTGATTTCTGAAGTCATCTCTTAGGAGGATTATTTTTCTTCATAACTATTAAATAGCTTAGGATTCATTTGGTTCCCTGTGTGGTATATTTTGTGGATGAGAACCTAAGTTGTAACCTTTGCAAGGGATTATTGCCACGCCGTCCTGGTGCAAACAACCCTCCATACAACCCTCTAGGTGTATTCTTGTTTTATTCAAGATCGTGAGTAGTCTGCAGTTAAATTGTGAAGCAGTTGTGATTAAAACCCCTTAAAACTAAGGGGTTTTTATTACGGGCTTAAAGCCGAGACGTCTCCAGTTCCTGCAGTTGAACGCTTTGAAGATTGACTTATTCTTGTGGAGCGTCCAGACCGGAGTTCGGGATCACCCTGGAGTTTCGTTCGTGTTACTTCTCGGGAATACGACATCAGGATTGGTGCTGATCGTCCCAGCCATCACTGCCAGCTTGGATCATTGATATTGGTTCCTCGTGCGACGTCCGAGCAGCCGAGACACCTCCAAGTCATCGCAGGGATACACGCAAGTCTCATACTATATTTGCAATCATTTCATTATTTTTGCTGCTCGCTGCTTATTTTTTTTTGCTGTTGCTATAAACCGCTTTTGATATTTAAGTCACTGCATGGCTTGACAGTTTTTTTTCTTTCCTACTATTATCATTATTAGTAAATTTAGTTTATATAGTTAATATAATATTAGAACTGACATAGTTTGGTTCTGTAGATAGCTATTTTTTAGTGGATGTCTTTTTAAGATTAAATTTACAATCCTATACTTGTGTAAAGGTATATATATGCATGAGTTTATTTATTTAGTAGGTAGTAATTAATATTATTCTTTAGCTTAAAAGCAATTCACTTATATTTTACAATTTAGCCAGTTGACTATTTCCATCACTATTGCCCACTTACTCATATATCATATACTATATAAACACAGCTTCGCTTAAATTATTAAGGTGCGAGTAATATATACGCTTACAAACTAAGGTTTATTTTGCATGACAGCGGGTGCGCCTGAGCTCAAGCGACGCTTACTTAGTTTTCCTTATGCGCTTATTTTGCCTTCTTGGCGTACGCCTTAATCCTTTTGCGGCGGAGTTGATACTGCTAAGTTTTGCTTACCGTGGTGCGCTGGTGACAATAGTTAAATTGGACTATTGTTATTGCCTGATCAACTGAAGATCGCCAATCTCTTGCTTTGCCATATTCTTGATTTTGTTACATATTATGTACATCAACTTCCCCATTAGATATATTGTATTATTAGTAATATAGTATAAATAAAATATTAGTTGTTTCATTCGTAATCCCCTGTTTGATAATTTGGAGCGGAAAGATATTATTGTTATTTTTTTTGTTAACTTTTCTTTGACAAATTTTGAGAGTTAGCTTTCACTATAGTCAGGGTATTTATTTGGCTTTAGAAAATTTGTCTGGCGCCCTATAACATCTGAAACCACCCCTTCTCCATTGAGCTGGCCAAATACCCGATGTCCGTATAGGACTTTTATGTCAGCAACCTAATAGACATAGTTTTATTTTGCTTAGAAATAATAGGTTGTTACAATGTTACCGAAAATACATTATTTAAAAAAGCAGTGGTGTCTCAGGAGGCACCTTAACGAAATTATGGAAAAATTTCATAAGACGGAACATAGGTCGAACTTTTTCTCGTAAACGGTTCATTTTATCAACAATAAATAAGAGTACCTTTTTTGGCCTAAGGTTGAAGCTACCCAGAATTATCATACAAGGTGTTAAAAATTTAGGCATTAAGTTGTAAAACTTAGTCCGCTCCGGGTAAACTAAAAAAGCTAAATATGTTCAAGGACACTATTTTAAGAGGTCCTTACCAGTGTCAATCACATTAAATTTTTATTAAATTATATTAAGTAAATTAAAAGTTATTCAAGATTTCCTGCGGCGTCCTTTAGGACACATATCTACGTAGGGAGGGCCTGTAGGAACTTGGTATCTTATTTTTTCATGTTTCATCTACATCAGAGAGATTTCCACATTTTCTCGAACATCTGTATATTGGTTGCTTTAGATGTATGTACATTAAAATAAACAGGAACTTATTTCTAAAGATGTTGAATTTCATTTCAAAATAATAACTTAATAATATTTTATACATCTAAAAAAATTATTAAGTTCATCGAGTTCATCGCATATGCAGCAGCACAATTAGCATTACCATTATCATTAAGTATGTATATCTGAAATATGGTATATATCTTAGCAGACATAGTAAATTACTGTATATTATTATCTTCTAAGTGATACATATTAAAAAAGAAAGAATTCTTCACCTTAAAAATGTCTCTGCCAATTTTATTTTATCTAAATCGAAATTTTTGTGACTAAAAATATTTAACCTCCTCCCTCGTAACAAATTTATACATCATTATGCTTGATTTTGGAAAAGTTGAAGACATTTGGAAATGTATTTAAATAAAAACTTACCTCAATTAGAACATTCCTAGACCTCATAAGTAATTATATCAGATCAGAAAGAAGGAAGTTGCACTAATTTGAGACAATAAAAAATTACAATTTTCTTGACAATCATTATTTGTTTGCTTAAGGAATATCTAAAAGAAATGCAATATGAAATTAGGTATATTAATTGTCACAAACAAATAGTACCTAACTACAAGTGGTACAACGCAATCTGTTACTGTTTAGTTAATTGTAGATACGTACATATCTGTACGATTTTGTGTCTACACTTATATTATTTGATTAAATAATTTAAAATCACATTAATAATTGGAATTTCTGGTGGTCATACTTGTCTTATTGTGGCTTTCGATGACAGAAGTTCACTTACTCTCTTTTTTATTCTTTTTGGGAATTGTTTTTTTGAAGAGCCTGTGTATTGGTAAGCAATACTTGATGATACAGTTTTCATATAGCAATTGCACGATTTAGATTTCAGATTAAGGCAAAAAAAATGCTGATGTAATAGCTGTATACGTCACATGACAAAAATTTATACCTGTTGGTTATAAATATATTAAACCTGCTTTTATTTTTCTGCTACACCATATATCTTTAAAATCTTCTGCATAAAAATGAGTAATGCAAATTCTTTGGTTATCTAGATAAAGAGTATATTTTCGATTGCATCTTAGTACCTTCCATTCCGCTCACTTCTCTTCTTAACTGTCTTTTCTCAATATAATCCAGAATTGATTCCAATTTTAATTCGTTTGTAATTTCATAATTTTTTAATTTGTCCATTCTTGTAACACCTTTCATGCATTTTAGGAATTTCATATCTGTCGCTTGGATTTTACTTTTCATTTTTGGTGTTAGCCACAGCCGTAGGTAAGAACTGGTCTGCTTAAAGACACTGATTTTAGTTTGCTTTGTTACTTCTTTGTTGCTAAAAATGTTGTTATTCAATGCATAGTATAATTTTATTGTTTTTTCTATTATATCTACTTCTAGATTTTGTTTTCCGGTGCTATTTATAGTTACTCATAAATAGTTGAAATGACATGTTTATTCAATCTTCGTTTCTTCAATTTATATATTCAGTTGTTTGTCTCCTAAGACTATAACTTTTGTTTTACTCATTTAATTTAATTTTCTTGTAGATTTTTTTCACTATCTGCTATTAAAATAATGTAGATTCTTATAGCCAACCTGCGTCTTCTACATCTTAATGCGCATTTTATGTATATAACTTCATCTATGTAGATAGTAAATAAAACTGAACTCAATCCTCCTTCCTACCTTAAACCAATATTTTTTGTGAATTCCTGGAATATCATGTTTCTCCTTATTATGTCGTTCTTTATTATTTTTATAGACTCCTCGTATGTTTCTAATAATTTTATTTATTCCTATATTTTGTAAACTCTTCCACGTTTTCTCTCGGTATGGTGTCAAACACTTTTTCAAGATCGATAAATATTATACATATATTTTCTTTTCTAATTCTCGTTTTTCACAAATTTGTTTTATTGTACAAATATGCTCTTGTGTGCTTCGTCCAGGTCTAAATCCACTCTGTGTCACATGTAATATACTCTATTATTGGTTTCAATTTCAAATTTATTAATTGTTAATAAATATTAACCGCCGTGTTTAGTAACGTTATAGCTTTGTAGTTGCTACATTTATTTGGATTGCCTTTACATTTGTTTCTATTGAAATTGGTATAGAGTTATGTTTAAGAGTGCGTTTGGATTCATTGATATAATCGGTAGATTTAAAAATGGTTCTCGCAAATTAATAGTTATTTATGCAACAAGTGCAAAAAGTAAGCGTTTATTGCACGCGAAGTGAAGTTGTCACGTCACGTCGAGTGCAATAAGCACTTTTTGTACGAGTTGCATACAATATTTTTTCTACGTTTATGCAAAAACCAAAAAATGTTATTTAGATGACACTAAGTCTAGAAAAATGTGACGTCGATTTGAAGGTTTATGTTTGTCATGATGACAAAACGCTGCAGTAGAATGACAGATGAGTGCAATAAAGAACCACTTTTTCCACTAAATATAGTTCAATAAAGTATTGTTTTTTGCATGAACGTAGAAAAATATATTTATTAAATCTATCCCTTCTAATTTACAAACTTAGATAAACTTCAGGATCTTTAGCAAACCTGTGATATTATTTATTTCTATAACGACAACAGACGAGTTGCATATAATATTTTTTTTCTACGTTCATGCAAAAAACAATACTTTATTGAACTATATTTAGTGGAAAAAGTGGTTCTTTATTGCTCTAGAGCATTAAACATTTTATTGAACTCATCTGCCATTCTATGACAGCGTTTTGTCATCATGACAAACATAAACCTTCAAATCGACGTCACATTTTTCTAGACTTAGTGTCATCTAAATAACATTTTTTGGTTTTTGCATGAACGTAGAAAAATATTGTATGCAACTCGTACAAAAAGTGCTTATTGCACTCGACGTGTTGTCCTACTCGACCTCGTAGGACAACTTCACGTCGCGTGCAATAAACGCTTACTTTTTGCACTTGTTGCATAAATAACTATTCTACGTTCATGCAAAAACCAAAAAATTATATTTAGATGACACTAGTCTAGAAAAATGTGAAGTCGATTTGAACGTTTATGTTTGTCATTATGACAAAATGCTGTAGTAGAATGACAGATGAATGCAATAAACATTTTATTGCACTAGTGTAATAAAGAACCACTTTTTCCACTAAATATAGTTCAATAAAGTTTTGTTTTTTGCATGAACGTAGAAAAATACATTTTTGAATAAATATAATCTGTTTCAAATAATTAGGAATCCTACAAGGGTTACAACAACTAGTCAGACATTAATTGATATTTTGGTGAGCTCGTCTAGAGATTTGATTTTAAGTCAGGAAGTTGTAAGAATGGATGATATATCGGATCATTCTCTAGTAAGATTAATCTGGAAAAACCAAGTACTCCGATTAAATTAAAAACATCTCGTGATTTCAGAAATTTTAATTACGATGGTTTTTTGCTGGATCTCTCTAGTTTAAACTGGGATGTTATTTACGGGTCAAATGAGGTTGAATCTATGGTTGATATGTTTGTTTATATGGTGAATAATCTTTTAGATAGGCATGCACCTTATAGCTCGAATTACTAAACCACCAGCGCCCTCGATCACCGATAATATAAAATTATGTCTCCGAGATAAAGCGTTAGTAAATTATAAAAAGTTGAAAACAGAAGTATCCTGATTAGATTATAAACAGTTAAGAAATTTTGTAACAATTTCAATCAGAAATGAGAAAAAGCTTATTTGAATTATCAATTTAAGATTGATCCTAAAGGTTTTGGCGGACTTTAAAATGGCTTAATATTAACTCGTCTCCGGTTACTAGTCCAGTAGAATTTGGTTCTGCTAGTGATTTTCATAATTATTTTAAAGATAGTGTGCCAGTAGTTGATATTAATTATAGTAGTAATGGTTTCCTTAATCGTTATATGAATAATTCATTCTGTAATTATGATAATCAGTTCACATTTTCTAATGTTGATCAGGTGCAACTTGAAAGAGTTACTGCTAATGTCAAAACTACTTCCAAGGGCGTTGATGGTTTGGATATCAAGATGATTTTACTTCTTGTTCCTCATTTATCTTCCCATATTACGTATATTATGAACAGGTGTATCTCATGTAAGACATTCCCATCTCAGTGGAAAAGAGCTAATATCATAACAGTTGCAAAGATAAATAATCCTACTCATATTTCACATTTGAGACCAATTAGTATTTTACCATTTCTTTCTAAAATTTTGGAAATTGTATGAGCAATTAAAAACGTATCTGTTTAGTCACAATAGAATTCCTCCTACTCAGTCAGGGTTCCGCAGCAGCATAATACTACTACAGTTTTTTTGCGTTGAGTTATGATATACTGCGTGCTACTGATGAGAAGAAAAATACTTGCCTTATATTGCTTGATTACAGCAAGGCCTTTGATACTCTGGACTACACAGTTTTGTCCGCTAAGCTGAAGTATTTTGGGGTTGGCCCGGCTGCTTTAAACTTTATCAATAATTATTTAACCGATAGACAGCAAAGAGTGGTCGAGTGTAATGATATTTCTGGTTTTACTAGTATGATAAAGGGTATATCGCAAGGTAGTGTCCTTGGTCCTTTATTGTTTAAGTTTATACTGCAGATTTTAGTACTCACTTGTAATTTTCGTCAGCTCATCAGTATGCAGACGACATGCAAATATATTATTCTTTAATTAAACATAATGCCCTATTATAAATTAAAATCAATGATGTTGTATTGAATTATGCTGAATCGTGTAAAAATTTAGGAGTAACTTTTGATAGTGATATAAGATTTAGGGGGCATGTTTCTAATGTTTTACAAAAATGTTACGGTAAACTTCATACTCCTTATATGTTTAAGGGTCTGCTCTCTAATAATATTAAATTGAAACTGTGTGATTCTTTAATTCTGTCTGTCATAGCGTATTGTGATGTATATTGGCCTGCTTTACTGGCTGAAGATCAAGAAAGTTTGCAAAAGTCGCAAAATAATTCCATTAGGTTTTGTTTTGGGTTAAGAAAATATGATCATGTGTCATCTTTTTATCGGTAAGCGGGGTGGTTTAAGTTAGAGCTAAGATTTTTCATGCATTTGTGTTCACTTATATACAAAATTGATAACAGCCTGTGTATCTCTTTAATAAACTGGAAGAGGTCAAACATACATGTACGGGATACTCGACAGCGGGGTCTGTACAGTGTACCCAGGCATTCCTCAGCAGTATTTTCTAGATCATTTAGTTATAATGATCCTAAACTCTTCAATTCTTTGGCACCTGATATCAAATCTTGCTTAGCATTTACTGGCTTTAAACAACGATTAAAGAAGTATTGTAGACGTGACAGTTAATTTGATACTTGATTATGGGTATATATTATATTGATAATATTAATTTTGAATGAATGAATGAATGATATTTGGTTTATATAATCATTTCTATATAAAAAAAATATTCTCCCTGTATATTGAAAGTAGCTTTGTAATTATTTTATTTATAATAAATTGTAAAATTTTGAATAAAATTGAAAGTCTAATTTTGATTATTTGTTGGTGCGCCGTTTATAAGAATATACACTTGGAATATTTACCTGCAATGCTCTTATAATGATGTCGGTAGAACCAAGACTCCACTGTCTGTAGGGAAGCGGTTACATTGTGGCTTATTATACACTATGTATTGGAATTATTGTTTCTAATAAAATGTATCTTTTGTTTAGAATTTATTTTTAATCAAATTTTCAATCTTTAATTCAAATTAACTTTGTTTATATATATATATATATATATATATATATATATTTACTAATAAAGAATATAATTTGTTTTATTTTTGACGGATTTATAGTTACTAGGTAATAAAAGAATTTATGATTCAATATTGCACAAACATTAATCTACTAATTATCCTAAATCTTAATCTAGTATAAATTTTTGATTATAGAGCTCTTTTTTTTTGTTTTGACTTATTTTTTTTACTAAATATCTATACTGTTGATATGAATATTTATTCAAATATTTTGAATTCTAAACATTTAATTGTGCACACTTTTCTTTATAATTGAATTCAAATTTGTAAAATATTTAAATCAAGCAATTTCAAATATGGCCAATGATCATTTGAAAACCCTTTATACATGCATGTGTAAAATTAATTGCTTGCCTTTTACTCCTCTGGCGTGATTTGACTGCAATCCCGGTGTAGTTGAATCTCCCGGACTTTCTAATATTTGACCTCGTTCTGTTCCGTTGAAAGTCTGAACTGGAGATGATCTGCTTTGAAGTCTCCTAGGGCTCAGCAATGTTTACCAAGGGCACTCCCTCACTTCTTTTTCACTACGGTTTACTTAATTTCTTTTCACTTACGCGGCACAACTTTTTAAATTTCTAGATCACTAACAGTTTACTGAGTTGGTATGGAATTTCTCATGACTTGTCACTTTTGACATTGACATTTCACAATACTGTCACTTTGGTAGGTATCAGTGTTGACTAAATCTTTTGTTCATTGGTTTTGCTTGCTTTCAGGCTGTGATGTTACCTGTTCAAAGTTTGTTGACCTACTGCCGAAAATTCTGACGTTTCTGATTTATATGTGTGGAGAATTTCCCTTGTTGTCATGACTACCAAAAGCTTTTGACAATATGAAAATATAAATCGAAATTATGGAAATATGCTTGGTTTTCAGTCTAAATTAGGTACAGTTCTGTGTTCCTGGCATGATTCCCATTCTTTCGATATCCCATTTGTCTGTTTTTGAGAGAATCCCAACCTTACATTTTTCTTGTCTTATTTTATATGTTTTTACCTAATTTCCTTATTCTACTTATAATTCAACATGGTTTACATCTGTAATTGAGCTTCTATTATAGTTAACTTAACTTTTTATTTCTTTTTATGTAATAATATTTAGTTACATTGAAAATTTTTGTGAATCGCTACTGGAGTTTAAGGTATGTCATTTACATTTTTATTTCTTCTGTTCAAATAAATTACTTTTTTCAATTGCAAGTTTTATTAAGTAAATATGTTGAATTAACTATATTTTGATGCCACAATTATCACAATTGGTTTGAGTTTATTAATTTTAATTTATAAAATTTACATGTTACATGTCTATCATTTCTCGTTCATTTATTGAAAATCAAATTCTTTATTACCTATGCTTGTAATATATGATTCTTAATTAATTAAATTTTAAATCCTTTGTTTGCATAGCAATTTGCTTTAAACATTGAATATTATCTTATTTCTTTTCTCATTTTCCCTGAGATGTTTTTAGAGTTTTACCTCTATGTTTTCTTATGTAATTTAGTGAATATTTCAATATATATTTATATATTTGTCCTGAATATTCTATGTCTGTTCGCATTGTTGTTGTTTTATTTTTCTCTAAAGGCATTATTGGTTATATTTTTTGTTCTACTTATATTTTTACGGGGTGGTTAGATGAGTAGCTTTGCTAGATCTCGCCACTATTTGCATCAACTTGTTATATACTCTTTGGAAATGAATAAAGTCATATTATTATTATTATTATTTGTGACGTCATGGTTGTTAGAAATATGACGTTATCGACAATTTTTTTAAATAGCAACCCCCAATTTTGACCATGCCATTTGAAAGAGCGTGTCATTCTACATAGATACATCATGAAAAATTATGGTATTACATAACAAAAATTTCAAGAAAATAATGTTTGATTTTAAAATTTAATTTTCACAATACTGAAAATGATAATGTTTATGTAAAATATCGATTAAATTAAATGTTCAAATTGTGCACCGTTGCCTGCCTGACAGTAGCCAAGACGATTAATAGATTCTTTTTGGACATTATCAATAACTGCAGTATGTATACGATGTATCTCTTGACGAATTCTTGCTTTTAAATCTTTTAAATTAACCGGTCTAGTAACGTATACTTTGCTTTTTAACTATCCCCACAAGAAATAATCTAGGGGTGTCAAATCAGGCGATCTGACTGGCCACTCAATCGGCCCCCTTCTCCCAATCCATCGATTTGGGAACAGCTCATCTAAATAAGCACGGACAGGTGTTGCATAATGGGGAGGTGATCAGTATTGTGAAAATTAAATTTTAAAATCCTCTTACAAAAACTTCGGGTAGCCAGTTCTACCCTATCCTTTGTAATTTATGTATGAATATAAGAGAAGTGGAAATAATAAGTATTTACCATGTTTATGAGAAGCCAAATGATGCAAATGAATTTTTGTTAAAAAGATCATAGACTTAGCAAAAGTTTCAATGATAAATCATACGAATTTCGTTGAAGAGCATTAATTTGTGATGTACTTGCCAAAAGTTTTATTACATATACTACAGGCCACATGGGGTATTTTAGTTGCTCAAAATGTTGAATAAAAGGTGTAGTAATAGGATCTGTTTTCTCCAAGCCAGTGATTTGGTAGATAGGACCGATTATATACTTTTAGAGAAAAAAATGATGCTAGGCATCATACAGGAACTTCTATATTAGAATCGATACCAAATTTTGATATGGTTAGTGGTGTAGTTTTAGATTACATGCACCTTATTTGTTTAGGCACAGTGCGCAACTTGTTGCTCTGTTATATTTATGGTGTTTTGACACACATTCTGGGAGCAAGCTATGTCGTAGAGATATTTCAAAAATATCACAATTACTTTTATTGCAAAAGTCTAACATGCCCTGTGAATTTGTAAGATAACCGAGACCATTAACAGAGGTTAAGAGATGGAAGACGACAGAGCTACGACAGTTGTTATTTTATACAGGGCCTGTTATTTTAAAATCCATTTTGCATGGCGATATTTATACAATTTTTTTATCTTTATTTATCGCATGTCGAATTTTAGCAAGTCCAAGACATGTACATAATAAAGAGATGGCTAATATACTTTTAAAATATATATATTAAATATATATCGTAGAATCATTCATAGTATTGTATGGATCTAAAAATGTTTCCAATATCATACAGAATATGCTACATATTTTAAGTGATGTTGGGCGAATGGGAGTTTTGGATGCATTTGGTGCTTTCCCATTTGAAAATAAATTGTAGGGATTAAAGCGATTACCTAGTAAGAAAAGGCGACAAACCTCTTTTTCAGATTGTGAAAAGGATCCGGAAAGCTGAAAATGTTACATGTGATCAAAACATGTACAAATTAACCAAAAATTTGGAAAAGAACATGAACGAGGCCCGTTGCTAGGCTCCACAATATGGAGAAATTAATTTTCCAACATTTAAGTTGAAGACTTCTGAACCAGACAATCACTGTGGCTTGAGAGATGATAAAATAATTTGAGTAAGGAATGTCGCCACATTAAATGAAAAGCAAGTTATCGTTGGTTACGAGTATTTCGTGAAATATGAATATTCTCTATTAGTCATCCTGAGCCCCTCAAATTATTTAGTGTGAGCATGATATTTCTGCTTTTAGGAATGGTAAAATATAAATATTTTTAAATTATTGTAGGCACCTACTGGTTAATTTTTTTAGGAGACTACATAACGGCAAGAAAGATATGTCAAAAAGCAGAAAATACATCTGCAGGGAGATTCCGATTCGTGAATAATACGATATCGGCTCGTGTCCGCTTACTCGATATTCTTTTCGATATCGAATTCAAATTCAAAGTCGAGTTGGATATCGAGTGTATCGTTTAACAATTTGTGGCGTTCGTAGCATGTTCGTATGCGTAGCGAGTTTGCGCGTTGCGATTTATGGCTAGTAGCGTCACTATTGAAGGTGACGTTTGTTTACATTTTTCTAATTTTTTCTGGTTGTTATATTAAAACATCAAATTACAGACAAAGTTTTGATTGTCCCTTATGACTTTTGTTGTCTTGTTGTTGTGTTGTGTTATTATTATTATTATTAGTGTAGGCATTAAATTATTATGTTACCCATTTTCGACCAAAATCTCCGAAGTCTCCAAAGGTAACTTAGGGATAACAGCAATCCATTTGAGTTAGCTGATGACCGGTTTATAGAATTATATCGACTAAATAAAGATTCAGCTAGGTATATTTTTGATATTCTGAATCTACAACTTGTTGATGGGGTGTACAGAAATAGTATTCCTAATTTTATAAAAATTTTTGCTACCTTGCGCTTTTATGCAACAGGCTCCTACCAGAGGGATTTGGGACTAGCGGATATAATATTGGTCTGAGTCAGATCTCAATTAGGTAAGTCCCACTTACATCTACATGATGATGCCCGATTAAATAATTTTTAGATGTGTTAGATAAATAACTGAAGGGATAATAATCAATTTTAGTGATGAAATTACATTTCCAATAACCCCTCGTGATCAAAACATCAAAAAGCAGCAATTTGTGAATATGTATCGGTTCCCGGGGTGTTAGGATGTATTGATGGCTCATATTGCCATTTTGAAGCCATCAAGAGAACACCATAATTTTTTAAATCGTAAAGGATACCACTCTCTTAATGTGCAAATGGTTTGTGATGCCGAAATGAAAATTTTAAATGTAAATTCTAATTACCCTGGAGGAAACCATGACAGCTTCATTTGGAGACAATCGACAATAAGAGCTTACCTTCTCGGCGAATTTACACAAAATCGCCTGGGAGGTAGCTGGCTCTTGGGATATTCTGGTTATCCTTTGGAACCTTGCCATTTGTAAACCCTCCTGAAAATTCCCCAGAAACAAGATATAATAGAGCACATAGAAGTACAAGAAATTTAGTAGAAAGGTTTGATACATGGTGATTTTCCGGGTTGTTATGCCGTGACCTCGGTAACTGGTAGCTGCCAGAAACAGAGTTAAAATGCACATCCCTAGCATTAGCTGGGATACTTTTACCTGCCCTGGTTGTTCTCGGGCTAGGCTCTGTGGGGACAGACCCGCTATCGGTGTCTCTGGGCCTGTCCATATATTGATTTCGTTTCCTACTGTTGGTATTACGACTGCTACGGTCGGAACCGCTTCTCGGATACTGGTGGTCCTCCGAGGCGTTCCGTAGCCGCCCCTGTAACTGGTCGCATCCCATGCTTCCAAACGTTTCGCCGCTCTTCACTGTCGGCATCTTCAGTGGTGACTCTGCAAAAGCTTCGCCGCGACTGAGTCCTCAGTTACCGAGGTCACGGCATAACAACCCGGAAAATCACCATGTATCAAATTACAACACTGGCCGTGAAAGCCTAAAAACCACTATTAGTAGAAAGGTGTTTTGGGGTGTTGAAATGCCGATTCAGAGTTCTACTCCATGAACGTACAGCCCGCTATTCCCCAGATTTTGTGGCATCTATAATTGTAGTATGTGCAGCACTGCACAACATTTGTTTAAGGTTTAACATACCCTTAATAGATGAGCCAATCGAAGAAATTAACGATGTGTCTCTCTACAACCCCAATCCAGTTCCTGACGACAGAATTTTTTTTCTTAGAGAAGGCCAAAATGTGCGAAATAGAATTGTATATATATATATATTATGCTCTAGGATTGAAGTCTGAATGTTTTCGGGGTTATTAAGATAGTTACTTAATTTTTATTTTTTATGTAAAGTTTTGTTCTATATATTATGAGCCATATATATTTTGTATTATTTATTATTGGATAGTACGTCATATTTATAAAAATACAGTTTGTTCCCACAATTTTTGTGAAATGTACATTTAAAGTTATTAAACAGTTTATTTATAAATTGGTAATTACTAATTTCATTAAATAATTAAAATAAGTACTCCATTTATAAGTTTTTAGTTGAAAACCATTTTAAACTTATTTTATCAATCAAACGTAAAACAAAGGTAATCAGAATTCTATTTTTTTTTTAAATCTCGACCTTACTAGGGGTTTCATCCATTGGTTTTAAATAATACTTTTATAAACAGTGATGCATCTAAATGTCTATGATGGTTCTCAAATAAAAAAGATGGCAAGGTGACAAAATAATATCATTTATTCCAGTCTTTAAATTTTTATTTATAGGGTATTTTAAAAATGTCTATTAATTACAGAACTGGAACAATCCTTTCGTTTCTCATTGCATTTAGTCCTGTACAATAAGGTCTAACTTTTCAGCAATCACGTTAATATTTTTATTTGTTTCTTTCAAATTTGTATGAGAAGTAACTTTTATGTATTTCAGTATGGTTACGGTTTCTTTATACAATTCAGCAAAATTGTCTTTATTCTTCTTAGGCACTTTCCTGAGCAAATTAGCTAGATAGTCATGATCCGTTGGTATTTTTTTGCCCATATTTGATTTTGGGGTTTTTCTAAAAGGAACAGGTTGGTGAATAGGTACTTGCCTTTCTTTTTCGGTAGACGTGCCAGATGTTGAAGGTGTGGGTTCAGGTGTAGGCGATGATGTAGGTTGAGTGAATGAATGTACCGCAGCCAGCTCTTGAATTTTTGGTTTAAAGATTTCCTGGTGAAGCACCTGTAAAAGATGTACATCACCATCAAAGAGTATATCTTGACTTACGATAAACCTCACAGATGAAACTTGAAATGACACCTCAATATTGATGAGCACATAATGGATACTTATTTTAAATAACTTACTCCTACTTCAGTCGCATCAACACCCTTGTAGAAAGTTTGGTCCATAATTGATAATATTTTTAATTCAAAATCTGTCAACTCTTTTTTACTCCTGGCCCATCGCCTGTTAAATTTCTAATCCGGTAAATTTTTGCAGTTTTTTTTTCTTCAAATTGACTTTATAATTAGACCATTACTATAAAGCTATTCAAATAAAATGATATGTAAGGATTTAACTACATTACAGAAAAAACCTTTTGCCATTGTTCGGTCGTTTTTTGACCAAAACCCAAAGAATTCAAATTATCCGTTAACTCAGTCCACATTTTATTATACGCTTTGCAGCTCTCAGGACTATTAATTCTCCATGTACAAAAATCAGGATGCCTCGATATATATTCGAAAATAAGTTCCCAATGACAATTAAGTAATTTTCTAAATTACTTGTCTCACTTACATGTTTTAGTACGTTTTACTAAGTGGTTTAGGCAATAATATTCCTGTCGATCTTCTACCCAGTCAACTTTCAACCTCTACCTATCTCTACCTAATCTATGCTCTACTTTGGTCTGGGGTACGTCCTAACCTCAATAAACACAAAATTCACGCCAAATCGAATAACACGCTAGTTCTAGAGATGCCGATATCGAGTGAATCGCAACGAGTTCAAATGGGAATCAGTGAAGTCGTAGAAATCGAGTAATCCGATATCGAAGAGCGAATCAAAATCTCGCTACTTATCTTTTAATACAGACTCGGAACTAAAAAGAAGGATCAAGCCACCAAATAGATGCGTCCTCCAGTACACCTTCTGATCTAGGATTTGATGATTCTGCCCTTAGCAGAAACCCGGGGACCATACATCATTTTGTTCCTAAGAAATGTCCTATAGTGGCTTTAAAAGCATTTAGTGAAGGTCTGCAACATATTTTTCTGGATATAAATGTGTTGGTGGATTATTTGATGACAGTTGAAAAACTATTTCTCTCCCCTACTTTTATTATCGTAGGATTCTTAGGGATGTATTTCCCAAAACAATCAAAAGCAGTTTCCCACTTAGTTATTGTTAAATCACTACTACAAAATATCCATTTTTTATTTGTATTTTAATTAATATATTTTCTAATTAATAATTATTAGAAAAGAAACAAATTCGTTAAACAAAATATTACATATAAAATTTTTTCAATAATAAATAACTTTAAAATGTTACTATTTTCATCTACATGTTACATACAACTTTAATCAGGCCTATGATTGAACATTCAGGTTAGCGTAACCAATGACAGTTAAGTTACGATAACTGGGTGGGCATAACTGAGCTCTTAACCGAAATGGAAAGATCGCTATGATCGAACAAGCAGTTATCTGTGCCTGTTATTATGGCCAGGTAACCCTGTCATGGCAGTTAATTATTTAACATACGTCATCTGTCATCAGTCATATGTCAAAAATTGTCAATGAACGCAATTAAAATTTAAATCATAGGTACTTAACAGTGGGTACAAGTGGCAAGAAGATTAGGGCACACGACCCAACGCCAATATGAAGAATGTTAATTTTCATTAAATGTAAGAAAATATTGTTGGGAAGTAAAGTAAACCCAACGCATGTTAATATAAGTAGGTACTTTGGCAAAATTTTGAAGTACATATAAATTCTTTAGTGTATGGACCGCAAACAAATCCGCAACAGTGGTGATAGGTAGATGAAATATTTCATCTTAACTTATTGATACAATTATTTAAATTGTTTTAGATTCATGCAGAGTGGAAGCAGAATGTAAAAAGGAAGAGCAGAAAACTTCATCAGGATAAAAAAACTAGTAAAACCTGGATGCACATATTCAAAATTTATACACAGTTTACGTGGGTAATCAAAGATGTACCTTTAGGCATGTGATCTGTGCTACTGTGCTAATTACAATTTACTACGCCTTGGTGGAGTCCATGTTCCAATATATTATAATTTATTATAAGAGGATAGTATAGGATGCAGCATATCAGTGTTACTGTAATCCATTAGAAATTATTGTCAAAAACACACATAACTATATAATAAAAATAATATTTAAAAAAGATAAAATATATTATTTATACCTACTCTTAATAGAATCTAAATTATTACCAATAATTAAAAACTAGGTACCTAACTTTTGTGATTGTGCCCTTCTCCTATTCATAAATTAATGAATAATATTAGGTAATAATATATATTTCTTTTGTTTGTTAATATTCATTTAGGTATCACTATCATACTCAGAATAGCAATCTTAATTGTATAAAATTGTAATCCCACTTAGAACAAACTTTAGGTTTTTTTAGGTTGTATTTACTGTCAAACTATTAATACCGTATATTACTAATTATGTAAAACTATGATATGGCAATAAATTTATACTGAATTGTGCTATAAACAAATAATAAAATTATACATTATATTAATATGCCAAATGTCATATGTCAATTACCAGAAATAAAATTAAAATTTCTGACCAATAAAAGCTCCAGTTACGTTTAACGGCAGGTTATTTCAAGCAGTTTCATAACTGGGTCACGTGATCATTCTCAAGTTAAGTAACTGGGAAAAATAAACTTGACAGGTGTGTCAATCATACGAATTTCTGATTAACCTATCAGTTACCGTTAACAGGCCTGTTAATGCTAACTGGATGTGTTCGATCATAGGCCCGAATGAAGGTTAATAATGCTAAAACATTAAATCTGGATGAAGGTTTATGATTAAAATAAAATGTGAATAAATCATTTTTGTTACAGACAATAATTCACAAATAAATTCATTTGAAGTGGAATGTGACATATCTAGTTTTGTAGATATTACTAGTATACCTAGCACCAAGAAGATAACTAGCGGATTATATTTAATGGTTACTTGTTAAGGCTTTCATAATTATTACAATAGGTATTTGAAATTCATAGAAATTTCATTTCTTTCAGATAATTTTCTAATTTTTCATATTTTTAATTCTGCACCCTATATTCTTAGGTGTCCGTCCAAAGATGAATGCATGTACATACAGAGAGAATAACAGGTAGTAACTCCATAAGCATATTTATTTATTTAATTATACAGTGTAATCCATATTCTATTAGCCAAACTGTATGAGGTGATAGTAGATCGAAAAATAAGTTGAAAAGTTCATATTAACATATATCGGGAAATGCGTTTCTTTCGAGATACAGGATGTTAAAGATCTACTGAAGGTGTTTTTTCTAAATATTTCTGAGACGGAAAGACAGAGTAATGAAATCTGGCACTGTCGTTATTATTTAATGCTCTTTCAGACTGGTTGAAAATTATTCTCCAAAAAATTCAGGATTGAGGAAAATTGGGGATGCTAAGGGTTTTTGCTCTAATTTTTGGTATACATCACGTTTTTGGCCAAAGAAAAACTTCTCATTTTTGATATTCGGGTAAAATACCTAGGTTAAAAGTGCATTAAATTATTTTGAAACTTTAGCAGGTGATAGTAAACTACTTTAACACATAATATTTTGAAAATGAAGCATTTCCTAATCTCTTCGTATGAACTTTTTATCTTATTTTTCAGCCTACTACCACCTAAAGTTTGATCCTTAAAATTTCAACCAGGTATATAACTTTATAACGTGTACGAAAAACTTTTTAATTAATTTTACTCGAAAGCGATACAACCAATCAAAATATGACAATTTTTTTAATTTCTGGGATCATTTTGAAAAAAATCTACATATCAAAAAATTGGGAGAAGAACCCCTCAGCATCCCCCAATCTTACCCACCCTTGAAATTTCTTGGTAAATTATTTTCAGTCGGTATAAAAAAAAAAAATGTAAGTTTTATATTCATACCAAATTTCATTACTCCATGCTTTTCTGTTTTGAAAACATTTAGAAAAAACCACCTTCAGGAGGTCATCTTTAACACCCTGTATCTGGAAAACTAAACGTTTTCCCTATACGTTCATATAAACTTTTCAATTTATTTTCAAACGTACTATCACCTCTAAAGTTTGAATAATAAAATTTTGGCCAGCCTGTATACAGTACAATCGTAATGTATAAATCCGGTTTTAAAATGCAATAAAAAAACTTTCTTTCGAAACAAAATCTCTAAAAATTTCCTATACGTAAACATTATTTTTTGCAATTATACTAATATGCATATGCATTGTATCACAATGGAAAGTTTCCACCTTAAATAAAGTGGTACTTTACTAATAAGTATATGAAAATGAGCAGTTAATAAACCTATTTTTCAAACATAACACTGGAACTTACAGATTTCGATTGAAAATGATCTCAAAATACATTGACATTTACTTTAAGGGATTTAGCTTTAATGGTAAAGGAGATATGACCAAAAAAGTGTAACAATGCTTTGGAGGAAGATTTTGTAAAGTTTGCGATTTGGATATTTCAGTCTGTAAGATTCATAAGCGGCACTTGCATTTTTATTATTCTGTATAATATAAGTTTCAATTATTTATGTTCTTTCTTCTCTGGAAAACTGCATTGTTATGCTTGTTAATTTTAACAATACATCTGACAGCTTACAAGAGACAATTGGTTATTGTCACAGCCACCTAGACTCAGATTAAAATTTTTGGGTGCATTTCCTAATTGTATTGATATATCAGATATATTCGACATTTTCCTTTATATCTCAGTAACCACTGGGACAAATATATAAGTATATCATATGGATGTAATCAGAATTGTATGCTTTTTCAGAATTTAAAAAAATACATAGTGTTGCATTTAAAAAAATTGAACTTCGGTAAATAATTGTTTTAATTCGATGTTCTATTGTTTTTTTTTCTACGGCAAGTTGAATCATCTATACAAATGACACAATTTTTGTATTTGACATTTTTTTGTAACTATGACATTTAAACCACAAATCGAGTGAGAGCGTTACGCTGGACACCCTGTACATAGAGAAATGACACATTCCTAACGTAAAAATATTATGATTTAGACAAACCTTAGTCGCAAAATTAATACTAACAAAGTTACGGAGTGTAATTTTATTTTCATTATTTTGGAAAAGGGGATTTTTGATGCGACAAACCATGTATGCGCTGCGCACTCTGTGTCATTAATGAGTTATAATTTTAACCCTTGGTATGTTAACTTTTTTTTTGTTATCCTGTATTGTACATACAAAAATGATATACTTTGTTGTTGACAAATAGGAAAAGAGAAAACTTAAGGTAGTACTCCCAAAAATTAGAAAAAGTTACTATAAAAGTGGGTCCAAAAGTACTTTATTTCTTCAAAAAATATTAAAACTTTTACACTGTGTATATACATTCCTAATAGATAGATAGATAGATAGATAGATAGTTTATTATAAACATTTCTTTTACAGAGTTACAATAATTGTACAAAAAAAGACATTAATAAACTATAAAAATATTCATAAGAGTGTAAAAAACACTGTGCATGAATGAATAATGAAGTAAAGCTTTTTTGGATTATTATGTCTATAAAAAATGTTTTCTTATTTTTGCAAATATGGGTACTAGTCTCCGAGTATTTGTTTATTACATGTTGCATATATTCTTCACAAGATCTGAAAGTGACTCTAAAACTCAGTTTCAAATAGGATTATTTCGAAAACTGTTACTCCTAACGACTTTAACAGGGTATACCTTCTTCAGATACAACAGGCAGGAGAATCGATTGTTTCTATAGTCAGATGGATACAGTAAGCTGCAAAAAAGTTCTGCCATTTAAAAGAAATATGATGTGCCATAAGTGGCACCCTCTGCTAGTGACATCAAAATTAGTTAAAAATTCTTATTTGCCGTGCCAAAAAACATAATTGTGCCAATTTTTTAATACTCCGACAGGTTTCAAAGTTATTGAGATATTTCAAAATAAAATTCTAGCACTGAACGCCCTGTATTTTTGAAACCAGCAACATTCGGATAAGGCATATTTGGCTCAATCGACTTCACCAGTATCTCCAGCTCCGAGATATCCCAACCTTTCACAGACACCCTGTAGAAGCTAGAGAGCTAGTTAAATGAAAGCAAAGTTGCGTATTTCGATGCTCAATAATTTGCCAAAAGAAAAATTAAAAAAATTTTTTGCAATTTTATTACTGATTATTTTGAAAAACAAGAGCACTTAGGGCACTTTTTATGCTCTTCAAGATTCTAATTTAATTTTACAGTTTCATGCACTGGATGTCCGGACTTCCGAGTTTGGACATCCTTTGGATGTTCATAGGGCGTTCTTGTGCTATTATCTGCTATTATTGTCTGAAAGTTTCAAGATAACTTATAGTAATAGCACACGTAATGGTAAAACTCTGCACAAAAGGAATTCGATAAAATCCGAAAAGAAAAATTTGAGAAGTGAAGCTCATAGCCTGGCCAGGATAACTAGAATAGGAAGGATTAGTAAAATTAGGTTCAAGAGCGCTGGTATGGCTGGCAGCTCAGACAGTGAATCAGACACATGTCGAAAACTGACATTGACAGTGGAAGTGATAGAACAGAGGCTAGAAAAGAAAACATGGAGGTAACCTAATATGATGACAATTTTCCAATGCTACCTCAAACCGCATTCGTCTGATTTTGTCTCCATAAAAAAGTAAATAAACTGGCATCACTTCTTATGGAACCGACACAACCTGCCGAAACTGATAATAGATTTGAAATGTTGAAAACAATACCAGAATCGAAAGAATATAATGAAATACGAAATGTACATCAGTCACCTAGACAAAAATCGAAAAAGCCACCTCCTATTTTATTAAATGGAAAACCAAAAAATCATAATGAATTCATAATTGAACTAAATTTGACAATTAATAAAATATTCCATGTAAAATATGCGCCTCGGACAGTATTATTATATATAAATGACCTACAGGAGTATAAAAGGTACAAAACTAAATTGCTACACACGGAAAATGTACAGTTCCATACTTACACTTCACAATAAAACCCATGCCTTGGTACTTCGAGGATTATGTGAAGGTGTTACCGAAGATGAAATAACGGAGGAACTTCAAATGAATTACGATATAGATATAAAAAACATATTCTACATGAAAACTCTCAATAACAACTTATTAGTTATCACCGATAATACAATAACCTTAAATTGGTTGAACAATAATGTACGATATATTAATCATATTAAAGTGAATTGGGAAAGGATATTTAACGAGAGAATGATAACCCAGTGTCGAAGATGTCAGATGTGGGGTCATGCTACTTCTAACTGCTTCAAAACTAAATGTGTCAAATGCGCCGGTTCCCATTTGACGAAAACGTGTACGAAACCAAATACAGAAGAAGCAAACTGTACAAATTGTGAAGGGAAACATACATATGCAAGACAGAATGCCCTGTATATATCCCAAAAATACAAAGACTGAAGAAAACCAGGAACAACCCAGATATGTACACGCGCCTCCACCAAAGGTGGATGTATGGACAGAGAGAAAAAACAAACAAGAAGCAACGGAAAACAGACAAGGTCAGGTCAACGAAATAGGAGTAGTAAGAAATGACGCGTCAGCGAGGAGAGACGAAGGAGCGGGAGATGCTGCTAGCGGTGGTTCAGATTTTGAAGTGCTAATGTCATATGGACGCTCTTAGCAAAAAAAAAAATAATTTAAAGGAAGCCATCGCAGCAATTGCTACTCTAAACACTATATTAGAAAAAGCCAAAACTCAATACACAGACACAATAATGGTACTACAAGAATTTAACCAGACACAGCTACCAAAATTCAAAATTAATAACTATTAATAAATAAATTAATGACCTGAGAATGTTTTTGATTACGGAGCAGGTCGACGTAATGATTTTAACTGAGACAAAATTGAAACAGACAGAACGGATTAACATTAGACATTATGACATACACAGAAAAGCACAGACAGCGACGTGGAGGAGGGTTAGCTATCTTCATAAGGAAAAATATTCCACATATTTTGCTTCCAAATATAGACATTGAGGTATAAAATATTGCAATACAACTACTACAGGCAAGACAGTAATAAGAGCCGTTTATAATCGACCTATACATAAAATAACATATGACGAATTGACGGAACTGGCACAAGACAATAAACTACTTTGTCATGGGAGACTTCAACGCAGGACATAGGAGATGGAATAACCATCGAGATAACACAAATAGTAAATACTACTACAGTCAACTATACATCTGATAATAACATGACAATAGTTGCCCCACAAGACCCGACATATGACCCCAGAAACGGCTCTACACCAACCGTAATTGATATTGCTATATAGAACTATAGAATAACTTGAATCCGATGTCTCTACCCCTCCTATCTTCAGACCATAACCCTGTCAGAATGGACATAATAATACGGGCAGAATATCATCCACAACTAAAATATTTCTATACAAAAAATATAACTGGATGAAATACAGATAGATTCTTAATGGACACCCAGTGACTATGACTCGTGAGGCCCCATGCGACATAGAGACAGAACTTCTGAAACGGGCCGATGCGATAACCGACGCACGCAACAGGACCATCCCAAGAATTATTCGAAAACCCAAAGAAGAAGTAGTGCCTCCAGAAAGATTAAACTTAATTGAATTAAAAAATAAAATTAAAATAATATGACACAAAAGGCGCAGACCATTGATAGACACCGACTGATAGAACTGCAAAACACCATTAAAGAAAAACTAGCTCGACACAGGGAAAACTCTTGAAATGACAACACTCAAAATTTAAACACACGTGACAACTCTCTTTGGAAATGGACAAAACTACTCAGAAGACAATACAGACCTATAACATCACTCAAAGTTGGAGACGAAGTAATTATGTCCGAAGAGAAAATTGCGGAGGCGATGACAGACCCTCTTGCGAGGGTATGCTAATTACCAAATGTGATGACCCCTGACCAACAAAAATTCAACGATGACTTAGCAGTGCTGCCGCCTAGGATTGATATTAAACCATACAGATAGCAAAGCTAATTGACCGTTCCAGAAGAAGTAAGAAACATCATTGAAACGCTACCAAATAATAAAGCACCTAGACCTAACTAACATTCTTTTGAAAAACCTTCCTATAATTGTTCCTATTTTCAAACCTGGTAAATCTTCTCTCCTGACAGATCGTCCTATTTCTCTTCTTAGTGCTATGTCTAAGGTGACAGAACGTATAATTTATTTGAGACTCCAGCACTACATAGACCAAAGTAATGCCATACCACATCAACAGTTCGGTTTAGAAGAGAAACTCGATAGTACACGCCATAACTAGACTAACACAGGACATCATTGGCGGATACAACAGACACAAGTAAGCACCGTTACTGGACTTGACAAAAGCGTACGACACGACATGGCATTGGAGCCTCATTCACAAAATTCTTAATCATTGTAAAATTCTTTTTCATTCTCCCCCCTACGAAAGTACATATTTTTTTATTTTAAAGATGCGAGCGAAAGCGAAAGTAAAACATGCTAGGTTATCGGTTGTTAAGTATGAAAAACTTTCGTGCCCTGGGCGACGAAAAAATAAAAACGTCAAATTATAAATGTCAAATGTTTTAGAGTGGAAATTAAATGTAAAATTACAGTTGCATGTTCCTAAAAGATTTCACGGCAAATGTTGATTGAAATCCTATTCTCAAACAACGTCACTGGAAATGTTGACTTGTTTGTCGATTTGCGCAACATTAAATTCTGTTTATGAATGTTTGCTTTGCTGAACAGAAATCGATTTTTCGGGCATGATTTTATTAGCAACTTCTATTTTATGCGTCTCTGAATTTGCTATATATCCTTCCGCTACCTCTGACGACTTCCACCTCCTCGTGCCTTTTCATATCTAAAATGTCCACACCTGGGGCATTTGCTACTAATGTAGAGGCTGTTCTTCGAAACGAGTGGCCGGTGTACTGATTTAGGTTAGAAAATTTAAGAAATTTAGCTATATCGTACGGAATTTTTGAAATTGTATGCCTTCCAAACACTGGATTTACACGACTGCCACGCTCAACCAATAAAAGAAGCGTTCATCTTGAGCCTTTTTTGGTCAAAGTTGCATATAACGATTAACAAATGTTATCTAATCGTCTGTTACTACAAATCTTCTTTGCACATTATTTTTTGTAGTAAGAATCTGCACTAACATGACACCATTTTTATACTTCACGTCCTTCACTTTTAGATTATATAGCTCGTTAGTTCGGAATGCCTTAGCTACTCCAAAAATCATTACCACATTTTTAATGAAATATATTTCATCTGGAGCTTCTAATAAAAACTTTGATATATCATCCGTTGTAAATACGCGACATTTTCGAGGTTGAAATCCGTCATTTTTTTTTCCTTTTTATGAATGCCTTCAAGCGAAATATACTGGTTCTTATTTAATGAAATAGTCAATTTCAACAATGAGTATTGTGACCATAATGTAGCAGGGGACAATGTCTTTGATTTTTCTAAGAAAAATACCAATAATACTGCTCCCGTTATTGTGGACACATCTTTCGTTGTACACCATTAGATGAAATTTTCATAGGCTTGATTGAAACGGTCGTTAGATTTGTCCGGTAACAAACTTCTTCACACATTAATTGCTGCTTCTTCAATGGAATTAATTTTTAACTAAATTCTAACCAAATATTAAAATTAAAAGATGTTTATACTTATCAACTTTATATTGAAGAATAATTATTTGAAACTGTCAAAATAATATTTTTTGTTGAATGAATGTTACCTAGGTACCAAAGTAATGTTAGCACACTGTGATACTATTTTTAGGGTATTAAACCACCTTATACCTATTTTATTACAGTCTACAGAGGATTTTCAGCATCTTTAAATTTTATGTTTTATATAAAATCTGTCCGTGAACGAGAACAAGACTGAACTAATAAACTTTACGAAAAAATTCACCAACATTAAAATCTGGAAGTTAAAATTAACGGAAAAGAAACTGAAGACAAAGATACTGCAAAATCTATCTAATATTGGAATGTAGCACAGTTAAAATCTTCGAAATTAATATAAACCTCATCTCTGAAATTAGATTAAGTAATATAAGTTTCATTCTATGGTTATGAAACTACCACCTGCAAGTATACATGTATTTAAAAGTTTACTTGGAACGAGAGAGCCCTGTGTAGATTTTTTTGCGAAACGCAAAGTTTAAAATTTATTTCAGATTTATCAGCTGCAGAATATTAGTTTTAAATTTATTACAAAAATTAAATAACAAACACGTTCTTTTAAATTTGTACACTATGTATATTTTACGCATGTGTTCCACAAACCATACAAATTTAATAGGCAACGGCCATACCACGATGTAAAATACCAGTTCTCGTCCAGTTCTCGTCCGTTCTCGTCCGTTGCTTAGCAATATATAATAGTGTTAAAAAAGCTCGAGAAGATATTTTTGAGAAAAAGAAGATAAAGGCGATAAATAATATTGAATCCTGCCTGAAAAGTTTCAAGATAACTTGTAGTAACAGCACGCATAAAGGTAAAACTCTGCACAAAAGGAATTCGATAAAATCTGAAAAGAAAAATTTAGGAAGGGAAGTTGACAGCCTGTCACTGACCAGGGTAACTAGACAAGGAAGCATTAGTAAAATTAGTCTCAAGAGCGCTGTCATGGCTAACAGCTCAGACAGTGAATCAGACATGTCAAAAACTGACGTTGACAGCGGAAGAAAAATTAAAAAGGTGAAGAGACTTGCTGGCGGTGATAAAGCAGGGACTAGAAGAGAAAATATGGAGGTAACCGAATATGATAACAATTTTCCAATGCTACCTCAAATGGAACCGCATTCGTCTGATTTCGTCTCCCCAAAAAAAGTAAACAAACTGGCATCACTTCTTATAGAACCGACACAAGCTGTCGAAACTGATAATAGATTTGAAATGTTGAAAACAATATCAGAACCGAAAGAAGATGATGAAATACAAAATGTACATCAGCCACCTAGACAAAAATCAAAAAAGCCACCTCCTATTGTATTAAATGGAAAACCAAAAAGTCACAATGAATTCATAAATGAACTAAATTTGACAATTAAGAAAGGATTTCACGTCAAATATGCGCCTCGGACAGTATTATTATATATAAATGACTTAGAGGAGTATAAAAGGTACAAAACTAAATTGATACATACGGAAAATGTACAGTTCCATACTTACACTTCGCATGACAATAAAACCCATGCTTTTGTACTTCGAGGATTATGTGAAGGTGTTACCGAAGATGAAATAACGGAGGAACTACAAATGAATTATGACATAGATATAAAAAATATATTTCGCATGAAAACTTCCAAGAACAACTTGTATCTAGTAATTACCGATAATACAATCACTTTAAATTGGTTGAACAATAATGTACGACACATTAATCATACTAAAGTGAATTGTGAAAGGAGGTTTAACGAGAGAACGATAACTCAGTGTCGAAGATGTCAGATGTGGGGTCATGCTACTTCCAACTGCTTCAGAACGCCTAGATGTGTCAAATGCGCCGGTTCTCATCTGACCAGAATGTGTACGAAACCAAATACAGAAGAACCTAAGTGTGCAAATTGTGGAGGAAAACATACTGCATGCAACACAGAATGTCCTGTCTATATCGTGAAAATTCAACGGCTGAAGAAAGACCAAGAACAACCCAGATATGTACAGGCGCCTTCACCAAAAGTGAATGTATGGACAGAAAGAAAAAATAGACAAGAAGCAACGGAAAGTAAACAAGGCCAAATCAACGAAACAGGAGTAGTAAGAAATGAGACGTCAGTGAGGAGAGATGATGGAGCGGGAGATGCTGCTACTGGTGGTTCAGATTTTGAAGTGCTAATGAGTCACATGGACGCTCTTAGCAAAAAGATTAATTTAAAGGAAGCCATCGCGGCAATTGCTACTCTAAACACCATGTTGGAAAAAGCCAAAACTCAACTAGACACAATAATGATATTACAAGACTTTAACCAGACACAGTTACCAAAATTCAAATTTAATAACTTTTAATATATATATATAAAGCTGTTTACAGGCCTTTTAGGCCCAGAGCTGTGTTATTCTCCTCCACTCCATTCTGTCCTTCGCCTTTCTTTTCCAATCCGTTACATTTTTCTCCCTTAGATCTATTGCCACTGCCTCTCTCCATCGCTTCCTCGGTCTACCTCTTTTTTCTTGTAGTTAGGTTTACTCCCTACTATTTTCTTAACTGCCCTTTCATCCTCCATACGTTCTAGATGCCCTAGCCACTGCACTCTCCTGGCTTTTACAACTTCGTCTATTGTTGGTGCCTGGTACATTCCATATATTTCCTCATTATTTCTCCTTACCTAGCCTTCCTCTGTCCTCTTACCACCTAGAATTCTTCTTAAGATCTTCCTTTCCCACCTTAAAAGGTTTTCTCTTGACTTCTTATTGAGAACCCAGGTTTCACTACCATACAGCGCTGTCGGTCTCAAAATTGTTTTATACATTCTAAATTTTACTCGTCTGGACAAATTTTATGATTTCAATAAGTGGTTGACTGCTGCCGAACTTCTGTTTGCTTTTATTATTCTCCTATTTATTTCTTGTTCCTCATCACAGTTAGCTGTTATTAGCGCCCCAAATACACATATTCTTGAACTTCTTCAAACTCCATCTCTCCATGCTCTGTTCTCAATTTAAAATTTGTATCCTTTTTTTGTTCTCCTATTCTCAGCAGCTTACTTTTCTCTTGATTTATCTGCAATCCCACTTTACTTGCTTCTTCCACAAGTTTTCTCGTTACTTCTTCTAATTCCCTACTATCTCTAGCAATAATGGCCACATCATCTGCATAACTTACTATTTGGTGACTTTTAAACAATATGTGTCCTTCTCTGTTCAACTCACTATCTCTTATGACCTTTTCTAGTACTAAATTAAAAGAAGCGTTGAGAGTGGGTCTCCTTGTCTCAGTCCTGTATCAATAGTAAAGCCTTCCGAACATTCACCTTTTATTCGTACTTTGGCTTTAGTATTTTCTAAGGTCATTTTCAATAGCCTAATCAGTTTAGTTGGTATCCCAAATTGTTCCAGAATTTTACTTAGTTTATTCCTTTTGATCGAATCATATGCTTTCCTGAAGTCCACAAATAAAACCATTGCTTTGATCCCATACTCATAGCATGTAGTCAGCATTTCCTTCACCATGAAGATTTGGTCCGTTGTTGACCTTCCCTTTCTAAAACCTGCTTGATACTCCCCTATTTGCCGTTCTGCTATAGGTTCTATTCTCTGCTTTATTAACGTTGCCATAATTTTATACCCTATATCTAACAATGATATACCCCTGTAGTTTCTGCAGTCCGTTGCATCTCCCTTTTTAAGATTGGTATAATCATAGCATCTCTCCAATCTTCAGGCATACATTCTCTTCTCCAGATCATTCGTATCATTTCGTATATTCTTTGTCTTAAATCCTCTCCTGCGTACTTAATGTTCTCTGCTGTTATTCCGTTTTTCCCTGGACTTTTGTTATTCTTTAAAGCTTCTATAATTATATCTATTTCCTTTTTTGTAGGTTCTTCTACTTCCCTTCCTCTTCTCTTCCCAGGTATCATCTCCTCGTGCACCTCTTCTTCCCTTACATTCTCTTCATTCAACATATCTGCAAAGTATTGCCTCCATCTTTCTCTCACTTCTGTTTCCCCTCCAATTAGATTGCCACTTTCATCTCTCACATATATTACTTCCTTCTTTATCTTTTTCCCTTTTTATCTCTCTGTAGAAGTTACGTATTTCTTTCCTCTTGTAATGTTGCTCTATTTCCTCTATTTTCTTAACCTGCTCTGCTCTCTTCTTTTGTCTAAACACTTTCTTTGCCTTTTGTCTTTGTTCCTGTATTTTTCCTTATCTTCCTCTTGTAGTGACTGAAGTGCTTTAATTCTTAGCTTATTTCTCTTCTCCGCCTCTCTTATACACTCCTCATCCCACCATCTTTTCCTCCCTGCACACTTTTTTTGGTATTACTTTCTCACTTGCTGTTTGTATGACATTTTCTATCTTTATCCACTCTTCATTTATATTTGCTTCCAATATCCGTATGTTTTCTTGCAAACCTTTCCTTACCTCTTCTTCATACTTCTTTTGGGTTCTCTCATTTTGTAATGTCGCCATATCTAGTTGTCTTTTTTTTCCTTTGTAATCCTTTCCTTTTAATAGGTTTTTATCTTCAAATCTATCCTTACTAGATAGTGATCCGAGTCTATATCTGCCCCTCTGCATGACCTAACATTTTTTATTAAGCTTCTGTGATTCTCATCTATGCAAACATGATCAATTTGATTCGAATATGCTCCATCCGGAGAGGTCCAGGTCCCCTTATGTATGTCTTTTCTCTTAAAGAATGTGCTCATTATTTTCATTTTTTGTTCTTCTGCAAATTCAATCAATCTACGCCCATTGTCATTACTCTCTAGGTGTTTACTTTCTGTCCCTACTATACTTTCATACATCCTTTCTCTCCCTATTTTTGCGTTTGCATCCCCTACCACCATTCTTACTGTGTTTTTATTCAGCTTTCCGTAATTTTCTTCTAGCTTCTCATAAAACTCATCTTTTTCTTCTTCTGTGTTTTCTTCTGTTGGCGCATATATATTTAATATCTCTATGTTTATTTCTTCTCTGATTTTAATCATACATAACCTATCTGAAATTGCTTCAAATTTAGAAATTTTATCCCTCAAATTTTTATTTACTAAAAATGCTGTTCCGTATCGCCTTGTTTCGCCTCCGCTCGTAAAGAATAAATAATTTTCTAATTCCCATGTGTCCGTCTCCTTTATATGCGTCTCCTGTATCGCTATTATGTCCATTTTGAATTTATTTGCCTCTCTTTCTAGGATTTTTAATGATCCTTCCTCATTTAACCCTCTTACATTCCATGTTCCCATTCTCATTCCTCTTTCTTGATTTGTGTTTTCTTGCTTTCCGTCTTTTTCTGTCTTCCCCCTCTCCGTCCTTCTAGCTTCGTTCTGTATTTTTTGCTTTCTGTTCCTGGTTCTATTTATGTCGTTTCCTTTTCTCATAACCGTGTCCATTGCCAGCGATCTTTCTTTTATGTTGAGTGATATATCTAGTTTTTTGCTTCCTTTTTCTAGCCTGCTTGCATCATTATTCCACTTCCAAACCTCATTATCAATTACGAGTTTTGATATCCTACTTGCGCTACCTTTCCTTCCATCATCACCTCATTGGCTTTTATTCTTAGTTTCCTTTGAATTTCCCTTTCTTTTGTGCTCATATCATCGTTAATATAGACTTTGGCAGCTCCTATCTCCTTTAATTTACTTTTATTTTCATTATCCTTATCTTGTCCTCGAAGTTTTTAATTCTACTAAAAATACATTAACTCCTATTTTCGTTACCCCTTCTGTACCAATCTCCATATGCATTGACTTTCTTATAAACTCTTCTATCTGTCCTTTTAGCTCATTTTGATCTAAATTTTCTCTAATTTGTAGGCCTTGCACCACTATATTTTTCTTCCTTTTCTCTTTATCTATACTCTCTACTCTTTCTTCTACCTCTCTCATCTTATCCCTAAGCGCCTTATTTTCCTGCCTCATGTCCTCAATCTCTCCTCTGAGTTGTCTTATCTCCTCTCTATATTCTTTCTCTTCTCTTCTCACCTCTTTTACTTCCTGTGTTAAGCATTCCAGCATTCGCAGCACCTTTTCCATGTTGTACTCCATATCCCCTTTCTTTACTGGCGAACGTGCTAGTTTTTGCTGCAACTGAATACCTCCGCTACTTCTTCCATACTTCTCTTTTTCTTTCCCTCATCTGTTCCACTGGCATCACTTTCGGTTTCTATTTCAATTTCTTCCTTTCTTCGCTCGGGTGTCCTTGTTACCCTTTTACTGACCACCGGTTTTTCCGTTTTCCTTATCATTTCCGACACTACTGGTTGCCTATCTCACTTGACACCAGTTCGCTAAACTACCCCAGTTATTTCCTTCTGCAATACGTCTTTGCACTACGTCTTTGCACTACTGGTTGCCTACCTAACGCGCGTGACAGAGCTGTCCTCGTCGACCGATCGGAGACTCTCTGTCAATCTTTGTAAGCAACACTGAACCTTATTGATGACCTACTTTCACTAACCTCCGAAAAATTTCTGTCTTTCTTTTACTTTTACTCTGTTATTTCCAAATTTTCTTATTCGACTGCTTGCCCCTTTCCTGCACCACCAAAACTCACACTATTTGTATCCCAAAAATAACTCGGCACGGTTCAAATTGGACTTTAATGCCGGAGCACTTTTGCGACACGTACATACACTAACGCGATCGAGACATACCCCATAACTTTTAATAATGATTTTATTTAATTGGAACTGCGACGGACTAATGGCTAAAATTAATGAGCTGAGAATGTTTTTGGTTACGGAGCAGGTCGACGTAATGATTTTAACTGAGACAAAATTGAAACAGACGGAACGGATTAACATTAGACACTATGACATATACAGAAAAGACAGACAAGGACGTGGAGGAGGGGTAGCTATCTTCATAAGGAAAAATATTCCACACATTCCGCTTCCAAGTATAGACATCAGGGTAGAGAATATTGCAATACAACTACAGGAAAGACAGTAATAAGAGCCGTTTACAATCGACCTATACACAAAATAACAAATGACGAATTGACGCAACTAACACAAGACAATAAACTACTTGTCATGGGAGACTTCAACGCACGACACAGGAGATGGAATAATCATCGAGATAACACAAATGGTCATACTTTACTCAACTATACATCAGATAATAACATGACAATAGTTGCCCCACAAGACCCGACACATCACCCCCGGAACGGCTCTACACCAACCGTAATTGACATTGCTATATGCAAAAACTATACACATGACTTGAACCCGGTGTCTCTACCCTCCTCTCTTCAGACCATAACCCTGTCAGGATGGACATTATTAGTACGGACAGAATCTCATTCACAAGAAAAATATTTCTATACAAAAAATGTAACTGGATGAAATTCAGACAAATTCTTAACGGACACCCAGTGACTATGAGTATTGAGGCCCCATGCGACATAGAGACAGAACTTCAGAGACTGACCGATGCGATGACTGACGCACGCAACAGGACCACCCCAAAAGTTATTCATAAACCCAAGGAAGAAGTACTGCCTCCAGAAATATTAAACTTAATTAAATTCAAAAATAAAATTAAAAAAATATGGCACAGAAGGCGCAGACCCGTTGATAGACACCGACTGACAGAACTACAAAACACCATTAAAGACAAACTAGCTCGACACAGGGAAAATTCTTGGAATGACAAAATTCAAAATTTGAACACACGTGACAACTCTCTATGGAAATGGACAAAACTACTTAGAAGACAATACAGACCTATAACATCACTCAAAATTGGAAATGAGGTAATTATGTCCGAAGAAATTGCGGAGGCGATGGCAGACTCTCTTGCGAGAGTGTGCTCGTTACCGAATGTAATGACCCCTGACCAACAAAAAATCAACGATGACGTAGCAGAGCTGCCGCCGAGAATTAATATTAGACCGTACAGACTGCAAAGCTTATTGACCACTCCGGAAGAAGTAAGAAACATCATTAAGACGCTACCGAATAATAAAGCACCTAGACCTGACGATATACCTAATATTCTTTTGAAAAATCTTCCTAGAAAATCTATAGTATCTCTAACAAAAATCATTAATGCTATCTTTAAACTTCAATACTTTCCTAACGCTTTCAAATCTGCTATAGTTGTTCCTATTCTCAAACCTGGCAAATCTCCTCTCTCTCCTGACAGCTATCGTCCTATTTCTCTTCTTAATACTATGTCTAAGGTGACGGAACGTATAATTAACGTGAGACTCCAGCACTACATAGACCAAAATAATGCCATACCACCTCAACAGTTCGGTTTCCGGAAGGGTCACTCGACAGTACACGCCATAACGAGACTAACACAGGACATCATTGACGGGTACAACAGACAACAAGTAACCACGGCGCTGTTACTAGACTTGACAAAGCGTACGACACGACATGGCATTGGGGCCTCATTCACAAAATTCTTAATCATTGCAAAATTCCTTTACATTTAACTTTGTTACTTAAGAGTTATTTAACAGACAGGACCTTTTCCATTCGGATCAATGACACCCACTCGACGTTAAGGACGATGAGCGCGGGGGTACCGCAGGGAACAGTGCTATCTCCGACGCTCTTCAGCCTCTACGTGTCAGACTTACCGACCTGGCCGACGACAAAGACTCTACAGTACGCCGACGACACATTAATATACGCGTCCTCGTTTGCGGCACAGACGGCTGCTCAAAAGATTAAGTACAATCTTCAAAATTTATTAAATTATTTTGCTAAATGGCAGCTGTCCGTAAACGAGAACAAGACTGAACTAATAAACTTTACGAAAAAATTCACCAATATTAAAATCTGGAACAAAGTTAAAATTAACGGAAAAGAAATTGAAGACAAAGATACTGTAAAATACTTAGGAGTTACTTTAGACAAAAGACTTTTCTTCTCACATCATATAACGAACACACTTAACAAGACATACGCGGCGACAAGTAAGTTATACCCTCTCATCAACAGACGATCAAAATTACCGACTCAGACAAAAGTCACTTTATACAAAACAATAATCAGACCAATTATGACTTACGCCTGTCCATCCTGGCACAATATATCAAATACACAGTATCTGAAACTACAACGAACACAAAACAAATTACTCCGACTTGTGACAAATTCTAATCGCTACGTCGACTTGGAGCACCTTCACCGAGAGCATAAAATTAGTAGAGTTAAGAACTATGTAAAGGGAATAGCCCGCAAATTTTTTACTAACAGAATACAGACGACACAACTGACTAGAGACTTAGACAACATACGCAACCAAAGACCTAATTATAAATTTAAATACGTACACGAAGGACTATACTAACCGATATCTACAACTATGACAGACAAAAGTTAGATTAATAATTACTTAGAGTAGGTTTTACATATTTTTCCTACATAATACAGACAACCACTGACTCGACACACAGAATAGGTATATAGTGATTAGAGTATTGCTCGATGGTTAATCAATGTTCTTTTAGAAAGTGACAGTTGAATCTTATATCAGGCTGTCCATGTGACTCCAAACTAAAATCTTAGATTTGCTCGAGCAAGCCATTCCATCGGCAAGGAGTGGATAGCGCGAGTGCGGCTCCTACTCCACTCCCGCTCAAAATAAAAACATGAGAAATGCTTGAATTGTATCTAAGACTTAATATATTGTATTCAAAATATAAATAAAGAGATTAGAAGAGTTCTCGTCCGATCACTGAAGTCAAGCATCGTCGGGCGCGGTTAGTACTTGGATGGGTGACCGCTTGGGAACACCGCGTGTCGTTGTCCACTTTTTGCAATTTTTTTCGAAAACACCGTTGGATATCACATGGGCACTGAGTCCTGAACATTTAATTCTCAATTTTGATTTCATACTTTTGTGTAATTTCCTATCTATAATATTGGAATGTAGAGCTCATCTAAAGTCTCGAAATTAAAATAATTTCATCTTTGCAATTATTAGGTTAAGTGAGATAAGGTTTTTTCGACGGTTATACTATCTGCAGATGGATGTACAATTCATGTGCATTTATTTATGAAACGCATAGTTTAGAAGTTATTCAATTCTCAATTTTGATTTCATACTTTTGTGTAATTTCCGATCTACAGATTTGGAAAGTGAGGATCTTGATGGTAAATTGTATTTTGCCGCTTGCGTGTATTTGTGTCATGCTACACGCATACTTCGACCACAGCGTGTTTCCATCAAGCGGTGTTGCCAGGTGGGAAAAATTCAGTGCATGAGAATAATTTCAAAGAAGCATGAGGTTTGGAGAAAAAAGCATGAGATGGCTTAATATATCAAAAAACACCTCTTGACACAGCTTAATTTTTAATTACTTTTGTAATGCCATTTGTATTTCATTAAAAAGCATTATGTTCTGCTATTTTATCATAATATTACATTGTAAGTAGGTAGTTACAGGTACTTACTTAAAAGTTATTAACCACGTAACCTTTCTAATTTATTTTATTGTTAGGCCGGGCGAACGTTGAGGCGCAGTTGACGTGACGCAGGGTGACTCATGGGTCGTAAAATCTGTACCCTTACGGAATAGAGTTAATAAGAATCACTGCAATACAGCGTGAATACAGCACACACACCGCATATCCGTAATTGCTAATTTTTAAGAGAGCAGTCTACAATAAAGGACATTTCAAGTACCCAAATCTTGTAGATACCTACCTCTATCTATTCAATTTTGCCCTCGATTTTGCCTTTATTTCTCATTAAGTCTTTGTTTTGGTAGATTTCAAAGAGTAATTTTAATAATTTTATTATTTCTTTTTGTGTCTATTAAAAAGCATGAGATTTTGTAATCAAAATATGAGAGCATGAGATTTCCTCGGAATTCATGAGATCTGACAACACTGGCATCAGTTGACCGGACAGTTAGATTTGCAATGGCGAATTGGCGTTGGCGATACGGAACCGATTACCGTAGTAGTGGGGAATGCTAGACCAATGCACGTCGCCGCCCCTCTTAAAGTTCGTACCTTCACTGGAATGAAGAGGCAATTTCTACTTTCTCTGTAAAGATCCGCAATTTCCGAATCTGTATAATATTGTAATGTAGAGCTCATCTAAAGTCTAGATATTAAAATAATTTTATCTTTACAATTATTAGGTTAAGTGAGATATGGGTTTTTTTGACGGTTATACTATCTACAGATAGATGTACAATTCATGTGCATTTATTTATGAAACGCATAGTTTAGTTATTTCGGTTAGTACTTGGATGGGTGACCGCTTGGGAACACCGCGTGTCGTTGTCCACTTTTTGCAATTTTTTTCGAAAACACCGTTGGATATCACATGGGCACTGAGTCCTGAGCATTTAATTCTCAATTTTGATTTCATACTTTTGTGTAATTTCCTATCTATAATATTGGAATGTAGAGCTCATTTCAAATCTCGAAATTAAAATAATTGCATCTTTGCAATTATTAGGTTAAGTGAGATAAGGTTTTTTCGACGGTTATACTATCTGCAGATGGATGTACAATTCATGTGCATTTATTTATGAAACGCATAGTTTAGTTATTTCGGAATTATCAGCTACGGAGTTTTTATTTAAAAATTAATAAAACCTTGAGTTTTTGAAATAAATTTAGAACACAACAATTACGTTTTACGCACAAGTACCACAAATCATACAAATTTATCAGGCAACGGCCATACCACGTAAAATACCAGTTCTCGTCTAGACCTAAGACGTAGCAATCTTAATAAGAAAAAACATTCCACATTTACCTCTTCCCAACATAACTAGTAACATAGAAAATATTGCAATAATGCTAAAAGATAGGACAGTAATAAGAGCCGCATACAATAGACCAAGACATAAAATGACAAACCAGGATCTAATGACATTATTAACTGAACAGACCGTACTATTAATCGGAGACTTAAACGCTAGACATGCTGACTAGAATAATCGTAGGAATAACTCAAACGGTAACTTTATTTCGGAAAAAGCCGAAATTCATAACCTGGCAGTGATAGCACTGAATCGTCCTACCCACTATCCGACAAACGGATCTCGACCAACTACGATTGACATAGTGATAAACAAAAACTATCCCCATGCTCTATATCCTATATCACTGACTAGACTATCAAGTGACCATAACCCAGTGAAAATTACGCTGACGAAGACTGATATAAACGTACTCGATAAAGACATCTTTAACTATAAAGGAACCAACTGGAAGGATTTTAGGAAAATTGTCAACAATGAATTAAAAATAAATCACAAAATCAAAACTGGATCAGACATCGACAACTAAGTTGACAAATTAACTAAAATTATACGACAGGCACGAGACAAAACACCAAAGTTAATCAAACAAAAATTCAAGGAGGAAAATATACCCCAGGAAATCATTTATTTGATCAAATTTAAAAACAAACTTAAAAAGAAGTGGCAAAAATTTAGAAGAATAAACGACAGACAGAGACTAGCAGAAATACAAGAGACAATACGCAACAGACTTGACGAGCACAGAAATAAATCCTGGAATGAAAAGATAAAAAACTTATCAGTCAAAGACAACTCCCTGTGGAAAATGGCGAAACTATTAAGGAAACCGTTTCATAATATCACCACACTGGTTAAAAATGGACAAACCGCGATAATGGATGACCACAAAGCCGAACTAATAGCGGAAAACCTATGTAAGACATGCACGAGTCGACCAGACGACACGGAAGAACAAATACGTATTACAAATGAAACTAGAAATTTTATTAACTACATAAGACAAAAAATCGCAACAAGAATTTTATCTAAAATTTTAACTACTCCTAATCAAATTCAAGAAATTAATAAAAAACTCCCAAATAACAAAGCTCCAGGTCCAGATACTCTTCCTAATATCGTTCTCAAAAATCTCCCCCAAAAAGCAATTGTAGCTATAGCCAACATCATCAACAAAATTATAACATTGCAATATGTCCCAAAACAATGGAAAAACGCCATTGTAATCCCGATACTTAAACCTTCCAAAAATCCTAAAGATCCAAGTTCCTACTGCCCTATCTCCTTGTTGGATACAATGTCGAAAGTAGCAGAGAAAATAATATCATATAATCTTAACATCTATATAAAAAAGAACAAACTAATAAATAAAGAACAACTAGGGTTTCGAAGTGGCTGTAGTACCACTCACGCCATTGCCATGGTTGTACAAGACGCTATTATTCAGTTTAATAGGAAACAATCTACCGTTGCATTGCTTTTGGATATCCAGAAAGCATTTGACACTGTATGGACAGATGGACTAATCTATAAAATGAAAAACTGTCACAAACTCCCAGACTATATAACAAATCTATTTTATACTTACTTGACCGAAAGATATATACAGGTTAGAGTTAACAATAAACTGTCAACGATCAAACCACTTAAAGCGGGAGTTCCCCAGGGAACAATACTTTCACCCGTATTATTCAACCTGTACATATCAGACCTACCGACATGCCCAATCACAAAAACGATAATGTACGCAGACGACACTATTATTTACGCTAGTTCTTTCTCTGCTCAGACCGCGACTGAAAAAATTAAATACCACATATCAAAATTAACCGACTACTACAGCAAGTGGAAAATAGACATTAACACACAAAAAACGGAGACAATAATATTAACAAGGAAATTCACAAATGTACAGGTTTTTTCAAAAATAAAAATCAATAATGACACGATACGAGAAAACAACCCTATTAAATATTTAGGACTACTACTAGACAGACGATTAACATTCACACAACAAATAAGCAGTATTCTGAAAAGAGTGTACATAGTGCTAAGTAAGCTATATCCGCTGTTAAACAGACGTAGCCGTCTGTCTACGACAAACAAACTGACAATATATAAAACGATCCTAAGACCGATTATGACTTACGGAGGACAAATTTTTCATAATATATCAAAGACACAATACTTACGACTACAGACAACACAGAATGGTATTACAGTTCATTTAAATTAAACATTGTTAATTTTATTATTCGACATTTAGGCATCTGCTATAACGAACGAGTGCATAATTTTGCACAATAAAGTCTTAATTTCACCAAAATAATTAGCATAAAAATACCTGAAATTTTGGGCGCGCCTTTCCCATTACGTCACGGGGTGACTATTTGCGTATGAGTTTCTACACGTCTACACGATTGTGGGATAGATAGATCGATAGTTCGTTTGCGCTTGTGCTGCTCGCTGCTCGACGCTAACGTCATTTTGCATTCTGTTGTTTGAAGGTTAGTTTGTGTTTATATGTGTATTTTGTGATTTTTGTAGTGAATATTAATTTTCTCATATTAAAACAATAGTGTATAGTTGTTTTATTGCACTCAGTTGAATTAAAATGTAATAAAATGGAGCAAGATTTTGAGAAGGCTTATTCCAATAATTTGCCAAGTGTTGATAGTGAAATGGTGGCTAATTTTTTTATTGCTAACGCTGATTTTTGAGTGCCGAAATGAAGAATATTAAAACAGTAAGGTGAGTTACTGTATATTAATATATACCTAAGATGGGTGAAATTGGAAAAATGATAGGTTAGGTTATGTTTCATTATGAGACTTTTATCTATTGCATTTAGTTATTTTTCTATTGGAGATAATGCAGTTGGTTATGTCCAGCTTAAAAGGGATGGGAATATATGCATCATAAGGGGAAGAGTAACGCCTGAGCATAAAGTTCACAAGAAAGCATACAGTGTGGAAATTGTTTTAGATGAGGAGTCTCAATTTCTCATATCTTGTGAATGTAAAGACTGTACAGCTTCTGCAGGTTAGTTCTTTCAATAAATATTTTTCATAAATTACAAAAGTATTTTGAGAAGAATTAAACACAATTTTATTTCTTTTATCTGTATGTGTCCGAGGCATCAAATGCTGCTACTGGAGGAGTATTTTCTTTACGCAAGAGCCACCGCTTTGAAAAATTATCGCTTTATATGTTATCATTAGATTTTAAGAATGAAAAAGCAGATGAAGTTTTCAATTGTGAAGATATCATTAACTACATTACTCTACATATGAGACAAGATTTATGTTACGAGGCAGAAAGACAGTTACACAAATTTCCAGCAAGGACTGGTATGAACTACGATTTGGCAGAATTACGGCTTCAAAGGTTTACGAAGCAGCAAAGTGCAAAACAACGTCGGGCTCACTTGTTGAAACAATAATGGGTGCATCAAAACCATTTGAAACAGAAGCTACAAAGAGGGGGAAAGTTCTTGAAGATTCAGTTTTAGCCGCAGTTTCAAAAGAGAAAAAAATAAAAATTACAAAGTGTGGCTTATATTTGAACAACAAATTTCCTATTTTTGGAGCCTCACCTGATGGCCTCAGTGATGAATTTTGTGTTGAAATAAAATGTCCTTTTTCCGGCAAATCTGTTAAAAATTATATTTCAAATGGAGAAATACAACCTAAATATTTTTATCAACTGCAGCTGCAAATGCTTTTTGCAGAAAAGAAGAAGGGACTCTTTTGTGTTGCAGATCCTACATTTGAAACAACACAATCTGTAAATATTTTTGAACTTAAATATGAACATGAGAAGTTACAAGAAATACTGGACAACGCAATGAACTTCTGGAAATCTGTAGTGTTTCCTGTTTTTAATAGTATGTAATTTTTAAATAAAGATGTATTACAAAGGTATCTATTTTGTCATTATTTTTAATCAATATTTCACCCCAGTAATTAAAAAATATACATTTTTTGTATTGACCATTTTAAATATTTTCCTCTGCAGTTGTAATGGATAAAAGTAAAAACCCCAAGACTTGTTTCATATGCAACTTTTATTACAACATTACCATTTAAAAATTAATTTCAGTCAGCTTGATATATTCTAAATAAAAAATGTCTCGTGTCATTTTTTCATATATGATTTCTCAGTAAAAAAATGCATTACATAACATGATTGGCATAAAAAATTTAATCGGCCTGTAATTTACCTAGTAAATGACTATAATGTTGATTTTGTAATAGCATATTGATTGTTATAATTAATGCAACTTAATTTTATTATATATGTGAAAAATAAATTAAAAAAACTATTAGAAGTAGAATTATTAGTTACCACCTTCATAAATTACATGAGTAATATTTATACATTATAAAAATTAATTAATAATAATTTTACAAAAGAATTACGAGGCATTTTTTGTTTAGAATGAGTGAGGCTATCTATAATATTTTTTTAGATGATAAAGCAATAAGAAAAAAGTTACGTATAAAAAGTCGTTGGTACAGCTTTTTCTACTTCTTACAACCATAGGGGAAAGTGAACAGATACTAAGTGTCTTCTCGATAGCAGAAAACGTCTACATAATTTCATTGCCATACCTTGTTGGTGTTTCCCAAAAAAAAATTAAAAGTGATTTTTTGGAACCTTGAAAGGGTTTTAACTTCAGAGGGGATGTTCAAATGAGAGATTTTTGCGCTTATTTACTTACACTGTATATATATATTTTAATTAAAGTACCTAATCATGTAGCTCATAAGAATTTGTAGTAATAGTTTTGTTTTGAAAGAAGTTACATGTAATAGGTAAAACAATTTTTATTGAATTATTAAAATTATATTTTTTATGTACAGAGAAATTCATATTACAATAAATTACTATAAAAATGGCTAACTACAAAAATTAATATTCAAATATGAAAAATTATTTAATTAAGGGTTCTTGTAAATTTATGAGACCACAGGAAATTATCACAATGTGGTTAACTAAAGGAAGCATGTTTGTGTTCAACACTGAATGTGCATGTAGCATTTCAAATTCTCTGATCCTACGAATAACTCTCTCAATTTGATTTCGAAGTGCTGTTTTCCTTTTAGCTTCTCTTACTTCTTCACGTGTAGATTTACTAACACTAGGTGGTCTCACTAATATACAATGTTTTTTACTTAAAAATGAAACTATATCTTTAAATCCACGATCAGCCATTACATGGACATTATCTGGTAAATATTGCAAATATTCAGATTCCTTGATAATATTTTTATCAGATATTCGCCCACCATATGCACCAGAAATAAAATTTATAAAACCATTGGGTATACACGATATTAAAAATTTAAGAGTATTACATTTTTATATTCTGACCAAGTCAAACTTTGTCTTAAAGGATTTGATGGTTTTTCTAATTCTACTTCAAAACAATCTATGATGGAATTAACATTACTGTATCTGTACCTAAAAGGTATTCTTGTAACAACATTAATTTATGGCCAGAATATAAAATTTTCTACAACACCACTAATTTTTGGGACAGACTTCACAAATACTGTAGAAATATTTGAAATGCTACATCCAAAATCATCAGATAATCTGGAATGTGAGTCTCCTGTCTAATTTTCTTTATAGTTATAAGAACGTCCACATAGTTGACGTCAACCCATTCCGTTAACAGCTTTACTAAACAGTATACCTGTTTAGGCAACCCTAAATAAAAACGACTTCTCTTTTCAATGAGGATAATGGTTGATTTTCGACGAACTTCACTGCACACTTGTTCTGATTCTTCACTTTCCGAAGTCGATGATGAGGATGGTAACGAATATTCAGTGGTAGTGCTCTGTGAAATTGTTTCTGATGAGGATTCTTTGGCAGATATTAATTTGATTTCCTTTACACTGGCCACTGGCATTACAGTTAAAGTTCCACGGGTTTTCATTTCGATAGGTTCGGTATTTGTTTTGATAGAATGACACGGTTTTCTTATATTTGTTTGTATGCCTACATTTTTACAGCTTTGGTTCACCTTTAAAGTTTCACTTATATTAAGTTTATATTGTTCTTCAGGTAACACAGGTATATTTTCTTTTGTGTTAACCTTCTGATTACTTAACCTAATTTTTTTAGAAGTTGATGCTCCCTCGTCATGTATGTCCGTAAAACTTCTTTTTCTAGCTTCATTTAGTTGACTGCCTAGATCATGTTTGGGGGAATAAGTTATATATTTATGTGGCGCAACATCTGATTTTAAGATTAAGTTTGCAGTTCCCATCATGGAATAGTATAACCAGTTTGTACTATCTACAGAAAGCTGAAAATTAAGATTATTTTATTTATTAGTTCTTTGCAACATTAAATACCACTTACATTGAAATGATCTTCACAAATGCGATATTTTGTATCCATTCACACCAATAGCGGTGGCCCAACGTTTTCTTCTCTCTGCTTTTTTTGGAATAGATAGAAATAATTTTTCTGGATGATTTTCACTGCTATTATTGCAAGATGGTACAACACACATTTTGAATACCATTTTTTTACATAAGTAATAAGTACAGTTAATACTGACAATATTTCCACAATCACAATGTAAAACAAAAGTAAATAATATTTACGGTTATGTTTCAATGTATTTGACATCAGACAAGAGGGATCGTTGCCAGATGTCTTATTATTTCTCTAAAACATGGACTTATGGCAATAAATTATGTAATTATCTATGTACGAACAATATATTTTAATTTTAAAATAAAATACATATATAAAAATTATACAAATTTACAAAAATAAATAAAAGTTCGAAGGAATAATACTCTTAATAGTTATTACATTTTATGACATTTTAGATTTTGGCGTAGCTTTGACAATAAAGCTACGCCAAAATCATACTTATAAAGTAAGATGGAGCACTTTTATCCTTTTTTTATTATTCACCCGGTGACGACAGCAGAGCGGCAAATTTAAAAAGCTCTTTTCTGATACTCTGACTTTGTTAATTTTTTTTAGCTAAATTAGGGAAAATTAATTTTGCAAAAAATATGTTCTCAACATATCTTCCTACGGTGTATCAAATTCCGCTTTTTTTAAAATTTAGTGGAATAGCCCATTATTAAGATTGCTAACAAACTCCGATAGATACGTAAACATGGCGCAACTTCATGAAGAATACGGCATCGATTACGTGAGAAATATCATCAAAGCTCAAGCTAAAAAATTTTATCAACAAAATGTATGCACGTGCGAGCTCACGCGAGCTATTTCTCACGTGCCCGATGACATTAGACACGTACACAAATATCTGCACGAAAACATAGACCTTTGACTGTACTATAACTAAATCAAAATAAAGAAACAAAACAAAAGCAAAACAAACAACAAAGAGATTCTCTATACCGACAAAAACTGTAAATAAAGAGACGCGACTAGACAAAGCATGCAAAAAAAACAAACATAAACACAGACAATTTTGATGATAAATAAAGTTTCGGTTTATACTTCGAAACACGATTTTTTTTAAAACACAAATTTTGGAACTTTTTGAAAAACTCTTTATTCATTGAAGGTTTACAAAAGTAAATAATTATGTTCATCAGTAGATGTTACAACAACAAATAGTAAACAAGAATTGAATGCACAATCACAAGTCGACTATTTATATGCGGAGAACTGCTGATTCTGCAGAGTCTGCTATTACTATTAGAACAAAGGGATGAGGTATCGTAATTCCTCCCCTGTTAGATGGAACTTTATTCGGAAAGGAATAAAATTCCACAAATATTTAAATTATTATCTCATTGTTAGTTTCCAAATTAACTTTACTTTTATGCAATCTCGGCAAAATAAGCTTTTTGATTAAAATATACAATACAATCATTATTAAAATCATGTACAAAATAATTGTCCAAACATTAGTAGAAACGTTAACAGGATTTTTTTTTTATTGTATTAAATAGTTTCGGTTTATAACTAGAAAATCTTAATAAATTCACTTCACAAAATTTGTCGTTATTCAAGATTAAAGTATTTGAATATTTACATTGCCTGTTAAGGTCTCTTTACACTTTGTGTCAAGATATGTATAGGTATAATTATGCTCATTTAAGGCAAGGTAATTTTTGGTAGGAAGGATGATTTGGTAAATATTATTTTTTATGGGGGATGCATAAAGTTGATTTCTAAAATAAATGTTACTTTCAAGTCTTTAGTTTACGCAGTGTATAAAGTTTTATCAAATGAAATAGCAATTTCAATTCTTTCAAAAATATTATAAATTGTTTGAAAAATAAACATAATTTGAGTTAATATGGAATTTATTAAAAAGTAATCATAAAATTCAATTTCATGAAGAGACATACTTTTTATTGTATTCTCTAGTTGTAAAATTCTAGATTGTAAGATATATTCATTATGTGAAATATTATTATCAATTTCATTAAAATTATTTATAGTCGAATTTAATAAAACAATTTGATTATCTAAAACAGTTTTTAATTTTAATTGGTTATTTTGTAATTGAGAAATTTGATTATCATATTTTAAAGCATCTTCGTTATCTAAATTACCAGTTATGCTTTTAACTAATGATCCTAAGATATTTATTCCACGTTTTCGTCTATTTTTTAATTCTAATTGATTGATTTGACTCAGTATTTCATTTCTTAAGTTTTCAATAACGTTGTACATATTAAAATATTCCTGCTTATAATTATCATTTAACAATAAAGTGTTTTTTATTTTATAAAAGTGATTACATATTGAATAATATTCCTTTATTACAGGGTTAAGGTTAAATATCTGAATAAGGGGCTTATTGTCCTTTATTATTTGCGTTGTGCCTAATCTAACAGGTAATACGCCGGGATTGTCTCTTATCAGGTGGAAGTGAGGTCTCAAGGTTTGCAAGGTGCTTACTATGCATCCGCATCTAAAACAATGGATGGTTTTCTAAGTTCTTTTAAATGTATGACTTTGACTTTATTATTCCTATTATCTTTTATCTTTGCTTTGTTATTTTCTAGTAACTCTGTGATTATATATGGTCCTAAGAATTTTGGTTTGCTTTTAGCTTGACGTTCTGGTGCTTTTAAATAAACTCTTTGATTTACCTGAAAAGTAGTTTGAATTTGTCCGCGATCATTTCTTTTATTAATAACATTTTGTTTATCTTGTTCTTGATTAGTTGAAATTTCTTTATACAAGGAATTTAAACGATGTCTATGATCTTGAGTATATTCTGAATAAAATGTAGATGAAATTAAATCAAAAGAATCTCTGTTATTTGTGTGACCATAGAATGTACAGTGCTGTTATATGCTAATATTGCATAAGGCATTAATTTCGTTACATGTTTATCTTTATCTTTTGCTCTTAATATTCGCAGATGTTCTACGAGGGTTGAGTGAAATCTTTCCACTGGGGAATTTGATTCATGATGCGCTGGGGTCGTAATATGAAAATTAATTTTTTGTAATCTCATCAGGTCTTTGATTACGGCGTTATTAAATTCATTTCCGGGATCAGAAATAATTTGTTCCGGTACTCCGAAATATGAGAAAAATTGTATAAGATTATCATGAACTGATAAGTTATCTCGTTTACTTGGAAATGCTTGACCAAATTTTGTAAATTTATCTATTATAGTTAGAAAATATTGGTTTTCAAATTGGAAAAGGTCCATATGTAAAATTTGAAATGGTTTACTGGGTGTTTCAGTTAATACGAGGGGTATGTAAGGTGTTTGTCTAGAATATTTATTTCGTTGACAAATTTCACAATTATTAATATAATTAGTAACATCTGTTTTTAAATGTTTCCAATAATAATTTGATTTTAAACGATCGTAAGTATCTGTTATACCTCTATGATTTGTTTTACTTTCATGTTGATTTTTAATTAATAATAATTTTTCGTCTTGGTCTGTGATAATATTAACAAATTTTGTACATTGTATTAATTTTAGGTTCCTGAAATGTCTCATATATGTTTCAGTGAATAAGGGAATTAATTCTTTACTTTGAAAGTAGATATAATTGTTTTTCTGGATTTACATGTTGCGTTAATAATTCTAAAATGCAATTTATATTTGAAGGTGGAATTTTATAGTTTTTATTAAATTATTTTCTACTGTTTTGGTTGACACATGTAATTCTGGATGAATATTTCTTTCTACAATAATTTGAATTTGTTTATTGTTAATAATATCGTCTAAAATTGGTATTCCATCATTTTGTGTTTCTTGGTTTACAGAATGTACTGTATTATTAGAATTTTCGTTATTTTGGTTGGTATCTACGTTTGTAGAAATGTTTTCTGATTCATTTCTTAGGTATTCTAAAATATCAAAATTTATATTTCCTGGTTCATTGATTACTGATTCAGTTTCATGTACGTTTATAGGAATTCTGGAAAGTGCGTCGGCATTTTTATTTAATGAGCCCTTTTTATAGATTATGTCATAGTCGAATTCGTCTAATTTTAATTTCCAACGAATTAGTTTTGAATTCGCGTCTTTAAGGTTAAAAAGCCATACAAGTGGTCTATGATCTGTATAAAGTTTGAATTTTCGTCCGAAAAGATAATTTCTAAAATTTTTACATGCACATACTATGCTTAATAGTTCAAGTTCTATAGCAGAATATTTTTGTTCAGTTTCGTTCAATGTTCTAGAAAAATAAGCTATAGGTCTGTCATTTGGAACAGTGCCTTGAGATAAAACTGCACCTACTGCATGTTGAGATGCATCAGTGGTTAAATTAAATGGTTTCGAAAAATCTGGATATAGTAAAACTGGTTCGTTAATTAATGCACTTTTTAAATGTTCAAAGGCATTGATGAATTCTGGGGTGTGAACTACTTTATTTTTTTAAACATGTAGTCATGGGTTTTGCAATTTATGCGAAATCTTTGATAAATTTCCTATAATAACCTGCTAATCCTAAAAATGACTTTATTTCTTTCTGTGATTTTGGAAGAGGGTATTCTTTGACTGCTGAAATTTTGTCTGGGTTAGGTTTAACTCCGTCTGGTGTAACAACATGTCCTAAATATGCGACTTCATGTCTCAAAAATTCTGATTTATCCAATTATACTTTAAAATTTGATTCGCGTAATCTTTGAAAAACTTGTCTTAGTCTAAAAATGTGTTCTTGTAGTGAACTTGAAAATATTATTATGTCATCTAGATATACTGCACAAATTTCATTTTGTAATCCTCTTAATATATTGTTCATTACTCTTTGGAAAGTAGATGGGGAGTTTTTTAATCCAAAAGGCATTCTTTTAAATTCATAATGACCTGTATCTGTACTAAAAGCGGTTTTAGAAATATCATTTTTTTCCATTTCAATTTGGTGGAATCCATTAGCTAAATCCAAAGTTGTAAAATATTTACATTTTCCGAGTTTATCTAAAATATCATTGATATTTGGTAATGGATATTTATCGTCTACTGTTTGTTCGTTCAATTTTCGATAATCAATTACTACGCGCCACTTTTTCTTATTGCTTGCATCTAATTTTTGGAACTATCCATATAGGACTATTCCAAGGTGAATTGGAATGTTGAATTAAATCATTTTGTAACATTTTGTCCATTTGTAAATTTACTTCTTTTGTGTATTTCTGGATATCTATAAGATTTTGTATAAATTGGCGACTCATTTTTCAATTTGATAGAATGTTTGATCTGATTTGTGAAACTAAGAGGAATGTCCTCATGATGAAAAATATCTCTAAACTCATAACATAATTTTCGTATAGCGGTATATTCTTTTTGATTACAATGTGAGAGTCTAAGATTTTTTAAATTTGATTTATGTAAATTGTCAATGTAATCATTATATTCAGTATCAGTTTCCATTTTTTCAATAAAATTTACTTCGTTAGTGTCAATAGGTTCAATTTCTAAAGGTTCGAGAATTGTTAATTCTACAGGGTATTCATTTGCGTTTATTAATGTAGTTATTGCAATATAATTATTTACGTTAACTAATGCTTCTGGCATTTCTATATCAATTAATTTTGAATAAGGTAAAATTCCTGTGCCATGTTTTTGTTTTACTGGTAAAAATACAACTTGTTGAGTTCGAGGTGGTATTTGAATAATATAAGGTTCTTGTAAAGTTATAGAAACATTTTGATTTGGCGAATAATTTTCTTCAAAATTTTGACCATTAACATAAATTGGAATTTGAACTTGAGGTGTTATTATTATTTTGGAACAAAAATCTAATTTTGCTTTGATTTGGAGTAATAAATCAAATCCTATAAGTCCATCGAAATCTTCTGAAAAGTCGAATAAATAAAATTTATGATATTCTTCGCTATTTAATGATGGAAAAATTTGAATTAACATAGTTTCGTGATGATAAGACGTTGCGTGTGATGATTTAACAAGAAATTCTTCATTTTGAATAAAATTTGGATATACAGTGTAAGCTAAAGATGGTTTCATAAAACTTCGATTGCTATGTGTCTATTAAAAATTTTGCATTGTATAATTCTGGGATTATTATGTAAGGAAGGTCTGTTGAGTAATTATTTATGTGTATTACGTCTGGTTCGGTGTGTGACGAGTCATAGGAAAATTTTGGGTTTCATCCTGATTTGAATAATTATTTCCATACAATTCTGATAAATTATAATCATTATTTAATTCTGTGTGGTTATCATTTTCAAAATTTTCTGGTTCGAAATATTCAGTACTCTCTGGTGTATAATCATAGTTTTCATGATTAGCGGTATAATCATATAAGTTTTCATGATTAACAGTATAATCATAAGAATTTTGGGAATTTACAGGATTTACTGTTTGGTTATACATATTTTTAGAAAATATATTTTGTTTAGGTTTTTGAACTGTGTGAGTATTTCCTGATGAAGTATCCATGGGTGTCGGCTTAGGTTGATTTCTAAATACTTGAGAGTTTGGCTTAAAAACATTTGTTTTTTGATTTGAATTTAAAGTTTGTCTTTGAGATTGATTGTTAAAATTGTGTCTATATTGGTATTGCGGAGGTATTTGATATTGGGGTGGATTTCTGTAAAAACTTTGTTGTTGTTGTTGAAAAGGTTGATGGTTGGGTTGAAAATTAGATTGAAAGTTTGGTTGAAATTTTGCTGAAGGTTTGGTTGAAAATTGTTCATCCTAAAATTTTGTTGTTGTTTTGTCGAGATAGGAATCTTAGATTTTTGATAATTTTGAAGGTTATTCTGATTTTGTCTGAACTGGTTAAAATCTAGTTCTTCACGTACAAGTGACATTGCTTTTCTATGGAATCAGGTTTATTAAGACGTACTGCCATTTGTATTACATAAGGTAAATTTGCGATGTAAATTTTTAATGCTGTATCATCATAATGTTTAATTTTTATTATTTTTTCTGCTGCTTCAATATTTAAACTATTTAATTGAGAAAAGATAAGACTACGAGCATCTTGAATTCTTATGCCAAAATTTAATAAATCTTCATTTTTCTGAATTTTTAATGACATTAATTCTTGTACTAAACAATCTAAACTTCGTTTCTCTCCGAATGTACTAATTAATGTATTTTTTACTAAAAGCCATGAATTTAATTCTGGTCTGGAACATATTAATTCTGCGGCTCTACCGGTTAATTTACTGAAAATTGTATCAGCAAGACATACATTTATTGGTGCATTGACATTTTGTTTGTCTTGAAATGCGGTTAAAAAGTTTTCACATGATGTTATAAATCTTTGTAACAATTTTATATTTCCGTCAAATTTTGGAATATTATCTGCTTGGTATCTTAGTAATGTATAATTAATTTCTTGAGGCATTTCGTTTACTGTTGTTTGATTACTAATTGATAAATTCGAAATTTGCTGTAATAAATTATCCAGTGTTCAAAATTTTATTTTTCAGTAAAATATTTTTAAAATTCAATTTTTGATTTTAATTAGAAGTATGCAGTTCTTTTATTTGGGGAAATAAGGGAATGGTAAGGGAATATGGGAAAATGAGGAAAAAATCTTTAAATGAGCACTTACAGTAAGAGAATATTTAAAGATGTTTTCATTGATGTCTTCTCGAATAAAGATTGAACGATACTAATAAGCAAATTCGCTGGGAATTTTTCCGTACTTATTAATATTTCTCTTTATTCTGGTTTCTCGATTCTTTCTTGATTTTCTGATTAGTGCTCGCTGCTCAGAATTTCGGTGGATCGTTGTCTTTTGGAGTGGATCGTTGTCCTTTGGGGTGGATCCTTGTCCTTTGGCCTCTCCGGTTTTCTCGTCTTGGCCTCTCCTTCGATTGCGTCGTTTCGTTGGTTGTGGTATGGCTTAATTGCCCGGTGATTTTTGTAATCTACCACAATTTTGGTTTGTTGTGATTTAGCCCAATTGCTCGGTGGTTAATTTTCGTTTAACCAATCACGGTTTTTGTTTCTGTGTTCTGACCCAATTGTCCGGTGATTAATATTCTTTTAATCAAACACAGATTTTGGTTTTTTGTGTTTTGACCCAATTGTCCGGTGATTAATATGCCTTTAATCAACACAAAACCTTGAATTCTGTCTACCATATGTTGTGAATTTCTTCTCGACTAGCTACTCAGTTCACCAGCCTGGAATTGTAGTTTTTCTTGATTTCCTTGGATTGTAAGTTCGTTTTGCACATAAACACTTGAAAGTGACGAAGAAAAAACTTGATTTTTTGCTTCTTGCACAAATCCACAAGACTGCGCCAGTTTCGGTTTATACTTCGAAACACGATTTTTTTAAAACACAAATTTTGGAACTTTTTGAAAAACACTTTATTCATTGAAGGTTTACAAAAGTAGGTTCATCAGTAGATGTTACAACAACAAATAGTAAACAAGAATTGAATGCACAATCACAAGTCGACTATTTATATGCGGAGAACTGCTGATTCTGCAGAGTCTGCTATTACTATTAGAACAAAGGGATGAGGTATCGTAATTATAATTATCTAAAGCAGGTTTTTGGTAGTTTTGCTGCGCATTACCAGCCAAACACACAGGTTACAGAAAATAGGAAGTAGTAGAATTATCTAAATAAGAAATTAAAGAAAAATCTGAACAGCAGTAAAACATTGGGAAGCTAGATCGTCAAACGACAACAAAAAAATGCACATAACATACAAGAGGCTAACATCCCAAGGGGCAGCGTTACCGCATAGCGAACTGTACCGTGTTCCCTTCTTATACTTCAATGCTACACAAATGAAATGTATTGTTATAACATGTAAACATCTTCTTTAATTTGAAATAATAAAATTAATTTAAAAAGAAAGTTCTCGTCCGATCACTGAAGTCAAGCATCGTCGGGCACGGTTAGTACTTGGATGGGTAACCGCTTGTAAACACCGCGTGTCGTTGTCCACTTTTTGCATTTTTTTCTCGAAAACACCGTTGGATATCGCATGGGCACTGATTCCTGAACATTTAATTCTCAATTTTGATGTCATACTTTTGTGTAATTTCCTATCTATAATATTGGAATGTAGAGCTCATCTAAAGTATCGAAATTAAAATAATTTCATCTTTACAATTATTAGGTTAAGTGAGATAACGGTTTAAGGGAGAAGTTATTTCGGAATTATCAGCTACGGAGCATTTATTTTAAAGTTAAGAAAATCTTGAGTTTTTGAAATAAATTTCAAACACAACAATTAGGTTTTACACACAGTACCACAAATCATACAAATTTTTGAGGCAACGGCCATACCACGATGTAAAATACCTGTTCTCATCCCAGTTCCGTGCTAGCCTTTGAATGAGCGAACACGAAGAGCTACATAAAATTAAAGATATATCGCCCCAAAAATCGTCAACAGATATATAGCCGACACCGATATCACAGACATTGTAAAACCGCGATGTTAGTCGCCTGAAAGTTTACCGTCTAATTATGTAAACATAACCGGTAGTGATGAAAGTGTGTACAACAAAAACATAGACAGTGATAGGACACCTAGTTCTAGTTTTAGTGCTAAAAACAAAACGAGAAATAAGCTAGTGAGACAATTGAGTAACAGTGCCCCGGGTTTAGACACAAACTCGATAAACATTGAAAGTAGTCATTAAGAAGAAAAAACCTAAATACATAAACGTGAAATCAAAAATCGACATAGGAGAGAAAACCAACGAAATTCCGTAAAAACAACCGACGATGACCGAAAAAAGCCAAACAAAAAAACTCTGAACAACAGTGGGAATCCCAATTCGTTCTAGAAAGAAATCCACACATGTCCGAGGAGACAAAAACTCTAGATCAACAAAAAACAGCACTTAAACAGCGGGATTTATCGGAAGCACTAATTGCCAAATCAATGCAAGAAAACATAATGTCTATAATTAGAGACGATCAAGAAACTATGGAAATTCAAGAAATTACAACACCGACACACCTCTAACTAATACTGAAGGCGAGCAAGAGGTTCGTTCAAGAACAACCTTTATTAACAAGCCAAAAAACACGAATAACAATAGAGGCAGCACCAAACCTCCACCGATTGTAATTCAAGGCAGACCTAATAATCATCTGCACCTAATAAGCGAACTAAAAACACATATAAAAAAAGGTTTTTACATAAAATATGCCCCTAAATCCATACTGATATATATCACGGACAAATATGAATACCACATTTACAAGGGGAAACTCGTAGAAGCCGCTGACACACCCTTCCATACATATACGAGTAACGAAGAAAAAACACATGCTTTCGTACTACGAGGGCTATAAAATGGACCAAATATATCCTGTACACTAAAGTTTCCTGGGAGCCTAGGTATAACGAGAGAATTATTACTCAATGCAGAAGATGTCAAGGATGGGGACACGCTACTTCCAATTGATACAAAAACCTAGATGCGTTAAATGTGCGGAATTCCACTGGACAAAAGACTGTCAAAATCACAAGATTCGGAGCCAAAATGTGCTAATTGTTCAGGCAACCAAACTGCTTCTAATACCGAGTGCCCCGTATACAGCTACCGACTGCAAAAAATAAACTCCCAGCTGCAACCACGAGAAACGCAGACACTTGTACCAGCCCCACAACCTACATCCAACCCCTGGACACGTGGACCCCCAAAGTTCAACCAGGCACCACAAACAACTGAAGAGGACACCACGGCGAGAAACCCCCATTAAACCAGGAGGGACCCGAGTAGAGAATCTGCAGATCCAACTACAATCACGAAACAGCCGGAGCATTTGCCAGGTAACGTTTCCGCAGCCTTCCTAGATTTTAATGAACTAATGAACCAACTTGCTACTTTGAACTCTATAATTAACCTGAAAGAAACTATAAAAGCCGTAAAACAATTAAATACCATGATAATGGGTGCCAAAAATGCTCTGGACAAAATATTAATTTTACAGGAATTTACCACAAAATACTTATCAAATTATAAAATTGACCCTTCTTGCTAATTAACTGGAACTCTAACGGACTAAGGACAAGAACTAACGAACTGAGACACTTCCTAAATGCAGAGAAAGTAGACATAATGATCCTTACAGAAACCAGGCTTAACTTAAACGACAGACTTAACGTTACAAATTACAAAACGTACAGACACGATTAAAACTACAGAGGCAGAGGAGTAGCTATACTCATCAGAACAAATATACCACATATGCCCCTCCCATATATCGACGTAAACATCGAAGACATAGGCATAAAACTACAAGACGGCACAATAATACGTGCAATTTATAACAGACCAAGACATAACATAACAAATGACGAACTGACGCAACTCACCAAAGACTATAAAGTGCTACAGGTAGGAGACTTTAACGCCAGGCATACCTCATGGAACAATAAAAAAATGCAACAAACATGGCAAAGTCCTATACGATTATGGTGAAAACAACAATCTCGCAATATCGGCTCCAGATAGACCAACTCATTATCCCGCTAATGGTACTACTCCCACGATAATAGACTTAATACTGAATAAAAATTATCCACACCCCTTAATCCCAGTTTCCCTTTCCTAACTCTCTAGCGACCATAACCCTGTGACAGTAACTCTGACTAATACAAAACAAACGAAACACAAGTACAGATTTATGACTATAAAAACACAAACTGGAAATTATTTATGAAAATTATTAATTTCAGACTGACAATAAACAATAACATAGATAGTCGACAAGAACTGCAGGCAGATTCTGATCGCTCGAATCGATACGTATCGTATCGAATTGTCTGTTTTTGTGATTCTGATTTTATTATGGAGTCGCAAGTTATCGACTAGAAATGTCATTTGTGCTCGACAAACTTGTTGCTATCGAATGGATAAGATTGCGACACATAACCTAACTTCTTCTCATCAGTTGTTTAGTTGCTCATATGCGTATTGCACTATTTTCTGCGGTATTTTCAGGTTGCAGTGTGGAATTATCTCACTTTTCGTGCTTTGACTCTTATGGCTTTCAAAATTAAAGAAGGCCACTGGCTTATCATCATGGATTTCATGGAAGAGCACCCAAATTTAGCAAAAGGCCGCCTGTCTGTACCTAATGCTAAAGATCATTTTAAGAAACTGTGGGCAGAACTTACCCACAGATTGAACTCCATAGGCTTAGGTGAAAGGACCACAGAAAAATGGCAAAAAGTGAGTATTTGTTAGGAAAAATTGTAACAGTTACAATAAAAATGAATGCGAATAGCATGTACCTAATTTTGATTCATACAATTTTCAGACATGGGCGGATTATAAATGTAATTTGAAAAAAAGGGCTGCTGAAATAAAATTACACAGAAATCAAACGGGAGGAGGCCCCGAGTATGAGAAAAAATTAACAGAATTGGACCTCCGAGCCTTGAATATTTTAGGTCATACCAGTTATGAGGGCACGGGAGTTCCAGAAAAAGGAGTAAGTTTAGTCTGATTGATGATTTAACCGTGCTGCTGATGTTAATAATTAAAGCAAAATGGAATGTGAAATAGACAACCAATAATATAATCAACATATTTTTAGTTGGAATATGTATTTTTGCCTACATCAGAGAAGCACGGCATCTGTGTCTCCACACAACCTACACCGTCATCTCCAAATCAATCTAGAAGCAGCGAAAGAAGATGGGAAGAAGATAGTGATAACTCTCTATACATAGAAGACCATGACTATCAGGCTACTCAACCAAAGTCAAATAAAAAAGTTAATAAAGACAACAAAGAAAACGGTGACATGTTTAAAGAAACACTTCTTCACATGGAAAATTTAGAAAATGTGATAGATAGGAAGTTGTCGCTCATAAATGACACTTTGGATCGACATTTATCTAATATTGCTGAGAGGGTGCAGTAAGTTTTTTTATTTAATTATTGAATGAAATATTTGAGTCATAATTTATATATTTTTGTAGGAAATAAGTATGCTTCAAAGGAGATAGATCAAAAAATGAAGAGAAAAAGTTATTTATTTTTGTTACTTAGTAGAATGTATTATTTTATTTTTATATTGTAAAAAATGAAAATATGTAGGGTATATATGTTTTTTTTGACTGACTAATTTTTTGTAAGTTGGAGCTTGATACAAAATGGACCTAGACTGAGGGGATGTAGGTACCACAGAAAAAAACTGTTTTTTTTACTAAAAATAAACATTTTAATTATTGTAGGAATATTTATTATACATATAAATAGGTACATATTATCATAGTATAAATTTATACTATATTATGCAGTAAAATATCTATTTACGATGTTGTTCCTCACATTTCTACCAATTTGTAAATTATTATCATCAAAAACTTGTGGAATTGGTTCATTAACATCAGGTACAACATTGTCAAATTCTTCAAAATATATATTATGTTGAAGACAAATATTGTGTAGAACTGCACAAGAATTTACTATATGGCTCATAAACACGGGATCATAACGTGCGGTTCTTTCCTTCATAAGACAGCGGAATCTCATTTTTAGTAGTCCAATAGTTCTTTCGACACAATTTCTGGCAGAGGCAAGTTGAATATTATACCTAAAAAGGAAGAAATTTGCAAATTAGATATATATATATAGGTATATATAAAAAATTTGTTGTATTATAATTATTCATTAGTAATGTTATATATAACAAGTAAACAATATTAGATCACTCCATCTGTTCGACTGCTGCTATTGATTTCCATAATTTCTTCATTAAATGCTTTTAATGGAACCCACCTTTCTTCTGGTGTTCCAGGTTCAACATTTTGAAAAGGAATCATTAAAATTGGTGCCAAGGGATATCCACTATCTCCTATAAGCCATGTTGCTCTTGCACCATTATTGTATTGGCGTTGTAAGAAGCGCCTTATGGCACTTTGACGCCATATAAATGCATCATGTGTTGCTCCCGGAAAATTTGCATTTATTGCTAAGATTTTTAAATTGGCATCGCAAACAATTTGTACATTAATCGAATGATAACCTTTTCTATTAATAAAATTATGCTCTTCTCGAGACGGTTTTATGATTGCAACATGTGTGCAATCTATAGCACCTATCACCCCTGGGAAACCAAATTTTTCCATAAATGTTTCTTTCACAACATTAATATCTCGTCTTTCCACAGGAAATTGAATAAAATCATGAGTCATGTGTTCCGAAATAGCTTCGCTTACTTCATGAATGCATCTGCAAAAGAGTAATATTCATATGATGTAAATTTGACTATTGCTGTTCTTTAAAACCTATGAACAACCGTCTGAGTTAGCCCTAAGTTAAACCCTTGCCCAATTCCTCTTTGGTAACTTCCAGTTGCAAAAAACCTGAGTGCAGCAAGTACCTTGGTCTCACTGTTTATCGCATTTCTATACCTGCTTCGTCTTAAAAGAGGTGTCAGGGTTGCAATAAGTTCTTGCGCTGCAGGTTTACTGAGTCTAAATAACTCAATAAACCGATTTTCAGATAATGCGAAGGGCTGCGCCCGTATCCTAATAAGTCTCCTTTCCAGTATTAATCTGCGACGCTCATTTTGTCGATTTTCACGTTCTCTAAATAAAAAAATTAGGGCTGGGAACATTTTTAATTGATGAAGGTGTATAATCACACAGTATGCTGATAATTCAACAAAACCAAAATTTTTCAGTTAAACTTATTTGAAATTGAAACTACGAAAATAAGCAACTTCTGCGCATGACAGCTACGAGTGTTTCGATTTACTACGAAGAGATTCGATACCAAACTCGATCAGTAACCAGAATCGGTAATTTCGATATGTCGATTACAGTATCGACTCGGCATACATCGCTCGATACGTATTGTATCGAGTAACCAGAATTTGCCTGCTGGACGAAGAAGTAGACGTATTCACTACAATAATACAAGACGCACGAGACGCAACGACCAAATTAATTAAACAAAAACCAAAAGTCGAAACTCTGCCGCAAAACATCAAAGATATAATTACATTTAAAAATAAAATCAAAAAAGGTGGCAGAGAGGTAGAAGATTAACAGATAAACGTAGACTCATTGACTTCAAGACACGATTAAGACACGACTAGACGAATACAAAAACGAAGTATGGGGGAGAAAGATCGAAACAATAGCGACAATAACACACTCTGGAAAATGGCAAAGTTACTGAAGAAACCATTTAATGACATCGCGACACTAACTATAAACAATCAAACATTAACAATGGACCAAGATAAAGCCGACGCTATTGCAAAAAATATTCAAAAAATTTGTACATCACCTCCAGACGAACAAAGACGTATAACCGAAGACCTAACCAACATGACAACCACATTAACAAGATGCAATGCAATGTCCCCTCTAGAACCCTAACTAAAATGCTCGCCTCTCCCAATAAAATCCTAGAAATAATTAAATACCTACCTAATAATAAAGCTCCCGGTAACTTAGTACTAAAAAACCTCCCCCTTAAAGCCATTGTAGCCTTGACAAATATAGTCAATAAAATAACAATTTTGCAACATTTTCCTAAAAAATGGAAAAATGCTACAATAATTCCTATTCTTAAACCAGCAAAAAATCCTCATAATCCTAACAGCTACCGTCCTATCGCTCTCCTCGATACGATGTCTAAAATCGCCGAAAAAGTTATCTTAAAAAACCTACATTATCATATAAATAAAAACAACCTGATAAATAAAGAACAATTAGGTTTCCGGAAAGGGAGTAGCACCATACACGCGGCAGCAAGAATCATGCAGGACGCCATAATGTCATTTAACAGAAAACAAACCACAGTAGCAGTTCTACTGGACATCGAAAAAGCATTCGACACAGTATGGTTAAATGGACTGACGTACAAATTGATACATTTGCACAAACTACCTAAACATATGACTAACTTGCTATACAGCTGCATGACTAATCGGAGCATACAGGTTAAAATTAATAACATAGTATCAAGTACAAAACTTCTAAATGCTGGCGTTCCGCAAGGTACTGTACTTTTGCCGATATTATATAACCTGTATGTCTCTGATTTACCGACTTGTCCGATAACGAAAACCACGATGTACGCCGACGATACGACAATCTATGCATCTTCTTTCTCTGCAGAGACTGCGACTCAAAAAATAAAATATCATCTAGACAAACTCATGACGTATTACAAAGACTGGAAAATACAAATTAACGCACAAAAGACCGAGACAATAACTTTGACTAGAAGGTTTACCGCGACGACAACATTCTGCAAAATACGCATCAATAATGAAATAGTAAAAGAAAATAATACAGTAAAATATTTAGGAATTACGCTGGATAGGCGGCTGAGCTTCATAAAACAAGTAAACAAAGTATTGCAAAAGGTTTACACCGCTACAAGTAAATTATATCCATTAATAAATAGAAGAAGCCACCTATGCACAAAAAATAAATTACTTATCTATAAAACAATTATAAGAGCGACAATAACCTACGGCGGACCGATTTACCATAACATATCCGACGCACAATACAAACGATTACAAACTACACAGAACAAACTACTTCGACTCGTTACAAACGCAAATAGGTACACAAACATGACACAGTTACATGACAAACACAAAATCAAATTTATCAAAACCCAAACTAAAGAAGCAGCCAGGAAATTTTATCAACAACAAATACAAACATGCGAACTGACTAGAGGACTACATCACATACCAGATGAAATCAGACGTGTACACAAATACTTGACAGAAAACTGAGACTGACGACTGGACTATTACGGACAGACAGAATCAAGCGTTCACGTAGATAAACACGCCTGCCAAAAAACATATGCAGGATGTGCTTTAACAAACTCAGGGCTTCCAAAAATTTGGAGTAGGTTTTGGTAATTTTCCTACATAAATAAGATATATTTGTCAGAAACAATTGAGTTTTTAATATTATTTAGTATAGTGCTATGGCGCTCATTAAAAATAAATAGCAGTATAACTTTGGTAAACTGTTTTAACATCTAAGCATTAAAAAGTACAAAGAGGCAAGAGGCAGAACATCGCCGGGGGTGGCGCTACGTCGCATGACTTCAGTACCGCTACTTAAATATATAAAATAAATACACATATGACTTGTCGCAATGTATTATAAGCAATTTAGTGTAACAATAAAACAGTTTAAAAGTAAGTACCTAAGTAAGTTCTTGTCCGATCACTGAAGTCAAGCATCGTCCGGCGCGGTTAGTACGCGTGTCGTCCACTTTTTGCAATTTTTTAAAACGCCTGACAGATGGATATATTGTTCACACGTTTTTGCTGCCACTCAAATAAAATCTCAGTAACTGACACTTTAAATAATGAAATTACCCTTACGCCATGTTCCATTTTGGTGTCTCTTTTTAAGATATGATATTAGAGAGTCAGAATTAAAATAAATCTCGAAATTAATGTAAACCTTATCTCTGAAATTAGAGTAAGATAAGTTTCCTTCTATGGTTATTAGACTACCACCTGCAGGTATATACGATCTATAAAGTTTACTTGGAACGAGAAAGTCCTGTGCAGATTTATTTGCGAAACGCAAAGTTTTAAATTTATTTCAGATTTATCAGCTGCGGAGTATTTATTTTAAATTTACAAACAAAAAAATAAGTAACAAACACGATCTTTTGAATTTATTACATCAATTTAAAAAACACTATGTATATTTTACGCATGTGTTCCACAAACCATACGAATTTAATAGGCAACGGCCATACCACGATGTAAAATACGTTGCTTAGCAATAAATATAATAGTGTTAAAAAAGCTCAAGAAGATATTTTTGAGAAAAAGAAGATAAAGGTGATTAATAATATTCAACCCTGCCTGAAAAGTTTCAAGATAACTTGTAGTAACAGCACACGTAAAGGTAAAACTCTGCACGAAAGGAATTCGATAAAATCCGAAAAGAAAAATTTAGGAAGGGAAGTTGACAGCCTGTCACTGACCAGGGTAACTAGAAAAGGAAGCATTAGTAAAATTAGGCCCAAGAGCGCTGTCATGGCTAACAGCTCAGACAGTGAATCAGACATGTCAAAAACTGACATTGACAGCGGAAGAAAAATTAAAAAGGTGAAGAGACTTGTTGGCGGTGATAAAGCAGGGACTATAAGAGAAAATATGGAGGTAACCGAATATGATAACAATTTTCCAATGCTACCTCAAATGGAACCGCATTCGTCTGATTTGGTCTCCCCAAAGAAAGTAAACAAATTGGCATCACTTCTTATAGAACCGACACAACCTGTCGAAACTGATAATAGATTTGAAATATTGAAAACAATATCAGAACCGAAAGAAAATGATAAAATACAAAATGTACATCAGCCACCTAGACAAAAATCGAAAAAGCCCCCTCCTATTGTATTTAATGGAAAACCAAAAAATCATAATGAATTCATAAATGAACTAAATTCGACAATTAAGAAAGGATTCCACGTCAAATATGCACAGTATTATTATATATAAATGACTTAGAGGAGTATAAAAGATACAAAACTAAATTGATACACACGGAAAATGTACAGTTCCATACTTACACTTCGCATGACAATAAAACCCATGCCTTTGTACTTCGGGGATTATGTGAAGGTGTTACCGAAGATGAAATAACGGAGGAACTACAAATGAATTATGACATAGATATAAAAAATATATTCCGCATGAAAACTCATTGTAAATTGGTTGAACAATAATGTACGACATATTAATCATACTAAAGTGAATTGGGAAAGGAGATTTAACGAGAGAACGATAACTCAGTGCCGAAGATGTCATATGTGGGGTCATGCTACTTCCAACTGCTTCAGAATGCCTAGATGTGTCAAATGCGCCGGTTCTCATCTGACAAGAATGTGTACGAAACCAAATACAGAAGAACCTAAGTGTGCAAATTGTGGAGGAAAACATACAGCATGCAACACAAAATGTCCTGTCTATATCGCGAAAATACAACGGCTGAAGAAAGACCAAGAACAACCCAGATATGTACAGGCGCCTTCACCAAAAGTGAATGTATGGACAGAAAGAAAAAATAGACAAGAAGCAACGGAAAATAAACAAGGCCAAATCAACGAAACAGAAGTAGTAAGAAATGAGACGTCAGTGAGGAGAGATGATGGAGCGGGAGATGCTGCTACTGGTGGTTCAGATTTTGAAGTGCTAATGAGTCACATGGACGCTCTTACAAAAAAAATAATTTAAAGGAAGCCATCGCGGCAATTGCTACTCTAAACACTATGTTGGACAAAGCCAAAACTCAACTAGACACAATAATGATATTACAAGACTTTAACCAGACACAGTTACTAAAATTCAAAATTAATAGATTTTAATAATGATTTTATTTAATTGGAACTGCGACGGACTAATGGCTAAAATTAATGAGCTGAGAATGTTTTTGGTTACGGAGCAGGTCGACGTAATGATTTTAACTGAGACAAAATTGAAACAGACGGAACGGATTAACATTAGACACTATGACATACACAGAAAAGACAGACAAGGACGTGGAGGAGGGTGTAGCTATCTTAATAAGGAAAAATATTCCACACATTCCGCTTCCAAGTATAGACATCGGGGTAGAAAATATTGCAATACAACTACAGGATAATACAGTAATAAGAGCCGTTTATAATCGACCTATACACAAAATAACAAATGACGAATTGACGCAACTGACACAAGACAATAAACTACTTGTCATGGGAGACTTCAAGGCACGACACAGGAGATGGAATAATCATCGAGATAAAACAAATGGTCATACTTTACTCTACTATACATCAGACAATAACATAACAATAGTTCCCACAAGACCCGACACATCACCCCAGGAACGGCTCTACACCAACCGTAATTGACATTGCTATATTCAAATACTATACACATGACTTGAACCCGGTGTATCTACCCCTCCTCTCTTCAGACCATAACCCTGTCAGGATGGACATTATTAGTTCGGACAGAATCTCATTCACAAGAAAAATATTAAGTCGAAGCCGTCTGGATTTACTTGCCTGTATTTTTCAAGTTAGGTAAGTGGGTGGATGCATCGCAATCCATACTGACTCAGCTGTCGTGATAGACGCGCCACAGAGCTTTGTATATTCACCATCCTCTATGAAATAGCAATACTTTTTATGGTGTTATTTTGTTACAAGTTGCATATTTTTACTGTATTTGCCAGTGTGTAGTATTTAATTTAATATTTACTAACACTGTTATGCTGTATTTTCCGCTATGTTGCTATGTTTATGCAGATAAACAAGAAGAATAATATTTTAGTTGACGTCTCTCATTTGTATTATTATTTATTTAACTGTCTCTAAGAAGATTACCGAGGACGAGTCATTATATTGTGTTTTGAATTTCAACGAGAATAACTAATTGATTTTTATTTTATTCCGTAGTGTACCGACTCACTAAAAATAGTTAATTTATAATTATTTATTTTCAAAAATGAATAAAAAAAATGCCCGTGAGGGAACTAGCAAATTTTTTGAATAAATATTATCCAACAGTATCGTACAGTATAAATATAAATAGGAGTCGCAACTCAGTTTTAAAGGTTCTGCAACGAAATACCGCCAATATCGGAAGTCTATTATCTCGGACAAGTGATAAACCATTAAATGTCATAAAAAAGAGCCAAGTTAATAATAAATCGGACTATTTAGTATGAAATATACTAACCGCTTTGTGTGAACTAAATATCAATAAGAATCAATTGCAAAGCTCCTACTTTTTCAAAGCTTCTATTTATTCTCGCCTATGTGTTTATACATATGAAGATGAAAAACAATATTAAAAATTGAAGAAAACTTTATTATTATTGTAAGAGAAATTTGAATAAAACCCTGCTCGGCGCAGAAGACCATGAAATGGAACTATTCAATTGTAGTTTGTCACCTATCGCCCAGAAAAGCAATCCTTCAAATAAATTTTCTTTAGCTTCATGTTCTACGTCTATCAGATATCCGAAGGTGTTAATTTAAAGAGAGACATATTCTCTACGCCTGCGCCTGTGGACTGATGTGAGGGTGTTATTAGAGACTCTTCACTTTCCGACGAAGAAACAACGAAAAATAGTTCAAGTTGCAATTTAACCGAGCTGAATGATTCCAAAGAAAATAGTTCTTCAGAAAGTCCTGCAATTAGTAAAACAATTAATAACAGCAGCAATAAACAGTTGAATTCTTCCATTGTATGGGAACAATCCAAATTTGAATAATCGATTGGAAAATCGAATATAAGTTCGGATAAAGAGTTGGTTGCGGGTGAGATAAATAAAATATATGAACAGAAAGATAGTATCATGAAGACTGTTCTACTTCCAATAAGTTATACGCATATTGTTCTAATATCTGCAAACGTTTCATTTGTTTAATACAAGACGTGTCCAGACATAACACAGATCATACTGTGGAAGAATTCAGCAATTCCATAAATTTCAACCATGTCACAAAACTGTCTAGTCAGTTGAGAGGAGTCGAACGGAAAATTGTTAAAATAAAATGATTTACTTGAAACCATTAGAGCAGGAACAAAATGATGTATTATTAAATCATAGGAAATTTTTAACGGCTGGTTGTCCACTTCTCATGTTTTCTTTCTACCCACGCTTTTATCTCAGGAATCAGCCAAGCCCCAGAGTTATAAAGTCTGTCTCTTCTCTTCTCACCACGATTGTTTTATTCTTACACAATACCTTTCTATACGTAGCCACGCTCATGGCTTTACCCATTGTACAACATGACTTAGCATACCTCTAGGTGCGTTCTCTGGTTCTCCTATATTTGGCATTAGTTTATAAGTGGGTGGTTACCAGGTGCTCAAGTCGGAGATTACGGGTCAGGGTTGTTGCTTATCTTTCATTTTTAATTATCAATGCAGCGGTGTGCTATTATAAATAAATGATGGAAAATTTTGGGCGCCAACTTACTACAATATGAATTAAGGTTGCCTTCAATAAGACGATGTAGGTAAGGGTAGGAGACAAAAATACCAGTAGAACACATAAAAATATCACAATTTATTGCCCTCAACACCCTGGGATGATGCTTGTAGTTGACAATGGTTACAGTTGACAAGATGGTTAATGTCGACACTGTTCGATGTTCTCGAAGTTCACAGGAGCTGTAGTAGCTTAGAGGAGCCGCTACACCTAGTTCTACGCTTTATGAGGCTTCCAGACTTAATTAATTGATTGTTGATTTTTCATAATGGTGGTTATCTATATATATATATTGTTATGATATTGTGTGTGTGTGTATAATTTTGTAATCTTTATTTTTGTGTGAATGTGTATGTGTTTATGTAAAATTTATGGCGCTCTTTAAAAACTCTTTCCTTACCTTGATTTTATTTATTATTTTTTTTATCTTTTACCCTGGCTAGCACTTTGACTCCACTCAGTAGTCGGTTCTTGTAGAGAAAACTTACTTTTGTCGATATTTTGTTTTCTTTTAATATTTTATTTTTTTTTCCAAACTATAGCTTTCACTAAACACAGAATAAAATGTTGTATTTGTTTTTAATTTTGTGTTTTATTTTCTTTAGGAGGAAATCAAATATTTTATAATGAACTTTAAAAATAATTAATAATATTCCACATTAAAAATTACAAACCTTGGAATAAAAAACATGGGCTTTTCTTACAGATTTTCTTAAACTGAACAGATGATGGTATAATCAAATTTTTATATTGGTATCTATTTGATATTTAATTTATTTCTAATTTCTAAGCTTAGACAACCAATCTTCACTTTGTTTGTACCACCAGTTGCCTATCTTTAACCTTTATATACAGTTTCCTGAGAAACGGAGGGAAAGTAAGTAATCTATGTTATAAGAACTAAAATTTGACACTTATGTCGTGCATTGAGAAATTGTGAAAAGTTTTAATAATTTTGAATGTTTTAAATGGCCTTTATTTATGTTTTAATGCTGTAGGTAAGTCTTGCTACTTTTATTTAATTACCTAGATTCAATTTGATATTTATTCCTTAGTTGGAATATTTCTAGCTAGTTTTATATTTGTGCACAAATAAAATCAGTACCTGGTACTTGTGATTGAAGTCAAAATCTCCTGGTCACATGGAAATATCCGCTGTGGATTCCAAATTACAGATGAAAATGGGCCTGGCAAAACTGGGACTGCTGGAAATTTCTCTGGAACTTCTTGTGATGGAAAATATAACCTTACTTTATTTCTCTCTGGTGAGTTACTATTTTGGAGGACTTTTTCTTATAATTCTTGAAATTTTCTTTACATTTTAGGGACGCTAACACAAAACGACGCTCTCCCTTTTCTAATTTGTTCGTAACTAATCAACAACTTTTTTGTTTCCGTCTATACGGATTCTAGATTTTCAGTTTGTTTGTTAAGTCACTTTCACAATGTTTTAAAATATCGTTTTTGATTTTAATTTCGTAATTTCACTTCACTATTTATTGCTAATTACATATTTTAATAATGTTCATGATTTATAATTTACAATTTCATTATATTTAATATGGAAAATTAATTAATCATGTTTTTATAAGTGTGTCTATCTGGTACATGTGTCCACGTCTTTATTTTTGACAGATGTCAAATTAAAAATTATTATTTATTTGAAATTTAAAATCTGATGTTGGAAATTTTTATTTATTTGAACAAATCTTTTTATATTTTACTAGCATGTTAACTAAATGCATATAAGTGTCATCCTTATGTTTTTAGCTGTCTGTTGATATGCCTAGTTCTATGATAAATTCTGATTTTAATTATGTACTTGGCCTTTATATTTGTCTATGTACAGATATTTTAATAAATTTTTCTGGTATTGACTTTAAAATTTTGAAATTATTTAATTTTAATTATATGATTCTTCTGATACATTATGTTTAATTGTTGTAGATGCTACTTATTCTCAAAATTACACCTTTTCTTACCATCAATAATCAATTTAAACACATTTATCTTGTTTTAACAAAATGTGATAATATTTATTAGTATTTTAAAACTGTTTTGAATTTTAATTTTATTACAATATATATATATATATATATATATATATATATATATACTATATATATATATATATATATACTATATGTAGTATATAATGATAACCATACTATCATTTAATTAATCACCACTAACATTAAATATAATTATTTGTATAATTATAGAATTATCTGCAACAATTATCTGCAGAAAAAATGTTAAAAATAATTTTAAAATATTTAAGAATGTAGAAACTATCTGGAATGCCTCTTTACAACGTACGATAAAAAAGAGATAAAAAAATATCTACACAGAAATATTAAAGAATATAATAAAATGAATATCAAACGCAAATTACCTTCGATGGTTCGTCGTCGATGAAATATTGAGAGATCACAAAATGGCAACTACATTACTGTATACACTCGCACGGCACTGTATTGTTGTCTTCCAGAAATCAGAACGTCTTTGAAATTTCTATAAATGATACTGCAGGAAACAACTACTCCGCGGGCTAATGCTCCGACCGGCATTGAATTATACCTGCAGTATCTGTGTGAAACAGCCAAGAACCCTTGTCGGCCACTCCACCAGACATAGACCGGTTTCGGGCTTGTTAGCCCTCATCAGTATGCCATAGGTGAGATGACCGACAATTGAACTGGCTGTTGCTTCATATGTAGTTTCACATATAAATCGAGTGCAGGTGAGATGTAACTGGTCTGCTACTTTCTGCTCGGCCTAAGCGGCTCGACTTGCAGAAAGCGACCTACAATATTGTAGGTACTTAACCGCAGACCTCTCGCCCTGGCGACACAAGGTCAACAACCTTTAGAAGGTAATTAACATAGAGAAGGCTTTTAATTAGAAAATAATGACCTACACATTACAAACCTAACTACAATTCAATTACTATGTACACAATGGTAAATAGATGGCATAAAGGAAATAACAAATCACAAGAGCATTATTATACGAAACTTGGCAAAATTGTGCAAATCTTACCTGTGAATTGGAAATTCTATATTTACAAAATCGAATGTTACAAGTTTTTCCACTAACACCACTTTGACTATTTTCTATTATCATTAATGGTATTCGGAATGTATTTACCCGCGACCTCTGACATAGCTTTTACTGCTTCTACTGGGATGGCATTCACTCCCGATGCCTTTTTATTCTTGCTTCATTACTGCTATTCTCAATTGTTCTGTCGTAAATCCCTCCTTCGTAGTCGGATTGTCCTAATTCCACTCAAGTTTTGCTGCTACTGGGTATAAGTTTTCCACCTATTCCTCTAGTTATTACAGATTTTGCATCAGTCTCCTGCTAGCACTATTATCTTTATCCCCCGTCTGTATATCTAATCTTCTAGATAGAGATATAGCAGTTGTATATTCTTTATCTCTGTATTGGGTCCATACGTATCATTTTCCTTTTCCCACCCCGGTTATTTCATTTTTACTACCCATTATCCCAATAGCAGTATGTCCTCCTGTATTCACGAGCCATCTACTTAATGAGGCTCTAGGCAGTTCACTTACCAGTACATAATACGCATCGTACTTTGCTGCAGCCGTCATTACCAAATCCATGGTCGCCGGACATTTGTTTGCACTTATTTGGAGGAAACCTGCCATCATAACTTTGCAGTCAATCTCTCCCTCATCTTTCTCTCCTCACTGAGTGCTTTTATATACTTCAGGCAGTTGCCGCTGCCTAACTTGTGTTTCTCCCCTTCACATATTGACATCACGGCTCTTCATTACATACAACGTCTTGTCCTTCGTCTCCACACAGGTAGCACAATCTCTTTCGGACTGCACCTTTACATTCTTTGGCTATATAGTCGAAGTCCCAACACCTAAAGTAATTCTTCTCTCTATCTCCGCATAATATCATCTCTATTCTTATCCTGTCTGCTGTGCTAGTTTTTTCCCAACACTTTTAGGTAGTGTAACCATTACCTCCATCATCTCATTGGGATTGGGCCTGGATTTACTCAGCTTGATCAACTCGTTGTCCACTATTGACTGCTTCTAATATCTTCTCCATTTTCTCAGAACATCCAGACCATTAATATGTAACGTCAAATTCTTCTCTGCTTTGCCTGCTCTTCTCACTCCAATGCCTTCTGTCTTTCGAATCGCTTCCCGCTTCTCCAGCTGAGCATTTTTTCTTGTTCGTTATAATCACGACATCGCCTTCCTAGGTGATATTTATTTTTATTTTTATCGAATATCTGCTACATTTTTGTGGACTAAAATCTCACAAGATTATGAGCGCATGAAATAAATAGTGACATTTTTATCACAGATTAAATATATATAAATATTTTTATAATCTTAATTAATAGCTTACTATTTGTTATTTCGATCAAAAGTTTGGAGCCCTCCATCGGGAAACTATGTAACTTTTATATAGAAATTTTTGTTATATCAACTTATTTTTTAAAATTCTACATTCTGTTGCAATACATGACAGAAGTTCGAAAACACTTGTATATTCTGAATTAAATGAAATTATTATTATTTGTTACAATGTTTGGTTAGTTTTTGCATCATGAAAGTTGAAAACCGGAAAGTTTTGTAACGTTCATTTTTATATAGAACGTTCCCTGTATAATAATCTGCAGTGCAATAATTTTGTTTTTCTACGTTCATGCAAAAAACAAAACTTTGTTGAACTATATTTAGTGGAAAAAGTGGTTCTTTATTGCACTAGTGCAATTAAATGTTTATTGCATTCATCTGTCATTCTACTACAGCGTTTTGTCATCATGACAAACATAAACGTTCAAATCGACGTCACATTTTCCTAGACTTAGTGTCATCTAAATAACATTTTTCTACGTTCATGCGAAACACAAAATTGTATTGAACTATATTTAGTGGAAAAAGTGGTTCTTTATTGCACTCATCTGTCATTCTACTGCAGCGTTTTGTCATCATGACAAACATAAACCTTCAAATCGACGTCACATTTTTCTAGACTTAGTGTCATCTAAATAACATTTTTTGGTTTTTGCATGAACGTAGAAAAGATATTGTATGCAACTCGTACAAAAAGTGGTTATTGCACTCGACTCGCTTACGCCTGACGGCCTCGTTGGACAATTTCACATCGCGTGCAATAAACACTTACTTTATGCACTTGTTGCATAAATAACTATTATAATAATTTCTGTAAATTATAAATATTATTTTGAGAATTATATTTATAAATATTTTATATGATGGCATGTCATAATGACAACGTTGTCACTCAATTTTCATGACATAATGAAATTCTATATGAAAACATGTGATGAAGAGATCAAAAAGTTTATTTAAAATGTATTGTAATGTGTACAAAACTATTTATTATAAATGGTAAAAGAGCAATTACTACAATTTGCAATATTAATTCCAATGGATTCTAGAGTTTTTACATCAGTAGTTGATGCTTTTTGGTAAACTTGTAATCCTGTTTGGTTGTTGGCACCAAAAATTGCTTCTGATATTTTTTTCTTTTGCTCTTTCGAATTTTCGATGTAACCTTCTTATTATTATTGCTTTTCCATCCGCCATGGCGTTTCACGGTACACAGATCAGCTCCAGAATCGGCCAAAAATGAAGCAGACGATCACCGAAAACAATGTCCGGTATATTCTTCAGAGCCAGGTGAATTAATAACTTTTGGCATTTTGCCGAGGGTGTGAATTCCAACGGGTTGTTTCATGCATTTCTTATTTTTATGACAAAAAATGTCAATAGTTTGTGTTGCAAGGTCGTATTTTCACATATTGTCTGGCAAAGTAATTCTAAAACGAATCCTTCATTTATCACATTTTCAACAAACATATTTGTCAGTTCCTCTCTTCTGCATGCTCCACTTAATCCAATTATCATAGCAACTTTTAAACAAATATGTATCATCTGATGCTTAAAAACTTTGTGACATCTTGTTTAGTAAAAATTTTGGATTTTTTAGGTCTGTAGCCTTCTGATTTACGTTTTAGTAATGCAACCAGCTGTAGGTACTTACTAATATCGATGTTTTTTCTTGTTAATGAAATACTTCTTATCATCGAATAATACGACCAGAGAGAAGAGGTTTTCTTTCCTGAGATTAGCATTCAAAGTAAGCCAACAATACTTTTTCATGAGTGATATTCTTGATGTTCTTATTAATTCCGATTAAACGCTATTTCACATACACTCCGTGATTTTTCCGGCAAAAGGGAGTCCACGATATTTCGCGTCATTTCTTCCAAATCAGAAGGTAAACTACCAGTTTCAGAATTACTCATCCTTATATTAAAAGCTGTAGGTAACTGTCGCTCGCACACTTGTCTCGAAAATTGCCCATTTTACCGCCTCAAAGGCTTTTTTGCGAGCCGTGCGGCGCCCAACGGCTAAACGCTATGCCTTTTGCCGTTTTTCTAGATTGCCTACGGCGTATTTTGATGCCGATTTTTTTCCTAGCAAAATTTCCATTTTCCCGAAGCTCCTCGGCCCAAAACGGCGGATTTTTTTATGTGGAACGAGGATAGTTGAATCGGTTATGCCACTTTATAGAGGATAGCGATTTTTTCTAGTGGAACGAGGATAGAGCGAGTAGGTAACGCCCCTTTCTATACATTTGACAAATGGCAGACGAAATGCGTTTTGCACGGCATAAACGTCAGAAATGTCAAACTAATTTGTTGTTTAGGCTCTTTTGTAGAAATTCAACAAACGTCAAACGAAACGTCAAAATGAATTAAAACAGATTATGTGTTCGGGCCTTTCCAGCTACGAGAAGTTGTTATTGTGTTGTCTGATATATATCCGAGTCATTTGGTGATAATTTTATAGCCCAAAATCTGAATTGGTATCTCTAAAGTTTCAGTCAACTACGCGGAGCACGGCTTACCAAAATCACCGAATCGTCAAACGTATGCTCCGGCGATGACATCTCGGTATAAAACGTAGGAAATTTAGAAAAATCGGCCGACTGGAGGCCAGCGAAGACCAAAAACTGTAAATTTGAAGTCTCTAGAAAGTTTCCCGTACCCGAGCGCTGGGGTTTGAGGCCGTTTTTATATTGAACTTTGCATAAATACAAGGGAAAATGAGGTAAAAATGAGCTAGACAATATGGCGGTAGTCATTTCATTGCCGTATCGCTTCAATTTATAGGGTGATTCAAAAAAGCTTGATAGGCAGAATAAAAATTGACAAAAAAAAATAAAATTCCAAATTCGAGGAAATTTTCGGTTTCCTCGCTTCGGAACGGTTGTCGAACGTGAAAGACTGTCCCGTATACAAAGTGTTGAAAAAAATATTACCGCAAAAAAACTCAAAATTAAGGGAATTAAAAATTTTTTTGATGAAACTTCCATCAAGGATTTATTATGACACTAACTAACGGAGCAAATACAGAATGTTTAAAAATAATGAACCATTATCTAAAACCCTTTAAATTCATGGAATTAAAAAAAAATTGATGAAACTTTTAGCATCACATAAAAACGACCCGATTCAATATTTAAAATACAGGATGTTGAAGAAAAATTAACCAAACTCGAGAAAACACTAAAAATTACCAAATTATGCCAACCAGTCTTCTAAATTATAGAGCACCGGATTTTCCCCACCATAGAGAGTTCAGCCAAAGTCACGTTTACATTTTATTATTGACAGGTGTAGAGCCGCGCGCAGTAATGGAAATTAAGTAAAAGGCACTATGCAGCGGTGGTCAAGACGCGCGCAGCGCGCCCAGAAATTCCAAGTCGGCGATAGCCGACTTGCCACCTTTCTAGTTATTATTTAATTTATATTCAATTCTACGTGACAATTGTGTTTGACAGCAGATAAATAAATATTGCCGTTACAACCTGACCTTGTCAAGGAAATAGCAAAGCACAGCTCACTAACCTACTAATATTTTAAACTACACATATACTTACTAGTTTAATAATAGTTGTCATTGTGACATGTCAAAAATGCAGTTTTGAATTTTTCGAAAATGTATTAATATAAATGCCATCAGATAAAATTTTGTATGTAATACGAATCATAAACAATCGTTATGGCACACGTCATGCTATCGGACTCGCCCAATAATATTCACGACTTGTACCATAATGATCGTCGTTATTACATAAATAACTGTTATGTAAAGGAACGTAATTAAAATATGTTTAATTGAACCTTCGCAAACAATAAGACTTACCGCCTTGTTTGTATTAAATAATTGTTAAATACAGCCCTGCTAAATATGAGAGAGAGATAGAAACCGGCAAGCACATGTGCTGCTAAACGCGCTAAGCGCGCCTGGCTGAAAAAGATCAAAGTACCGACAGTCAAGTCATTTTGCTGGTTTCGTTATGCTGTGGTAGAACGGTATATCCCTGAGCCGTAGCCGTCTCATCAATAACGTATTTCTTTGCAAAATTATTGCTTTTGACTTTATAAAGTAACTTATGTTTTTTCAAACTAGTATTGTACGTAATTTTATGGATTTTCAGAAATTCTTGAATATTCTTTTCTTTGTGCCAGTATAGGAATTCTTTCTGAAAGTATTGAATAGTATGGAACATTGTCTATACTACTACTATTATTAAATGTTTGATACAAGCCACTCTGGGGTTGTAAAAACCAAAGTCTTAAAATGATAACTTTCAATAACTCCATATCTAACTCGGCAAATGACAAGATTCATAACGTAATATATATCAACTAAATAATAATTTGGCGATATCTGTTGTTCTGTGTGTGTTCTGTTGGAAAGAATAATGTAAAGGTTGACATTAGGAAGATGAAAATAACTTACAGTACTTTGGTGTTCGATGTTCCGCGGCGAGAAAAGGTGTTCGTAGTCCAGTCACTCACAACACATCACTGAATACTCGCAACACTAATGTAGTGTTCACAATACTATTTAAACAATTATGTATTTGCAACACTAATTTGTAATAAGCCAACGATAACAGTAATTAAAAAATACCCTAGTATATCACAAAAGCATAAACTATTATAATACCTTCGAGCCTACGAAATCACCTAGTACTGTTCTGCACTGCAAGCAAAGTAACCAAGTAATAATCTAAGTTGCATCGTTAACTGCCTTTTTTGTCATACTTACATTATTTAAGAACGACGTACGTCGACTGCACAGTTGCCAAGTTTGTTGCCTACGATTAATAAAATTAAACGACTTCTTAAAAAGGTTATTGCGAATTTTTGTGCTAATAGTTCGATAATATGTCATATACAGAGTGTTAAAAAAAGAGTGTAAAATATTTCAGGAGGTAATAGTATGAACCAAAATAAGCAGAATAGTCTTAATAAACATGGGTCCGCAAAGTAACGGTTGTGGAGATATGGGCCACTATTCGTTTTTCAAACATTTTATTTTATTAGGAATAAACCGACAAAGGAGGCTTTTAACAAACAAAAAACAAAGTTACAGAGGATGTTCAAAGTGCCCTCCGTCCATTTCCAAGCAGGCACGACATCTTTGTCTCAACAGTATTCGAACTCTTTCAAAAACATTCTCCTTGGTTTGGATTTCATGACACTTTTGATTAATCCGTAGTTGAGCTGTTCCAGGCTATTTACAGGAGTGCCATACACTAATGTCTTCAAATATCCCCAAACAAAGAAATCTAGAGGGCTCAGATCAGGCGATCTGGGAGGCCATAAAACAGGTCCGGCCCTTCCTACCCATCTATGTGGAAAAGTTTGGTGTAAATGCTCTCTAACGGCCATGGAAAAATGATTACCTGTGTTTATGTGAAATGTTACAACGGCGCCTTCCAACTAGCGCCTTATCGACATAAGTTTTTATATTCGAGCAGTGGGATCGACTGGGATAAAATAAACACTATCTGCTTGATGACGAGATGTAAAATATTTTCTTAATAACCACCCCGCTTTGAATAATAGTTAGATGACTTAAATAGACAGCATATACCGGGTGTTCCCTCTAAGACTTTCAGTGCGAATATCTCAGAAACCAGCATAGTCAGTGCGACAAAATTTGGTATACAGACACTAGATGGCGCGTAGAATCTGATGATAAAATCAATTCTTATACAGGGTGTTCCATTTTCCAAAAAATCGATTTAATTTTGATTTTTTGGTTTGTCAGCCATGCTAAAACTTATGGTTAAATTGAAATATACTTAATTATGAACACATTCTGATAAATAAACATTCAAAAATTTCAAAACTATAAATTGTCATTGAATTGTCAAATATTAATGGCATAAAGTATTTTATTTTACAGAAATAACGCTAAATAATGTATTTAATGCAATTTACGTATGCACAATGGTGTTATTGAGACTTGTCGATAAAAATTTAGACTTTAGCCTTTTGAATCATTGGCATTGGCGCTGTGTCGGTGCAGTCTACCGCTTCAGCTAGGGTTACAGTGTGAATATTGTAAAATATCTGTGGATATTTTTAAATTGTTCCATTATAATGTAATAAAACTTCAGTAAATTGTTTTTTTATGTTACTACAGTGTACATAACAATTAGGTACCCGTATTTTTTATCACAAAATAATTTACAAAATTGTGTAAGTACCTAAAGAATATCTCTCTTTTCCAACAGCTGTAATTATTGATTACTTATTTAGGCAACAACTAAATTCGAACAAAACGATTCCTAAAACTTTTTTATTATAATGTGAACGTGTTTGTCGTTGAAAGTTAGATCGGAACCTACCCCAGGCCCACAAAAGAAATGTTAAAGCATAACCTAGAAATTATTGAGCTTACTTCTGCTTGTGTCCACATATTTCAGCAGTTCAGCACTTTACTTATATGTTCCTGATGGATAAAATATGTTTACTCTACATCTGTAAAATAGTAAACAATGAACTACAATGTTTGTATTTCATATGATACAGAACTAAAATAAAGCAACTGGTAAGTAAGTAACCTATTAAATAGTCATTTAAAGCTAGATAATAATTTGTAATTGTTGTTTTTATCTTTCAGTTATGTGTGAGTAGTGCCATACTGCCACCAGAAAGAATAAGCGAAAAATATTACAGACATTTTCTTGAATGTCTCGATCGCGTTAGTGTATGTACGTGTCGCAAAAGTGCTCCGGCATTAAAGTCCAATTTGAACTGTGCCGAGTTATTTTTGGGATACAAATAGTGTGAGTTTTGGTGGTGCAGGAAAGGGGCAAGCAGTCGAATAAGAAAATTTGGAAATAACAGAGTAAAAGTAAAAGAAAGACAGAAATTTTTCGGAGGTTAGTGAAAGTAGGTCATCAATAAGGTTCAGTGTTGCTTACAAAGATTGACAGAGAGTCTCCGATCGGTCGACGAGGACAGCTCTGTCACGCGCGTTAGGTAGGCAACCAGTAGTGCAAAGACGTATTGCAGAAGAAAATAACTGGGGTAGTTTAGCGAACTGGTGTCAAGTGAGATAGGCAACCAGTAGTGTCGGAAATGTTAAGGAAAACTGAAAAACCGGTGGTCAGTAAAAGGGTAACAAGGACACCCGAGCGAAGAAAGGAAGAAATTGAAATAGAAACCGAAAGTGATGCCAGTGGAACAGATGAGGGAAAGAAAAGAGAAGTATGGAAGAAGTAGCGGAGGTATTCAGTTGCAGCAAAAAACTAGCACGTTCGCCAGTAAAGAAAGGGGATATGGAGTACAACATGGAAAAGGTGCTGCGAATGCTGGAATGCTTAACACAGGAAGTAAAAGAGGTGAGAAGAGAAGGAATATAGAGAGGAGATAAGACAACTCAGAGGAGAGATTGAGGACATGAGGCAGGAAAATAAGGCGCTTAGGGATAAGATGAGAGAGGTAGAAGAAAGAGTAGAGAGTATAGATAAAGAGAAAAGGAAGAAAAATATAGTGGTGCAAGGCCTACAAATTAGAGAAAATTTAGATCAAAATGAGCTAAAAGGACAGATAGAAGAGTTTATAAGAAAGTCAATGCATATGGAGATTGGTACAGAAGGGGTAACGAAAATAGGAGTTAATGTATTTTTAGTAGAATTAAAAAACTTCGAGGACAAGATAAGGATAATGAAAAAAAAAAGTAAATTAAAGGAGATAGGAGCTGCCAAAGTCTATATTAACGATGATATGAGCAAAAAAGAAAGGGAAATTCAAAGGAAACTAAGAATAAAAGCCAAAGAAGTGAGGATGGAAGGAAAGGTAGCAAAAGTAGGATATCAAAAACTCGTAATTGATAATGAGGTTTGGAAGTGGAATAATGATGCAAGCAGGCTAGAAAAAAAGGAAGCAAAAAACTAGATATATCACTCAGCATAAAAGAAAGATCGCTGGCAATGGACACGGTTATGAGAAAAGGAAACGACATAAATAGAACCAGGAACAGAAAGCAAAAAATACAGAACGAAGCTAGAAGGACGGAGAGGGGGAAAACAGAAAAGATGCAAAAAGACACAAATCAAGAAAGAGGAATGAGAATGGGAACATGGAATGTAAGAGGGTTAAATGAGGAAGGATCATTAAAAATCCTAGAAAGAGAGGCAAATAGATTCAAAATGGACATAATAGCGATACAGGAGACGCATATAAAGGAGACGGACACATGGGAATTAGAAAATTATTTATTCTTTACGAGCGGAGGCGAAACAAGGCGATACGGAACAGCATTTTTAGTAAATAAAAATTTTAGGATAAAATTTCTAAATTTGAAGCAATTTCAGATAGGTTATGTATGATTAAAATCAGAGAAGAAATAAACATAGAGATATTAAATATATATGCGCCAACAGAAGAAAAAACAGAAGAAGAAAAAGATGAGTTTTATGAGAAGCTAGAAGAAAATTACGGAAAGCTGAATAAAAACACAGTAAGAATGGTGGTAGGGGATGCAAACGCAAAAATAGGGAGAGAAAGGATGTATGAAAGTATAGTAGGGACAGAAAGTAAACACCTAGAGAGCAATGACAATGGGCATGAATTTGCAGAAGAACAAAAAATGAAAATAATGAGCACATTCTTTAAGAGAAAAGACATACATAAGGGGACCTGGACCTCTCCGGATGGAGCATATTCGAATCAAATTGATCATGTTTGCATAGATGAGAATCACAGAAGCTTAATAAAAAATGTTAGGTCATGCAGAGGGGCAGATATAGACTCGGATCACTATCTAGTAAGGATAGATTTGAAGATAAAAAAACCTATTAAAAGAAAAGGATTACAAAGGAAAAAAAGACAACTAGATATGGCGACATTACAAAATGAGAGAACCCAAAAGAAGTATGAAGAAGAGATAAGGAAAGGTTTGCAAGAAAACATACGGATATTGGAAGCAAATATAAATGAAGAGTGGATAAAGATCGAAAATGTCATACAAACAGCAAGTGAGAAAGTAATACCAAAAAAAGAGTGTGCAGGGAGGAAAAGATGGTGGGATGAGGAGTGTATAAGAGAGGCGGAGAAGAGAAATAAGCTAAGAATTAAAGCACTTCAGTCACTACAAGAGGAAGATAAGGAAAAATACAGGGAACAAAGACAAAAGGCAAAGAAAGTGTTTAGACAAAAGAGAGGGCAGAGCAGGTTAAGAAAATAGAGGAAATAGAGCAACATTACAAGAGGAAAGAAATACGTAACTTCTACAGAGAGATAAAAAGGGGAAAAAGATAAAGAAGGAAGTAATATATGTGAGAGATGAAAGTGGCAATCTAATTGGAGAGGAAACAGAAGTGAGAGAAAGATGGAGGCAATACTTTGCAGATATGTTGAATGAAGAGAGTGTAAGGGAAGAAGAGGTGCACGAGGAGATGATACCGGGAAGAGAAGAGGAAGGGGAAGTAGAAGAACCTACAAAAAAGGAAATAGATATAATTATAGAAGCTTTAAAGAATAACAAAAGTCCAGGGAAAAACGGAATAACAGCAGAGAACATTAAGTACGCAGGAGAGGATTTAAGACAAAGAATATACGAAATGATACGAATGATCTGGAGAAGAGAATGTATGCCTGAAGATTGAGAGATGCTATGATTATACCAATCTTAAAAAGGGAGATGCAACGGACTGCAGAAACTACAGGGGTATATCATTGTTAGATATAGGGTATAAAATTATGGCAACGTTAATAAAGCAGAGAATAGAACCTATAGCAGAACGGCAAATAGGGGAGTATCAAGCAGGTTTTAGAAAGGGAAGGTCAACAACGGACCAAATCTTCATGGTGAAGGAAATGCTGACTACATGCTATGAGTATGGGATCAAAGCAATGGTTTTATTTGTGGACTTCAGGAAAGCATATGATTCGATCAAAAGGAATAAACTAAGTAAAATTCTGGAACAATTTGGGATACCAACTAAACTGATTAGGCTATTGAAAATGACCTTAGAAAATACTAAAGCCAAAGTACGAATAAAAGGTGAATGTTCGGAAGGCTTTACTATTGATACAGGACTGAGACCCACTCTCAACGCTTCTTTTTAATTTAGTACTAGAAAAGGTCATAAGAGATAGTGAGTTGAACAGAGAAGGACACATATTGTTTAAAAGTCACCAAATAGTAAGTTATGCAGATGACGTGGCCATTATTGCTAGAGATAGTAGGGAATTAGAAGAAGTAACGAGAAAACTTGTGGAGGAAGCAAGTAAAGTGGGATTGCAGATAAATCAAGAGAAAAGTAAGCTGCTGAGAATAGGAGAACAAAAAAAGGATACAAATTTTAAATTGAGAACAGAGCATGGAGAGATGGAGTTTGAAGAAGTTCAAGAATATGTGTATTTGGGGCGCTAATAACAGCTAACTGTGATGAGGAACAAGAAATAAATAGGAGAATAATAAAAGCAAACAGAAGTTCGGCAGCAGTCAACCACTTATTGAAATCAAAAAATTTGTCCAGACGAGTAAAATTTAGAATGTATAAAACAATTTTGAGACCGACAGCGCTGTATGGTAGTGAAACCTGGGTTCTCAATAAGAAGTCAAGAAAACCTTTTAAGGTGGGAAAGGAAGATCTTAAGAAGAATTCTAGGTGGTAAGAGGACAGAGGAAGGCTATGTAAGGAGAAATAATGAGGAAATATATGGAATGTACCAGGCACCAACAATAGACGAATTTGTAAAAGCCAGGAGAGTGCAGTGGCTAGAACGTGTGGAGGATGAAAGGGCAGTTAAGAAACTAGTAGGGAGTAAACCTAACTACAAGAAAAAACAGGTAGACCGAGGAAGCGATGGAGAGAGGCAGTGGCAATAGATCTAAGGGAGAAAATGTAACGGATTGGAAAAGAAAGGCGAAGGACAGAATGGAGTGGAGGAGAATAACACAGCTCTGGGCCTAAAAGGCCTGTAAACAGCTTTATATATATATATATATTTTAATGGAAATAATTCAGAACATAGAATGATGAATAAGGATAATATTATAAAGAAGTCTCTAACTCACTTTGAAAAGTATTCTATAAGACATTAAATTCAGTTGTCTGTCGTGGGTTTTAAAATTTCTAAACAAATAAATTTAAGAAAAATAAACTAATTTCATAATTCTATGTACAGTATGAAAACATCTCGTTAGAATATCTTAAAAATGTTGAAAGCTAACTGTTGTTACAATATACACAACATAATGTAATAAGGTTGGTATCGAACAATGAAATGGCAAGATTTGTTTCTAATCGTACATGCATGACCATCCCCCAGATGGAACGTTGCTCTGTAATAGAAATTAGAATACAGAATAACTGTTTAATATAAAACCAGATGTAATAATGTAGATACTTAATGTAATTTTATTTTATTGTTAATAAATTAAAGTCTGTATTTGTTGTTTTTTATTCTACACAAATTATTAAACAGAAATGTTTCAGAAATAATACTTATAATATTAATTAATACTTAAAGATGAAGGGTCAAGTTATTCAATTTAGTCATTAATTAAAAAATTATTATTATTACAACTGAATAATAGCTAGGTATAATAAAATATAAAAAATCACTCGTTTAGTCTAGTGTAATATTTTTGAAAATTTTGTTCTTGTAATATACTCTCCAAACTGTTTAACATAAAATCAAATAAATGTATGTAACTAGATATCCTACTTAGATATTTTTAATTCATTGTAATTTTGTTTTAATAAATTATAATTAATAAGTTTTTTTATTCTACCCAAATTATTAAACAGAAATGTTTAAGAAATAATGAATACTTATAGACGAAGGGTCAAATTAATCGCTAATAAAAAAAATAAACCACTATGTAGCTAGGTAGGATTATTTTTTAATTGAAAAACTGAGTAATAACTAGATATAATAAAATATAAAAAATCACTCAGTAACATTTTTGAATATTTTGTCCTTGTAGAATACTGTTCGCAATGAATCATACTTACCTTATTTAAGAACTGAATATTAACTCTTCAGTAAAATTTATGTTTTAAACATGTTAATTTTATTATAAAATTATTAAACACAAGTAGTATTTTCTGTAGTGTATAATAATACCTAGGTACTAACAATTTAATAAACTATAATTTCCGTTATACTTGCATTATTTACATTTTTTATTTAGTTCACTCGTTAACTTACACATTCTATGCACTTTAATTTTATTAAATAGTTAAACCAAGTACAGAAAGTTAGGTATGTCCTTATTTATGGCAAAACGTAAAGTCTAATGTTTTCTAGTAAAATTTTCCTCGTCTCTCTCATCTATCTGTCGTACGAATAGAAACTAATCTTGGCATCTGGCTTTTCAGTATCTTATCGAATCTTTTAACCAATGAATAACGTAACTGTGCATGTCAACCTGTTTCCATAAGAGTACTTTGTTTTCCTGGATCCTATCTATTGAAGATATGCTGGTGAGACATAACATTTTTGTGGATATTTTTACGTTTGTTCTTTCTGTTCCTTCTCATCCCTGCTCTTGAAAGTAAGGCAGACATTTCCCAATAACTTCTCCATCTGAAAGCAATTAAGTAAAAATAATTCTAGTACATGGGTAAATGAGCAGTTTCTTATAAATATAACCCTACAGGTCAAAAGATCAAAAGCAATATGCAAGTTGCAATTACCTACTACATTGACATTCTTTGTACTTACCTCTTATAGTTTTCCTTAGGTTGCAGAATATGGATTTTATTTCGATTTTTTGGTAGTCAATCTCGGCAAAATTTGTATTTAAATTGAAATATCTTTAATTATGAACACATTCTGATAAAAAAAGTCAGGAAAAAATTTTACCTTGGCATAAAAAAACTCCTATGAAAAGTCCCCAAATTTCATTGTTTTATCATGCCAAATGAGAATAGCCATGAGTCCAATTTACACACACGCAACTACCGCATGGATAGACGTCAAAACGTAAAGTGACAGAAACTGTCAAAGCAAGTATTTTTGTAGAAATTCTATTATAAATACGTAATACTACGAGGTACTAAACTAATACCATCATCGAATTCTACACGCCATCTAGTGTCTGTATACTAAATTTCGTCACACTGGCTATGATGGTTTCTGAGATATTCGCACTGAAAGTCTTAGAGGGAACACCCGGTATAGAATTATGTTAATATACTATGCATACATACTCGTATATCCTATATACGTATGCATATTCTAAGAATTTTTGTCACTTGCTTGAGATTATATTGCATCACTCTATTCCACTATTTACGGTAGGTGTCTTTTGATTTTTTTTTTATATTCTCTTATATCGATGATACAGATCATACTTCGTTTTTATTCATATCACCCATTGTAAGATGCTCCGATTTAGCAGACGATAACTGAAGTAGGTACTCAGCCATCTAATTAGTAGTAGTATATTACCTTAATACTAAATACCAATTTTCATAATAATGCTGAATTGCCCAGAAAATTTTGCAAATTTAATCGATTCTGCATCCCTCAGAATAAGAATGGACACACTGTATAGTACTTAATATAACATTGACATTGTCGCTGTTGCCACGCTACGGTTTATCTTATCAGTTAATACCAGCTGCGAGATTGTGAAGTAGATCCGTTCTGAGTATTTTGTATACATATGAACTTTATTATTACGTTATTAACAGTTTGACTTCTAGTGCAGTTGAGCTTTTTCAGTTTCTTTATTTTGAAACTTTTAAGTGCATTTGTTTACTTAAAAAGGTATGTGATTTCTTTCCTTAAGGTGCCCGTATCTCTCGCCGTAAAATGATCAAATTTGTGGTGTTTTTAGGTACTGAAATCTCGAAAATAAAACTCGTAGAGCAAAAGTAATATCAAAAATAGAATTATTGATGTTTTGTTTATCCACTTTTACTATTTAAACTTTCCTCAAATAATGTAATAACTTTTAAAATGCATTTATATGACACACATAATTTCGCTATTCTAACCCCACATTTTAACAATTATTTTCACATACTTATAAACAAAAGTGAACAATCTTATATGCAGGACTATGTAAGTTTATGTTATAACAATGTTTACATCTATAGTTGAATTTAAGAAAATACGTATTTTGAAAGATTTCAGTACCTAAAAATTCATTGGATAGATCGCTTTCTGATGTTAAATATTGATTTTACTTCGGTACCTTTGAATATTTGCAGGTGGCATGAAATAACATCCTTGTTATTTGCTAAACTCTATATTATTCAGTTCTTAAATGTCTAAAATTATTTATATTTGTAGAAAACACTTTCAGAAATACGGCGCCCTTAAATCAATATGATTAACTATCAATATTTTCTTAGAATATTAATTATGTTTAAGTTAATTAAATTAATATGTAATTAATTATATGTAAAACTATGGAATATGCATAATATATAGTGGAAACATGTGCGGAAGTAGTTTTGCTATTTGAATCTATATATTTCCACTTCAAGAGTTTTGATAACTATAAAACACAGAGTAAATATATTCCTGAACGTATTTCTGTTCAAAACAAATTAGTATTCCAAATATAGTGTTGAAAACTAAATTTAAGTCTCTTTAAAGATATTGTCTGAAGCTATTTATTTGTGGCATAATTTTAGTTTTTCTTTAGTTTTGTTGGGTTTATGCTTAATTATTTTTTCAGAAGTGTGGCAAAAACCCAACAAAACTAAAGAAAAACTCTTTAAAGATGTTTGACAAACAATTACAAAACTTAAGCTGACAATTTAAATGAGAGAAATGAAAAATTTTCTGAATTTTTATGCATTTATGTCAACCAGTAGTGGAGACTGAGCGCTTTTATTACCATAATTTCTACACACACCGCTGAGCATTTTTAAAGTTTTGCTGTAAGAATATATTAAGCTAATTTAAATTCATTTTAAACATTTACCTAAAATTCTTATGGAACTTAATCACATATGCTCATTGACAATAAATACACATATAATAAATAAATAATTTAAAGCCTGTTGATAAAATCGCTTCTAAGTGTCATACAGATAAATATATCAGCATGTTTAACCAAAAGCAAAAGATAACCTAATAGTTACTGTTTTTATTTTATATTATGATCTAATTTGCTAAGTATATACAGGCTGTCTAACGGTGATGGCCAATTAGAATATTTCAGAGATTACTTCGATTTCAATTTTGAAAATTTAGACTTGGAGGTTTTTGGTAGTGCTCTTTTTAAATAAAATAATACCATTCTTGTAGTTATTTCGGTTATACCATTTAGAAAGCTAATTTTTGGCGGTTCGAAGTTAACCAAGCTTTAATAGAATAAGGAAGCTTAATAAAATTACATGCAGAATCCAAAAATGCAAAAATATATACGGTTTTCTATTGAAAATAAGCAAGTAGATGACAACTTCCGGTATAACCGAATGTGCTACAAAAAGGCATTATTTTATTTAAAGAAAATACCCCCGAAACCTAAAATTTTCAAAATTAAAATCAAAGTAGTCTCTGAAATATTCTAATGGGCCTTAACCCCAAGACAGCCTGAAATCTGTTCTAAGAACTTCATCCAAGTAACATATTCTTGACACAACCTTTTAAAATGCATTCTGGACATATCCGATTATTGTATTTTATACATAATATGAAACATATCAATGAATTTTTACTTTTATTTGATTACCTAATTCATTAATTCAAGTTTCTCCAGTCTACACTGTAATAATAATTATTGATTTATTATACAGGGTGCCTGGGAAAATGTGGGAAATCTCTCGGGTGCAGATAGAACATGAAAGTATAAGACAAGTTTCTATAATTTTTTTTCTCTACAGCTCCTCCCTACGGAGATATGTGTCCCTGAAGGACGCTGCTGGAAATCGGTTTCTCTTGAATAACTTTTAAAGTATATATAAATATAATTAAATAAAAATTTAATTTGACGGACACTAGTAAGGACCTCTTAAAATAGTGCCCTTGAAACATATTTAACTTTTTTGGTTTAGCAGGGCGGGCTAAGCTTTACAACTTAATGCCAAAATTTTCCCGGAGACCCTGTATATTATTACATAGGATTGCTCAAATTGTGTATTAATTTTCAATAACGATTTAGGAAATTAAGTTTGGATAACTTTAATGTAATGTTATATTATATAATAACTAGGTGACCCGGCAAAAGTTGTTTTGCCATATGAATTAATTCTAGTGAATATTTTGGAAGTCGGCTTCGTTCTTATCCTTACTCCATGCTGTGTACTGGGTAAGAAGCACAAACCTAGAAAAAATATAGACTGTGCCAGTGTCATATTGCCGGCGACCGCTAATTCATGGCTGCCCTAAAAGGTCCAGAATCATTAAAACTTGGTTTTGATGCCAATTTACGTTGGTTGCATTGTAACGTGAATCTCATTTGTTTACTGTGATTGGTCACATTCATGTCACATTCTTTAATGACATTTAAAATGACAGCAAGTTAGTTAATTTCATATTGCAATGAAGCCATCATATTTGCACAACCGCCAACATAAAGCACCTGTCGCGTGACCTATATCATAAACCGACGCTGTCTATATTTTTTCTAGGTTTGTGGTGAAGTGACACCGGTAGACGCCTGGGGATAACTGATCTAGTGATAATCGATCAGTTATAAGGTTAAAAATAATTAAATTACTAAAATGGCTATTAAAAATAGGATTTGTCATAGAAGGGCGAAAATTAAGGGTTGTATGTATTTTTAATGCCACATCATAAAACAAACTTTTGTCCAATAAATAAAAAAAATGTTTGGGGTGAACCACTCTTATCACTTAGGGGTATGAAAAATAGATTACGACCGATTCTCAGACCTACCGAATATACATATAAAACTTCATAAAAATCGGTCAAGCCGTTTCCGAAGACTATGGCGTCTAAAACTGTGACACGATAATTTTATATATTAGATAAACCATAAAATGTAGGTAAAATCTAATAAAAATATCATACGTGCCTCAAGTCCTCAACTATTCTGCCCTGTTAAGAATAGACGTCGTATCTACGTCGTTTTTTTTATCATTTTCGGTTTATGACACCCACAGCTTGGTATTTAGTATATGTATGCACATGTAAAAACTGAAAAGTTGTATTAACTTCTTTTATGAAGTTATTTAAATCTGAATTTTATTTTTCAAAAGGGAATTAGCGCAAAAGATCGTATCAATATAAAATCCAATTTTCACTTATATAATATAATAAGGTTCTGGTCTAATAGAACCTAATGTGAAACATTATAATTATAATTAATAAAATCAGAAATGATGCTAATACAAAAAGGTGTATCTCAAGGATCAATATTAGGACCTTTGCTATACATTATCTATACCAATGACAAAATTTAGGTATAACAAAAAATTTTCTCTGAGTTAAACCTGGAGAATGATTTATTTCTCAAGTTGAAAATTGAACACTCATTATTTGTCGGAACTTGTTTATATACGAGTGTTAAATTTCAATAATTTTTGGGTAGGGGTTATTTCGGTTAAAACTCACCGTAAAAAAATTCAGTAAATTTTTTCTTTCACGAGTTTCACACCGTTTGCTTTTATATAAAAATACAACTTTTTTCTCACAATATTTCTGCAGTCACATGCAGCGTGTCTCGTTTTCAGGTTAATATCTGAAAATATGAGAAGGCTGTAAGCCAATTTTTTATTTAACTCATTTATCACAACGCGATTAAGAGATATTGCAAAAAAATGATTACCATTCCTCCCTCTTCAATGAGTCCCTGTGCCCCTAGGAAGCATTTCAGGACCCATGTTCATATGAACTTTTTTACTTAGTTTTGATCATAGAATCGGCCTGTTCAGGGTTGGCAGCTAATTATGAGAGTATAGCCGAAAGATGGGAAAAAATCAAGATCAGTTAACGGCGTTCTAAAAAAATTTACTCATTCAAAACATATGAATTTTATTCCATACTTCTGGCCATCCCTGTATTATCGACGCACATAGTAGCTCTAGTGTACTGATCAATAGTCAGATTTAGGCCTAAAGAATGAATTAGATGCAAAAACTCACTTAAAATTGTTGAAGTTCTCTCGAAATGAACATTGAAATTACTTAATTACCTAAAATTACAATTTTGTAAAGTAATTCCTCTAATTTGATAATAAATATGTCAAAATCAACTAAACACTACCGATAAACAGATACAATGATTATTTTTACTGATGTCAGTTCTAAGCAACAAAATTCGGCGTGAAACTCGTAACCGTATCCACTTAGATCCAGAGATTTATATTTAATACCATATCTTACAAAAATCAGAACATAACTGAAAATGATCTAACTTCACAAAATTAACGTCTTGTTTCAAAAAAGTGTTCCAAAATGCATACAGCTGATAAGTCCTTATTTTCCAAAAATAGAGATAATTGATCAACTTTATTTGCAGAACACTGTATATTGATATCGAACGTACTCACGGTCTGTACATTGTCAATTAACTGATTTGATTCCTGCTCTAATCCTGGTTGTCTTCTTGAGTTGTCCGTTTTTGCGTAAGAAAATTAAAGCGCCTAACCGCCTCCAGGTGGCCATAAATCCGAATTGTACACCTCGTTACAGTATTGAATAGGAAAAGTTAACTTAAGCGATGATCCAGTCGCTGTTTTTTTTCCATTTTTCACAAGTGAAGTTTATATGTGGTGGCTTAATGCACTTTCAAGTTGTTTACATGTTACTTTTGGTGTACAGCGATACACATGAAGAAAACCCAATTTTGTAATTGACTTTACGGTAGCAGTATTACTTTTTCTTCTACCTATTATAGGTTTGGATCTATTTTTGTTTACACTTTCGGTTACTGTGTTTTGTAAGGAGACTCTTGAATTTGTGTGTCATTACTTTTCGTCGGCTTACTTGTTGTCTTCATAGCTTCCGGTGAGGATTGTTTTGTGTGAGTTTATCACTTTTTGTGGTGGATTTGTCTTTTATTTAAAGCATTTACCGGTGCTCATGTAGCGTCTTCAATTTCTATTCACTATCAGATGTCTCGACTGGCATTCTTGTGAAATTCATCACTATTGTTTTTATTTGACTCATAATTACTACTGGAACATACATTTCCCACAAAGTTTCACCACATACCAAATTTCATGAAAACGTCTAAAGCGGTTTCGAAAATATTAAATATTTTCCTTTTTTTTTCCTAAATCTTTAACTCACCGTATTTTTGTAACAGCACATTTTTGGACCATAGTTTATAAAGCCAACTATAAGTAATTTTCGATGTAGAATCAACCCCTTAAATATTCGCATATCATTAAGGAACACCCTGTATACTACTTATAATTAAAAATTTGCTTTTTCATGCCCGCATATTTCAGTTTTGATATTACGAAAAATGTTTGAAAAATTTGCTTAGTTTTCTGATCTTTATACGTTAAAAAACCACTATTTAAGACTACTTAAACACTGACGGAAAAATGTTATGATGGTATTTATTGAATTTTAAATAAATCTTCTTTTTAGTTATAAGTGGCTTTTGTTCTTATTTTATTAAAGTCTGGGTTTAAGTTTTAAAATCTCGTTAGTTTTTAGTTTTTGAAAAAATAAATGAAGGATTCCTTGCTCAAGTCAATTCTGACATTTTATAATCACGATTACAAGCTGTAATTTTTATTGTATTTTAGTTATTAACAGAATTAAATTAATTATTTTTTTTTGCTATAGGATCTTGCTTACTATGGACATGGAGGGTACGTACAAGAAAAGCAAAGGGAATGCCGGTTTGGAAGGGGTACATTTCCAACTAAATCTACTCACCGTATGCTTACTTAATGTCCTTAGAAATTTCAACCATTGGAAAATTTCGACAGAAAACCAGGAAGCCGGAAAATACGATGACATTGTGGTAGAGCTATTCGATGAAAATGCCGTTTTAATACAAGCAAAACATAAAGAAAATAAGAAGGTCACCAAAGAGCTACTTCTCTCTCACAATTCCAAAAATGCCGACTTTAGTTTGCCAAAATATTTTTTCTCGTATGAGGAAATTAAAAATAAATTTAAAAGAAAGACGGTTATAATTTGCACTAATACACAGGTCGATCCAAAGGGTTTAGAAAATATTCTCGTATCACAGTGTGTTGACTCTGATAGTGTGTTACATTATGAAGGTGATGGCTGTTCATTTCTCATCTGTAATGAAAATATTTTGCATGACCTGAAAGTGAATGCAGAAATTTACTACAATAAGAATTTACAAGATAAAGGTGTAGACAAATCCTTGTTGACAGATGAAAATTTGAGGGATTTTCTTAAAAATTTACAAATTTATTCAAACTACCCATGTGGAAACGAATTAGACAAAATTATCGAACAATTATTGTCTCGCTTAAATTCAAACATACATCGTAAAGTATCTGCCCAAGAAATATACAGAACAATAGAGGAATGGTTTCTACAACCCTGTGGAGAGTATTTAACAGAAATACGTGCCAACGCGATGTTCTCCGAAATAAAAAGTGACAAGTACTGCGAATCATTAAAAAACTACAATGTATTTTTTGAATGTAACGACTTTAACTTCAAACAGTCTGAAAGACTATTCCACGTTACGATGAAAGATGGATATTTGATGCAGATGTTGAAAATACATCACGCTCTACAAGACGACAAAAGCAAAAAACTCTTTGTGAATCCCGATGATGATGATGAAGTACAGAAACAGTTAATAGAGGCATTTGAACAACTTAGTTATACTTTTTTAGTCATGGCATTGACTAATACGATTAAAGAAACTGCAATAAAAGATATTAGTGTTAAATTAAGAGGAATATTAGAAAAGTCCCAAGATAAAAAAGTAATTTTGGTTGCCGAGAGAAACAACGATCTAGTTCAGATGGTTGGATTAAAAGACATTTTCCAATTCGATGGATCAATAAAGTTTAAGCACCTCTCAAAGGAGACTCAGGAGAGACTGCTGAAGAACAAAAATATAGTTTTTCAGAGCAAAACAGTCACCCTAAGAGAACTGTTAGAAACACAGACAATGGAAAATTATACATATTTGGATTCTGGAATGCTAGAAAAATTAGTTAAACGGGAAGAAGTTAAGGTGGGGCTGCGCATTTTAGAGTTTGACAAGGATTTGGCTTCCTATTATATACATCGTACATTTGAGAACACTGTTGATAAGACAAAGACGAGACATACTTTTTCGGAGGAAAATATTTTTGATATAAATCAAAAAGTGATATTAATTGTAGATGGTCCCGGAACGGGAAAGACTACTGTTCTCACTAGATTAGCAGCGATTATAAAGAAAAACCGATCTTATTTATGGGTTATTAGAGTAAACCTTAATGATTATACCAAAATTTTAAAAGATCAACTGAACAAGAACCAAGAATCGATAAGTGTCATCGATATGCTAAATTCTCAAAAACCAACCGAATTAACAAATAATTTCGAAAAATTTGTGTTTTCATTGAACAAAAAAGTGGTTTTAATATTAGATGGAGTGGATGAGATTAGTCCAGATTACAAGGGATTAATATTTAATTTGATCAGTTATTGCCAACACGCCTCCAATTTTGAAAAAATATTAGTGACTACCAGACCACACTTAGCTCAAGAGTTGGAAGCCAATCTAAAAATAAGTTCCTTTAAAATACTACCGTTTACAGAACAGAATCAAATTGATTTCCTACTAAAATATTGGACATGTAATTTGCAATTAAATACCAACAAAAATAAAGATCGATGTGAGCAGTATGCGAAATCCCTGATAGATAAGATGTCATCATGGATAAAATTGTACCGTTATAGGAAAACCATGTTGCTGTTATACCCTTGCAAGTTAGAATGTTGGCAGAAATTTTTCAAGAGAATCTTAAGTGGAAAGAATCTATGCACTGGGAAGGATGTAAGGAGTATTTGGATGGTGACAAGAAGGAACCTAGACTGCCAGAAGATTTTGATGTCTCAAAATTATATGACGCATTTATTGAGAAGAAACGAAACATTTTCTTAGATAAAGAAAACCCCAGTGAGATCACGACAACAAATGATGCTCTCATTGCTCAATTTAATGAATGTTTGATTAAACATTACAGTGTCGCTCTAGAAGTAATGCTGAAGGAAAAGGAAGCTGGCTTATTCTCTAATTGCCATAACGGAGACAAAGATATGAAACAGTGCATGTTAAAAATAGGAATCGTGCAAATGTCACAAGACAAGATCCAGTTCATGCACAGAACATTCGCTGAGTATTTCGTCGCTGCGAGTGTCCTAAGGGAGTTACAACTTCGTAATCCAAACATTGAATTTCAGAAATTTGTGATCGACCGAATTTTAAGGTCGATTGAGTTTACATTTATCCGTATTTTCCTTGACAATTCACTCCAGAACATTGTAAAATCCTTGCCTCCTAATATATTTAAAAACTATCAATCAATCACATACATGCAATATTTTCTGTATGATAAAAATCTCATTTTTACTTTAGCAGACGAAGGCTGCGTAGCAATTCTCCAACTCATACTAAAAGTATAGACTTTGAAATTATTAAAGATAAAACAATTAACTTGCCAGATAATAAACACAAATATAAAAGAATAAACACATTGAATGACTTACAGAGTTTGACAAGAGTGGCTGGAGTTAATATTAGGAGTAAGAATGGCGATACACCATTACACATGGCAGCTAGAAAAGGTCGCTTGGAAATGGTAAAGTTTCTAGTCGAACAAGGTGCAGATGTCAATAGTGCAGATAATGTAGGTTGGACCGCTTTACATTGGGCTGCTAGAAGAGGTCGAGTAAATACTGTAAAGTACCTTCTAGAATGTGGGACAGATATCAAAGTTCAACAGATCCATGGATTTACAGCATTACATCTAGCTGCTTGGTGTGAACGACGCGAGACTGTTAAATTACTTGTAGAGTCAGGAATAGACGTTAACATTAAAGATGCAAACGGTCGCACAGCGTTGCATTTGCTGCCGAGAAAGGAACTGTAGACACTATTGAATACCTAGGAGACTGTTTTATGGATGTTAACGTAACAGATGACGGTGGGTACACGGCTCTTCATGTAGCTGCTTTGTACAAACAATGGAACTGTATAAAATACCTCATAGAAGCCGGCGCAGACGTTAACGTCCAAGATAAAAATCGCACAGTATTGCATTATGCTGCAGCGGAGGATGCTGTAGACATTATCAAATACCTCGTGGAATGTGGTGTTGATGTTAACTTTAGAGACAATAAAGGACAAACGGCCGTACATGCAGCTGCTTGGAGTGGATATTTAGACAGTGTGAAATGCCTGATGATAGCTGGTGTAGACGTTAACATCAAAGATGAAAGCGGCTGTACAATACTGCATTTTGCGGCTGAGAAAGGTAATACCGACACTGTCAAATATTTGTTGGAATGTGATGTCGATGTTGATGCCAGAGAATGTAACGGTTGCACGGCGCTACATGCAGCTGTTTGGGGAAGTTATTTTGACACTATGAAATGCCTCGTAGAAGCTGGTGCAGATTTTAACATAAAGAATGAAAACGGTTTGACAGCACTCCATTTTGCCGTTGAGAAGGATGACATTCGCGCTGTTAGATATCTCGTGAAATGTGGTGCGGATGTTAACATCAAGAGCAGCAAGAGTTCTACGCCCCTTCTTGCAGCCACTTGTCATGGTTACTTGCACACTGTAAAATGTCTCGTAGAAGCTGGTGCAAATATTAACGACAAAAATGAAAATGGCTACACAGTACTACATTTTGCTGCTGAGAAAGGTAATACTGGGATTGTCAAATATCTGGTGGAATTGGGTATAAATATTAACGTCACGGACAAGGATAGTTGTACGCCACTGCATGTAGCAGCTTGGAGTGGTTACTTGGACACTGTAAAATGTCTCGTGGATGCTGGTGCGGACATTAACATTAAAAACGTAAACGGTTACACAGTTTTACATTTTGCCACTAAGAAAGGTAATACGGGTGCTGTAAAATATTTGGTACAATGTGGTGTAGGTGTTAACGTGACAGATAATAATAACTGTACGGCACTGCATGCAGCCGCTTGGGGTGGTTATTTGGACACTGTCAAATGTCTCGTAGAACTGGGAGTGGATGTCACCATTAAAAGTAAACGAGGCAACACGGCGCTGCATTTAGCCACTAGGAATAATCATGTAGACACTGTGAAGTATCTTACCGATCATGACAATTCGCAAACTGAAAAAACATGTGCACTGTAGTATGGCATTTAGCAACTTATGTTACTTGTGTTGTAGAAGGTATAAAAATGAAAATGTTCAGTTAATCTAATCAGTATTTACTTTACAATATACAGAACGATATGCGTACTTCCCGACTCTATAAGTTGACGAAAAAATATATTTTGTGAAAACTAGGTAACAGAATTCTTCTAAGAAAAAATGAGTGTCAACTAGACAAAGATGAGCACGTATCCTATTTTTTTGTTAAATGGAGAAGGCAGCAGAATCAACTAGAACCATTTTTACGGCAAAAACGTTGCTAAAAACAGCTCGGATCGAAAATGGATATCGCGTTTTAGAGAGAGCAATTTTATCATGAATAATTATCCACGTTTAGGAAGACTATCTGAATGATCGGTAGAACAACTTTATTCAAGATGATCTGCATTAATTGACTGGGGAATTAGCTAGAATGATGAATTATGAGCAGTTGATCCTAGTTCAACATTTACATTACATGAGTAAAGATGCAAGATTATATATATGAATGCCGCACATATTTTGAGTTAAACGTAATAATAATTAACGTGTCAAGATTTGTGTCTTTTGGTTCGTGATTGTTTAGCTCGTCAAATATAGTAACTGTTTTTGTCTCAGTAACTGGTAACTAAATATGATGCCTCTACGTCAACGCCAAGAACAATGAATATCCTAACAGAAAAATAGCTCATCAAGCTGGTACCCATCCTCATAAGCTGATGTGCATCTGTTGAAACAAGGAAAACGTTGTCTAAAGTTTCTTCCGAGGAATGTAACCAACACTGTTGAAGTTTATTGTATATATTATATGAACGTAACCAATATGCATTTAGGTCGCATATTAGCACGTCATTAGTCACATATTTAAACCCTCATCTTGATTATTTTATTGGATCAATCTGTTAAAATTTTAACTTTATTGGTATCAGACTTTTTTAACTCTTTAGAAAACTAGTTTTTCTCTAAAATTGTTGTGAGATGTTACTGAAAAATGAAACCCAATGTGTGCATTAGATAGATCTAGTGGGATAAAAATATCCATTTATAAGTAAATCCAAAAAGGCTTTCATTTCAGTTCTCTTAACGCCGCGTTTTTCTAGGAAGCGTGACGGAGATGGAACGGATTCCGAGGATATTGCATAGATGCAAAATATAAGAAGTCATTTCATAAAGCCGCGCTTATATTTTGAATATGTGCGCCATACTCGGAATCCATCCCGTCTCCGATACGCTTTCTAGGAAAGTCCGGCTTAGACGATTTAATAGATGGATTTAATTAAATTAATTAATTAATTAATGGGTAAATTAAAAATATGCCTTAATTGCCATTACGAATTTGGTATGCAGCAACTCATGCTAGTCAAAATTCATATTGGCAAAAACTTGTTTACTGAAAATTCGAAAATGAATTAAAATTTTGTTTTGTCTCCAAACCTGGTTTAATTATTTTACCCTACTTTTAATAACTAGTAGATTGACCCAAATAACCTAAAAATATTTAAAGAGATAGGTAATAGTTGAAATTGTGGGAGAGAAATACATTGAACTATCTAAAGATTTTTATTAGAGAGACTGGGATTAACATTAGGGATGTACATAGTAAAACTCCATTGCATTTTGCTGTTAAAGGAAGTCATGCAGAAATGGTAAAGTTCTTAATTGAGCAAGGAGCAGACGTTAATATTGAATACGAAAAAGGTCCTAATGTTAAATTCCTTGTGGGGATAGGTTCAGGTGTCAATGTTGAGGATGAACCACACGGCGCTGTATTTCGCTGTCAAAGAAAGCCATCGGGACATTGGTATATATATTATAAAACACGCTGGAGACTTTAATATTAGAGATAGTAAAAGTCGTTCAGCATTGCATTTAGCAGCTAGATGGGGTGATTTGAATACCCTTAAATACCTCGTGAAACGTGGTGTAGATGACAACAATGTAGATAATGACCACACCACGATATTGTATTGGGCTTCTTGCTACGCGGCATTAGAAGTTGCGGGTTACCTTATTAAATGTGATTTCGATGTTAACATTAAAGACAATAATGGAAGCACGGCCTTACACTGCGCTGCCGAGAGAGATGATTTAAACATTGTTAAGCTTCTTGTGGGCCATGGCGCATATTAAGAGTAAATACAATAAAGACTGCAGTGCAATGCATTTGGTTGCTCTCAAAGGTATGTTGCATATTATTAATTATCTCCTCGAACGTGGCGCTGACTTCAACGTTAGTAACAATAACGGCGATACGGCTTTGCGTTTAGCTACGGAGATATGTGAATCAGGGTTGATTTTGATGATGCAGCACAGCACTACATGGGGCTGCTAAAGGAGATAAATTAAATACTGTAAAATCTCTCGAGGGTCGCACCGTTGATATTCATAATAGTCTCGTAGAATTGCGCATGGTGTTTACCGGAACAGTTTACCCGAACTTTTTTTCAAATACCTTGTGGAAGTTGCAAATATTAACGCTAAAGACAATAAAAGCAGTATGGCATTACATTTAGCTGAGGGAATACTGTAAACAACGTTCAAGATAATGATCACCGAAGGGCACTGCACTGGGAAATTTTATCATTATCATATGTCTAAAGTAAGATGAAAGTTAACAATAGAGAAGATGGAAGGCATTCGTCACTGCATTTAACTGTTCGCTGTAAAGTGTTTGTTCTTGTGAATTACGTCATGAAACATGACTTGGATATTAAAAACAATAATGGGGGATATGTTGCTACATTTTGCTGCTGAATGAGGTTACTGTAATATAGTTAATGGTAGTGCAAATATTACAACAAAGACGGTAAAACTAGGTGCCACTGCACTTAGCTGTTCACCATGCAAATTTGGATGTTTCAAATTAGCTCCTACGATGTAGTTCGGATATCAAAAACAACTATGATTGTTCAGTACTGCATTTAACTTTCCATAAAGATGATTTGTACATTGTGGGTATTTCGTAGGATGACTCGGATATTAACATCACAGACAGACAGTCGCACGGAATTGCATTAGGTTGCTAAAAGGGGGAATTTTACATTGTAACATGTTTGCACGGAATATGGTGTAAATATTACCGATAGAAGTGCACCCCAACGGCATTGCATTTGGCTGCTAAGAGGAGCAATTTCCATCAAATACCTTGTGGAACGTAGTGTACGTGTAGAGGTTACAGTGGTTACATACCATTGCATTTATTGCTGCTCTTTATGGACCTTTAGACATTATAAATTACTTTCTATAACATAAATAGCAAAATACCTTCAACAGCTGCTAGATGTCAAGTTTTTTATCCAGTTAAACATAATGTGAGTCATTTTTCCAAAACGCAAAAGGCAAAGTTTTTGAGGGAGCTAAATACGTTAGTGTTATAGTTATTGATCATATGCTACAGGTCTTTAGTTACGACATTCTCCAACTACATTTTATGACGATCTGTTTAAGGTTCGGGTATTTGCAGTGTACGTCATATATTCTAACGTAAAATTTCTTCTTTCTTGTTGAAATCATTATAGTTCTCACATTGTTCCAAAAAACATTTTTAACATTTTCAGTGCAGTGTTTCACATTCTTAAAAGAATGCCATTTAATAAAATTATCATAAGTTTTATTGTAATTTTTTTTATTTTCCCTGCAACAGGCTTCCTTTCTCTTCCTCCGAAGAAAGTGTACTCGGATTGTAATGCTTTCTAAATGAATATTTCGAAACATAGTAATACATTTAAGTTAGGTATACCATAATAAATGCCATTTGCATAGCTTGTAATACTCTAGAATTAAAGGATTATCTTACTACATCATTGCGACATTTGAATAAATCATGCCAGTTTTCAAATGGCTTAATACGTATTCATCTCTGTTTCCATACCTCCAAATTAATGGCATCTTAAGTAGATAACTATTTTTGCAATTCAAAACAAACCGTCAAATTGAGGAGATAACTGCAGCTGCTTTTAATATTAACGATTGGCCCTCACTCATTGAATGGCACAAACATTTTTATTTTATATCAAACATCAAAAATTATTCTTTCTAAGCTGAAAATCTATAAAAATTTGTTGCCAACGGGATGAATAAAAAAATCTTGGAATTGATTTAGACGAAGAAAATGAATATTATAATATAACATTTTATAAATTATTTTTCAAATGATCAATTTCATCTTAATGAAATAGTTTACCCTTACACAAGGTTAAGTAATAGTGTTGTAGAGAGGTGGTTTGGTTTAGTAAAATATATTTTAACAAAGAAATTAATTAATGCATCAAAAATGCAGTAGCCTTGAGTCAATTTTTAATTCATCAAAAATGCAATAGTCTTTAATCAATTTACAAAGAGCGAAAGTGTACCTAAAAACAAATGATGCTGGATCAGAAAAAAATATCAAAGAGGAAAACATGGGTATGCTATCACAAAATATTTAGGCTAAAAAGAAAGGAAGGAGGCCAAGTAATTTTGACAGCAATAGCCTAAAAATATTTTAAAACTAAATATTCTATAATAAACTCTTTAGATAATAAGGATCAAGTCGACGAGTTATGTTGCGATAATTACGATAAATGGATACAATAAATATGAGTGTAGACAATGTTGAAAATATGATATTTTCTGGTAACTTTTTATATAAGGTCAGTCGTCATTAAAATTAGTGATGAAAATTAAACATTTAAAGTTTTAGAACAAATAATAAGCACAAACGAAAAAGCAGCAGTTATATAAAAAAAAAATTCTTGACAACGGTTTGGTACATGACACTGATCCTGCTAATGGGTCTTATGCCGTTGGATATTTTAATTAATTAATTAATTAAATAATGCATGGGTATTAATCTCTGCAGGTACAGCAGGTTTGGTTTCTCCAGTATTTCTCGCAATATTATGCAAAATTGCAGTAGTTATAATAACAGTAAGTATGGTTTGAACTTTTAAACAACATCTGTAACCTAAAATTGGAAATCGGCGTTTCCATACCTCAAATAGTTTCTCAAATAAGATAGGCCCTCGAATATGTGTATCGTTATAAAGCTAAGTAAAAATTCTCCAGCTAGATATGCACTATCACCTTAAATATAAAAAGTAGTAAACAATTGAAGGTTTAGTTTTTAATAATTACTTCAATTTTAAGTAAGAATGTTATAAAACAAGGAGTCAATCGTGATATCGCTACATAAACTATTCTCACTACTCTTGAGACTAAATTTTGCAAGATCTGCTATAACCATACGTCTATTGAATGAATATACTAACAAATAAATTAATAACTGATTCATTAAAGATATCAACTACAATCAACAAGACATACGAACATGATTTAAAACACATGTAATAATTGTTAAGAAAAACCCTATTAAGTATGGGAATACTGCAGACTTAATCTGCGAAGTAGTGCAACAAATTGTGTCAACCTTGTTTTCTCATTTTCCAATAATTACTCATCATTTAGTAAAGGGAAGGCATTTTAAAGATATTGGAGCATTGGGAAGAAAGTCTTGGTACCCTGTATGTTCAAGCCAATGTCATTAATAAATAAGCTAATCAAAAGTGACCCCAAAACTGAACCCTGTGGAACGCCTGACTTCTGCAAAAACTCACCAGAACTATAGGCTTGAATGTTAATAAATTGATATCTATTATGTTCGAAATAATAATATTAATTTAGTAAACAGTCCAAAATTGCCTAACTTCTTCAGTATGATATTACTCGAGGAGCCTTGTCTTTCTGACGAATTTTACGTATAATAAGATTATTTAACCACAGCGGGTTTACTATGTTACGCCAGAAATGCTCAGTCTACGGCTAGTAAATATTCATAAAGTTTAACAAAATTAGCATTCCCATTTCATGGGAAACATATCTTTAGAAACACTAGCTTCACTCAACTCAATTGTAATATAATGCTGGGTATTCCCATCAGAAAGAATAACTTCATAAGGTTTATTTACTGGTCTTGGTATCTAAATATCTGACGTTCTCATAATAGCACGGCGGTACATCATAATAACAACAGAGCGAATTTGATTGGCTTCGTCCGTTACCCACATGCGAGTCTAGGCAATGTGGTTACTGTTTTAGGTCAAGAATATTTTCTTTCAGCCTGTATAAAACCTTTTTATAAATTTGACAACTGGAATCATAAGCCGCATGATCAGTGGTCACAAATACATTTAAACATGTATTCAAATGTACACAATGGAAGCGTTTAAAGAAGTCAACTTTGTAATCTTTTAAATGATGCAAAAATTGCAAAAGTAACTACCAGCAATTTCCTTAATAGTTGACTTCATTATCCAGGCAGCTTATAACAAGAGCACCATTTCTTACACCCTTGATAACAAATATTAATATTAAGGTCAATTACTCATAATATGTCGGACCACACGCTGGTAATTAATGACGAATTTGCCTTGGCAGTGACATCTGCATAACTAGTAAGCCAATCCAATATTGTTCTTAGGCTATATTGGGAAATTAATTTAGCTAAACTAGCTTCAATGTTATCTATTTTAGAGTACAGTTTACGATTTAACATAATATCAAAAGGGAATTTAAGGTAGGGCTCCATTAACGGTAGTAAACCCAATCAGTCAGTCTCTTTGGTAAATCTGAATCTATGAACAAATTATAAATTACCATACAATTGGAACAAGTCCACTGTTGTTTCCAAATCATCTTCGAAAGAATCTGCTGCTAAATTTGTATCCATAATTATTTTCCAAAAACTTTACTATCACTAATTAAATTTAGATTATAATCTTGGTAAATAATTGTTATATCGTCAGAATGTGAAGAGAATTTTATCGTGTGAGTTCAAAGTCATCAAACAAAATAACAACCAGTTCTTATTCACAATCTTCATTTATCATTCAAATATTACACATAATAAATTTATAAATAGTAACGGTTATAAACTACACAGCACTAAAACTGAAACAACTGATAAGTAGTTTTTAAATATCAATTTATATTTAATAATTATTTTTTCAGGCATCTACAACATATGCTTTTTAAATGATTGTTTTTCATAAATATTTTTCGAATCAATTAAAAAGTATTGGTAATAAGTATATATATCAATTAATTTAGAATTTCATTTGAAAATAAATACCTAAAGCTCCTCAGTTTTAAATATCTATTTATCTTACCTTACAAAATTATTTGTTTTAAAATAATCAGAAACTGAATCAGCACTAACACGAAATATTATTATAAATTTATTTCGAAATTTAAAACGCCAATAAGTCGAGACGAAAATAAAAAAAATTAATAGTGCAATAAATATGCCGATTTGCTTCTTCAAGCTCGTCAAGATCTTGGAAAAACTTAATTACTTTGGTTGTTACGTTGAAGTAAACTAAATATTATATAAAAAAAACTATAACAGAAATTTTAAAATAAAAGTGGAATAGCATTCAGTAAAAAAACACTATATTAATTTATATGATATGTGCAAAGAACTACCAGTTGTTATTCATGCTAAAACTAGAGCCTACAGATTAAAATTATGAGGTTTATCAAAGAGAAAATAATTTATCAATAATAATAGTTATTTATGATATGAGTGTTAAAACTAAATTTTATATTGTGAGAAGTTTCCCATATTCCTTAGAACCAGATAAAATCACTTTTAGCAAATATATCCATACATTATTTTTCTACAAATTCAATTACAAGTACAAATCAAGGCATTACTGACGTTAATAATTTATTAAAAATTATTTTGAAATCCATTTGTCCAAGTTTAGTGTTGCTAAAGTAATGGAAGTTCAATCGGTTGGTGATAAGAAATTTTAAACCTCGTGACATGAAAAGTGAACAAGAAAATGAATTTCTCGCAGCCAAAATCAAAGAAGCTGTTAATAAACCATTTTCGAGTTATTTTGCCTAGTAAGTAAAAGCAATGGTACGAATTTTCATGCAATCGTTCCTTGAAATGATGTGATCTGAAAAATGTTAGAAGCAAGGTCAGTGAAAAAGTGTTTGACGTACTTTGAAGAAAAGTAAAACATGAAACCCGTCAACACTTTGGTCAAATTACTCCAAGTAACAACTAAAGTGCAACGCACTTTCATTGTTACTTGTACATTGCATTTGAACTACTTAAAAGCGTATATAGCTCTTTACAGGGCCGCGCCAAGGTTAGCTGCCGCCGGGTGCGGAACCTGATACCCTACCAGCATTCTAGGTTAATCACCAAATAATGGAGCAACAAAATAAATATGGAAATATACATAATAATAATAAAAATAAATGTATTATTTTTCAACAATAAATAGAAAATAAACAATATTAAAAAAAACAAGAGCTAAGAATAGGAACTTAAGTAAATAGTCTTCATAAGTAACACAAAACTAAATATATTTATAATATAAAATACATGTGTAAAAATAACAAGAACACATAAAATGATGCTCAGATATCAGTATTACTGACTTTTTTAAATAATAAAATAAAAATAATTTTTCGGGCCTTTCTTTTTGCAAATTCCTCAACCAAGTCGGATATATCTAGGTTTTTTAAATTTGACTAATTCACAGTACATGTATCAGTACGAGAGGTGAGAGATGCAGAGAACAAGATTCTATAGGCGTGCCACTTGAAAAGGGTTCAAAGCAAAGTATATACAAGTACCAAAAATAAGTTGACGGCGAGTGAACCTCGCACTTTAACAAGTCAACTATGATCTTAGAAAGTAGGTACTTATTTATAGTAAGGGGATTTGATCTAATTGGTAAAAAGAGGAAGAAATAGCTTGACTGACGTCTGCTACTAACCAACGGTCATTTGCCGCCTCCTGGATCAAGGCACCCGGGTGCCTCGCACCATTTGCACCCCCGGATTGGCTTTATACTGGACAGTTTGTTGATAGACTCTGGTGCGAATCTGCAATTAAGAGACAAGGGGAATAGAACTCCAGTACAGTAGCAGAGGGTTATAGAGAAGACTCGTCACGAAACAAGAAGAGCATCACGGGCTAAATTTTGTCTAAAACTTCAGCGGATAACAATTTCTACAAATATTTATTCAATATGTAGATGGATTGATAGAATAGTGGTTATTTTCAATATTTTCGTTGCAATAAAAAAATATTACTTCACATAAAAAAATAAAGAAATAAAATCTTTAATAAAATATAGTTTACAAACTTTTCAAAAATGTTAATAAAATTTAATTAGCGAACTTTATTTTAAAACTGTTTGATAGCCGAATCATTATCTGCAATAATATTTAAGTTTTTGGATAGGTTTGAACCACCAGATGGCGTCATTTGGTGCCTTCAGAAGTTAAAAAATATTTTCGCTCATAACTAAGTTTGATTTGTATCATTGTTGAAACAATTTTACGAGTAATAAGATAGGAAAATAAAAAATATAGTTTTCCATTTAACTTTTCATAGAAAATTGAGAAAACTTCTAAAGAGATAAAATATAATAGAAGCTGAAGTATTGTTAGACTTTATTATTCGGGTTTATCAGCTTTAAAACAAGACCAAGTTCACTAAAATCAGTTAACGTAGTCGGGAGTTTTAAAACTTTTCTTGCAATAGGATTCTGCCCTCCCTTTTCCCTTACTTTAAGAGATAGAGCTTAATGTCAATTAAACAGTCTTCAAAGTGTCAATAGGGGAGTCCAAAAGCGTTCGACATAACATATATTCAATATTGATGAAAAACTTTCACTTGTAAAATTTGAAAGGGGAATATCATTTAAAATAGGCTTCTCGAGGTTATTTTTGTTATCAATATTTTTTTCTGAAAGCAGTAGATTAGATGTTTCCGAAACACAACCGCTAATCGACCTTCACGGGACATCCGGTACATTAGAATGGCTTGTTATAATAAATTATTGTAATTTCAAAATGAAAAATTAATTACCTAACATCGACCAATTAAATAAAGATTTTTTCATTGATTTTTTTACTTATTTATTTACATACGTTTTGAGCACAAACGTCCCATATTCAGGTAACAATTAATACAGTTTAAAATAGTAAAAACAATACTAAAAATATGACAAGCATAAATTAAGAAAAAAATTTTTTTCAAAAATATTTTTTATATTTACATTACTGCAACTACATCATTTTATTGCCTACTTTTTTTATTAAATTAAATTATGACATCGCAGGCCAGAGATTGGAAAATCTGTACATACTCGATTATTTAGTTGCTTATTGGAGAAAATTTCTGTTAAATTAATAGTTATGAAATTTGATTTAGCAATAAAAAAATGTACGCTTAAGAATAATAAAAGTATGCTTACATAAAACAGACATTGACTAAAAAACGTTACAATTCAAAAAGGCATAAATTTGAAAATAACAAACAAATGTTATGTTACGTAATTAAAAAAGTAAATATAGTAGGTCCCTTTTTATTTTCTATATCGGCTTCAAATATTCCGTCGATATCGAACGGATTTGGAACATATTCTATTAAATGTGGTACCACTTCATCAGAATCCGGAAGTAAATCTTTGTCTGGAATTCATTCACCACCCCCCGTGATCGCCGTTCTTCTGCTAAATCTTTACGTTTTCTTTCGATTTTATCCCAACAACGTTTTAGTTGTATAACGTTACGCTAAAATTATATTACATTTAAGATAATTTTAAAACTTTGGAACAGCATATTAAGTAAACATTAACTACTTTCATCTGTGAATCATTCAAGTTACTGAAAAGTAGGTAGGTACTTCTTGTAATAGAAATAATTAGCAATATGCATTTACCTTTTCTGATGTCTGACTTACGTTAAAGTCATTCATTACGTTGATCCATGATGCATTCTTTTTTTATTGTGTGTCATATCCGTATGCTTGTCTTCAATAATAGAATATGTTTTTAAAATCTGAATCAACACCTCCTTGTCTTCTCTGGTATATGGGACTGCCATAATTGTATGTATTCTCTGCTCTGATGTGTCCTTTTGAAGGTTTTGAATAATTCTTGTGCCTGCCCCATTCCACTTTTTCCCCCGCCCCAAATAACTCCGCAGCGCTCGATTCTGAACTCTGAAATGACAGTCGGAAACGCAGTTGCTATATCATCGCCGGCCCAATGCCGACGGAAAAACTATTCGACTATTTCGTCCATCGAAATACTCGCCAGCGAAAGTTGCTCCGGTGCTTGCACGGAAAAAATGTTCATCCAAATTTAAAAAAATATATATTCTATTGTCGAAGATAAGCATATTTTCATACAGAAGGGCAGTGTCGTTACATGCAAAATAAAAAAAAAACTATAATCCCTATTTATTAACTACAAATTTCTACTTAAACTGGAAATAACAAATTATTACAATGATATTTCTGAAAAAAACGAAACATTTTCTGACTCATAATCCTTCCGTAAATCTAATTTTCCAAGTAGTTTGAGTGAAGTTATCCAGAGATTCTTATCCACAGATTATGACGTAGGGTCAATTGCCAGTAGGATAGAGTGTGCATGCGCTCGCATAAGTAGTAAATCCTAATAGCAGTAAGTAAAATTGAATACAATAAATTAAGTCTTAGATACAATTCAAGCATTTCTCATGTTTTGTTTTGAGCGGGAGTGGAGTAGAGCCGCACTCGCGCTATCCACTCCTTGCCGATGGAATGGCTTGCTCGAGCAAATCTAAGATTTTAGTTTGGAGTCACATGGACAGCCTGATATAAAATTCAACTGTCACTTTCTAAAAGAACATTGGATTAACCATCGAGCAATACTCTAATCACTATATACCTATTCTGTGTGTCGAGTCAGTGGTTGTCTGTATTATGTAGGAAAAAATATGTAAAACCTACTCTAACCGGAACATGGACACATTGCCACTATACTAATTAAAATGGTATAAGCATAACAACTATATTTTCTTAATATAATCATAAACAAGTGATTATATAAATGGCAACTAAAAAAGCAGTAAATTCAAAAATATATTCACGGAGCAACAATCCAAATAAAATTTATATTCTCCTCCAATTCTTTGTGAATGGCAAATAATACCTTATAACTTCCAAACCGGTTCATGTGCTTCAAATACACCATAGGAGATTACCACATCCCTAAGTAACACAACCATGTACCCCACAACCCGTCCGACATCCTGAAAAAAATTAATTTTCTCCTCCCATATGATACCTTATAATTTTTAAAACGATTCGTGTGCATCAAATACACTGACAGATTACCACACTCATTAGTAATACAGTGACGTGCTCCATATCGAATGCCACCCCTTCCAACTTCCGAGAAAAATAAATATTCGTCTCAGATTATACGAATAATTACTAATACTACTAATAACTTCCAAACCCGTTAGTGTGTGCGTCAACCAAACAACTTGAACAGAACATTACCACTCCAACATGTAAAACAGTTATGTGCCTTAAAATCAATGCCACCCTGAGCACATCCCGAAAAAAGTTTAATTTCTCTTTCGTTTATTTCTGAATAGGAAGTAATACCTTAGAACTTCGTAGTTGCTTCGAGGATGTCAAAAACTTGAATAGAGAACTATCTCATCCATAAGTAACACAATGCCCTGAAATAATGTGTGGATGGGAAATAGTTCCTTAGAACTTAAAAACCAGTTCTCCAACTGATGAACTTTAAGTTCTCGTCAAATAAAATAATAACTTTTAAAAAGCGTTTTTAAGATACGCATTATTTTACCATTACCCCTCCATTTTAATAACTATTTTCCTTCGCTTGTCCTCGATATAATTACATTGTAGTCCCGCTTAACCTACTCTATCAGCACGCATTGTACAAAGACAAAAAAGGTTGGTTTTTGTCCATTGATTATCACAGTGTCCTTGGATAATCATTCCGTTTTGCGTGCTTGTTAGTGACGGTTGTACAGTGAAGTGTCCAAGTAAAAATAAGTGAAAACAAGTGGAATAAGTAAAATCAAGTGGAAAATAAGAGAAAATAACATTTCAGTGATAAAAAAGGATAATGTAGTTAAGAGAACAATATTTTGTTACTTATTGATGAGAATCTTAAGAAAAATATTCAGTTTAAATTTAACTGATATTAGGTATATGTATGTAATGTATGTATGTATGTGTGTATATATATACATGCTTTAAAATAAGATGTAACGTGCGTTACACCTAGAATAAAAATAAGTCGATCGACTCCATAAAATATTTATAAACTCTTAGAGAATGTATTTTCTTATTGTAAAAAGAAAAGGATAGTACGCTAGTTTCCTAAAAATAAATAAATAGAAAAATAATAATTGTGAAATAGCCATTGAGTTTATAGATAGCGTAGCAGGTATATCTAATGATATCACTAGGGACTTGCCAATACAGGTTATCGAGCATGGGTATTTTACAACAGTAGATAGATAGTCTATCCGGTTGAAGACAGAGGTCTGTCAATTATTTGCATAGTTGTTAATTCAAATTAATCAAAGTAGAGCACATCAATCCAAGAAACCAGGTACATTACTGTCTGAAATAGTGCAACAAATGTTAGATGCACATGCTGACATATTGTCGACAGTAATAATTAATGCTTGGGGGTACATGCCTGCCGATATAGTATTGTTGTGGGGTTCAACGAATTTAGATTCCATATCACAGAAAATCCATGCAGTCTAGGGATCTCAGGATAAAACTCCACAAAAGTCATTTGTCATCAGTTAGAGTAAACATATTACTAGTTAAAAATTGAATATAACAATATACCTAATAAGATTGCTCTTGGGCTACTAACTAAGGGCTTCGGAATTATGGAATTAAATTAATACAGAGAAAGGTATACTGAAACCTTAACAGCATTTAATTTTGTTTTAATGTTCATGTAAAAAGTCGATATCACTACCAGCAGAAAGACTTGGGGATGTAAAAAAAAAATGTTAAAATTTAGAAATTAATTAAACTCGTTTCAAACAAAATAAAGTAATTATAACTGAAGGAGTGTTATCGAAATTACAAAAATAAATAAATAACGGTAAATTTCAGATATTATAAAACATAAATTACAATGGTAGTTTGAAAACTTATAGATCAAAATATAAAATCAATACCTACAAAAAAAAAACCGTTAGAGATATAATCAAAAGCTCCACAATTGGATAAAGTACCTACCTTTTATAAATAATCTAAGAAAGATTTTGCAAAAGCTAGCAAACTTAAAATCCCTAACAATATGTATGAGACACGCTCGTAATTTATTAACAATAGGCAACCAGATTTCTGGTATAAATCGACGAGGCAGTGTCAAATTCGGATATTTTAAATAAAGCCACTCCGAACTATGACGTTGGTTTAAAAAGGAAATTAGATTCTGTTTATGCTATATACATATGCTACACTGTTTTAATATTGAAGCAGACAATAAATCAATATCTCTGTATATCGAGACAAATTAAGAATAAATTTTTTTTTGAAAAATTACATAGCTGGGAAGCTTAAGATGCCAAAACGCTAAGTTTTGAATGTATAAAATGTATTACAGGGTTTCCAGATCCTGATAGATACTCCGTCTATAATTTCACTGTAAATTAAGAAAATATGTTTTACATATTTCCTTCCTTTTGACAAGGATATTTCCCTGGTGATAAGGAAATTATATGGATGTCTTTCAATACATTAAAGGACGACTCAGTATTAAATTCTTATAAATTAACGGTAAACTTAGTATGTATGTAAGCATTTCTAATTTTTGCCTTCCAAATCCTAAACAATCAGTTACTTGAAACGACTCACTCTTGTCACAGTGAGAAAAATGATTTTCATTAAAACACTAAAGTGTCTAAAATTTGGATTTGAAATTGGCTGCACCCATGGTCAGAGTTGCTTCCTGTTCTTAATTTAGAAACACAGTCCTTACAGAGCATCTGTGTCTTTTCGTCCTTTAGCTGTTCACTAGATCAATTGTTGAATACAATTTTTGTTAGGAGACTTAATTAATTCAGAGGTACTTAATTATTTCAGTTTCAATGAAGATTGTGTAAGCTTTTATGAAACTGCCAAAATCAATGGAATATTGTTGTTGTGTCAATAACTAACAGAAATTACAAATTTAAGTTTAAAAAAAAAAAAAAAAATTATTTAAAATTGGTATGTCAAGTGTCTACTTCGGAATAAAAATTGTTAACATCAACTAGCTAAGTACATTTATTTATAAATATTGGCCATATCTCAAAAATTAGTAGATATACAAACTTGAAGAACGTCAAAAGAAAAACAATATTTTTAATATAAGAATATTTTTCAAATGAAATAGTAATAATATATATATGTATGTGTATATATGTGTGTATAATAATAATAATAATAATAATAATCTTTAATTATATCCACTCAGGGATCCGACTAATAGTCCACACATTCCACAGAACAGAACAAAAAATGCAGCGGATTCGTCCGTTGCATCTAACGCGTGCTTCAATTGTTATAGACAATACATACCACTTAAAACTTAAACACCAAACGATGTATGTACTAAAGGTATTCATTGGTATTCTCATTATACCTAAATATGTATCCTAATTATCAGGAATAAAATTTTATATTGTTATTGGTAAAAATATTAAAAATATTTTTATAATGAATCAAAATAAGTTGGAAGTATCATATAATAGTGTATAATTTGCTATTACCTAATATTAAGAAATTATTTAATTAGTAAGGCTACAGTAGAATATCCATATTTCCATAAATAGGAGTTGCTATTGTCATCATTTATTTTCCAAAATTAATGTGCACAAGGTCAAAATCGGTTACTCTGAACATCTACAATGTAATTATATCGAGGACAAGCGAAGGAAAATTGTAAGATTAATTGACTTACCTTAAGGAAAATTAATCTGAATTTTCCGAGCTTGTCCGAGGATATAATTACCCACCCCCCCCTTTTTTCCCGTAATAGTACCGATTTTGACAGACAACCACTTCAACGGAATGATTATCCAAGGGGACACTGTGATAATCAATGGACAAAAACCAACAGTTTTTTGTCTTTGTACAATGCGTGCTGATAGAGTTAAGCGGGACTACAATGTAATTATATCCTCGGACAAGCTCGGAAAATTCAGATTAATTTTCCTTAAGGTAAGTCAATTAATCTTACAATTTTCACATACACAAAAGTGAATAATCTTATAAGTATGTAGAACTATGCTAGTTTATATTATAACAATATTTACATCTAGTTAAATTTAAGAATACACGTATTTTGAAAGGTTTCTGTATCTAAAAGTTTGTTGGTTAGACCGCTTTCTGCCGTTATATATTCCTCTTGCTTGGGTACCTCTGAATATTGGCAGGTGGCATGAGATAACATTCCTGTCACGTGCTAAACTGTATATAATTATTCAGTCCTTATATGTTTAAAATTATTTGTATTTGTAGAAGATACTACAAGAATACGGCAGGCTATACCACAAACTCAGTGGCACCTCATCCCAATACCGATCTATTTTTTATTCGATTTATACACGAGACTTAGTAGTTTTGACATAAATGACACACATGATTAGATAGTATGTCCATAATATATTTCGGAACGCAATCTTTATGAAACACTCTCTTAGAAGAGGTGCACTTCAACAGGTCCTTATTTAAATTTGCGTTTCCACAAAAAAACAGATATATCTCCCATATCGTCTGATTTTTTTATGAGTTCGTAACAAAGGTTATGCCTGTACATACCAATATTTATCAAGTCGCTCAACGACTCTCTTTGTATCCATTTAAATATATATATATATATATATATAAGCCCCACAATTATAAGCGTCTTTTTGAAGTACATGGCGCATTATTCTTGACTGCCAAAACTGACCCGGAAGACAACTCCATAAATTGTCTTCGGGATTATGAAGTACATAAAACTTATTCAGAAATTTAACAAATTTTTGAAGGTAGGCATTCGTTTCATTCAATGAACTGCCAAACGGATTTAAAAAGAAAAATTCCTTTCTGAAGGGGTCGGAAATTGCCAAACAATAATGGTTTCCGTTTTGATTATACGGCAAAACGATAATTTTATTTAGCAACTGAATATTCTTTAGTCCTTGATATATATTATTGAAATTGAAATCAGTCAGTTGGGTTGACAGGTTGGTCTCCGCTAAAAGATTGATCGTGATTCTCTTCTGTACACGCTTGATGTACCAACCTGTCGCAGATATCACACTGCACCCATAAAGGTGTGACGTGTAGTTCTGCTTTTTTGTAGTATAGACATAAATCTTTGCCATCACTGCTAATAGACAGAATCAATTTTTTATTTCCAATTTTTTTTAGGGTGTTACCTTTAAAATAACTAGCTATTTTTCGTTGTTTCTTGTCCCAAACTTTGGTACTTGGAAAATTTGTTCTTTATGGGCAAATAACACATATTTTCTAATTTTCCTGATGATTCTACTGCATGTTTGATTGATTATGCATTAGAGATTTTTTTAATATTCTAAATTTTCTATAAACTGAATCAGGCTTTACAGGATCATAACTTCCAATGTTTATTCCATGTTCAGTTAATTTCATTATATCAGATTGCCTCTTCTCTAGTGGATAAATATTCGCTAATTCGTTTCTTGCGAAACTTCGTTCTTCTCCCCTTAATTGGATGGCCTTAGCTTCAATATGGTTAAAGTTTTTAGAGGATGACATAACTACTACCTTATAACGCTCTTGTACTGTAGATACGTCGTTTATTATAAGCACGAAAGTTTTACATTTGTGAAGACAGTAGGCATATATTTTAATATAATCTTTAGTTTTGATATACCTATTCTGCTTAAAATATAGAGTACACGTATTATATACCATTTTTATTCTTTTATTAATAATAAAGGTCGTCCTCGAATTAGTTTATTGTTTTTACATATATCTTGAAATTCCGTCAAGGTCAAATAAAAATCACCTTCCTTTATGTTGCATAGATTAAAACAGGGCTTCGATGTGCCATATTTATAGATCCCATTGGAAGTTTGGTTTTAGTATCATCAGTTAAGGTACATCTTTTATATTTCATAAGCAACATAGTGTCAGAGATTTCCTCCAAATCAGAACTAATTTTTTTCTTTTTTCTATAAGTAGTCTCAGACACAATTGTATCATCATTCATAACCAGTGCGTCTTTATCAGAGGAATCGGAGATGTGATTGACTGAAATTGGCGAAATAGACGAATAGACATATTTTTATTCTTAGCGCCAAGTGGACTAGTCGAATAGGTGGAAAAATGTGATTGATATCCGGTTCAGAAGTCGTTTCATTATCACATATTCCTTGGAAAGTTATTGTATCATAATGCATTTTGCATAAATTGGATAACTTTTTACTATACTTACAGAGTTCACCGTAAGCTGAATTTTTGTCGTAGTAAGATTTAAATAAATCATATTTCCACTGTTTTGTCGTCCTTAAAACTCGCAGTAAGCGTCGTCTGTAACAGGCTATCAGTTGTTTTTTTTCTGACGTTGTTGCTTTATAATTTCTTTTCATTTGAAGAACTTTGGTAACCAAATACCGATTTTGTTTAGTGTTTGATCTATTAAATAAAAATAACGTAATATTTACAGTGATATCATTATTTAAATTTAATGTACTTACGCAATTCCTGCAAAAGGGATATGTGGATATTTCTGTTGTATGAGAGTTGCCATTTTTTACATTTATAAAGTATAGGTCGAGACAGTGTTACGATTTTTTTTTATTAGGTACATTTCAAATATTTTCATAAATAATAATTATTTTCAATCAATAAATAGTATTTTCGGACATGGCGGGACATCTATGAGCGTAAATTAAAAATATTCATGTTTAAAGACTAGAGATAGATAAAACGAACGGGTTTTTGGAGTTCTTCCTTCTTTCTCAATTCGATAAAAATGGCCAGTTAACGTGGACGTGAGCAAGTAAATGATTTTGGTGAAATTTTGTCGTTGTTTATACGGACTGAAACGCCACGAGTAGCAAGAAAGGACGTCGCTTTTATGGGGAAATTTGAAGATAGGCGTTTTTCTGCAACGTCTCCTTTGTTAGGGAATTCGGCATTGGAGGTAAGCGTACTTTAACTTAATAAATAAATTTTGAAGTTATACTTCTTTGCGCCCGTTAGACACATTGGGATGGGATGTTGGTCGAGAAACCGCGTCACGCTCAAAAGGAAGAACAAATTTTTAAGAACAAATTTTTAAGAACAAATTTTTTTTTTTATACAACCCACAATACAGCGTGGAGAATTACTGGTTGTGGACATCAACATAAATTTACTTCTTACGTATAAGCGTATAATATACAGTGTGTCATTAAGAATATGGGATAAAATTTTACAGTTTCCGGTTTAACAGAACATTCGCGATATGTACTTTTAAAATCATTTTACAAACTGAGCAGACAATTTCAAAAACAATATCCAGGGAATCTTAATATGAGCATATAAAAAATAGTACTAAAACCTTACTACAAATTTTTAAGAACTTTTTTTTTTGTACGTTCAGGCTTTGAAAGGAAGTTTTTTTTTAAAGAAGTATAACTTCCACCGTCTGGTCCGACGCAGACCCAGTTTTTATTCATTGGAGTGTTAAACTCGTTACGTAACCGCACTATGCAAGATACTTATGCGTAACTTGTATTTTTAGACGTTTTTTTCTTACGTGTACCTGGAGGCAAGTTGGCAGTTCCTCCTCAATTTTCTTCTCTTTTGGGAGAAAGATCGTTGTGTAAGTCCTGTATGCCAGAGTTTTACCATCTACATGACAGCAGTAGGAATTTAGGGACAATTCACTCCTCCAGCACAGTCATCCGCAGTCCAGTACCACCCAATACGACTTCTACCGCTATACAGGGCGTAACAGATAAGTAGTACCAAGTACCAAATAATTACATCACCATCGTTCATTGATTCACCTGATAAGTTTGGTCCGTGTTAATGCGTATTATGCGTAATATGCGCAAAAATCTAGTATAAACCTAAACCTGGTATTTATTATATATATAGCATAAGTATATATATATATATTTTTTTTGTATGTCAAGCTAGAAATACTGTACTAGTTGATAATTTTGCAAGAAAAAGGCCCCTTTTGGCTTATTTTTTTTATATTTTATGTTAATTTTATTTATATATATGTTTGGCAAAATGTAAGAAAATTGTACACTGCAATAAACTTCTATTGAATGTTAGTGACTTCTTTATTATAGTTTTTTTTCTTTGGTTGAGGGCTCTCAGGAAATCATTTGGCGCCCAAAAGACACCATTTTGTTATTTCCTTATTGTTTTTTTTATTGTACGAAACCCACGGCCCCCGCTGAAATTCCAATTAGCCAAAAAAAGTACTGTTTTTTCATACTATTTCATATTATTACCTAAGTTTGTAGTAAAAAGGGTAACAACAGAACTAATGCTACTGTAGTTTTATAAATAGTACAAAATGAATATGAAAACTAAAGACAACTAAAAATAATCCAAAATGTATAGAACTGCTAATACAACCCTATTTAGTAGATATAAAACAAAACAGCCACTTGCTAAATGCAATTTAAAATTTTCAAACTATAGCTTGTTCGAACAATAGAACAGTAAGAAATAAGTAAGCGATACAGATAATGAAGCGATATTTAGACTTCGATAGCATCTACGCTGCTACAATTCCCAACCAGCACAGTAACGTACTGACGATGTACTTTTAAAGTGCATTTAGTACATGCGATGTCGCAACAAAAGTACTGTTTATGTTGCATAGAAGGACATACAACCACCAAATGTCCTCCTGGTGCACCTTAAAAGTACATCTCGGTGAAGTATTGTTGTGACCTTTGTGAGACATCACTTTAAATGTTTCTGGTAATGTACTTAAGGGATGTCCGTCAAATATCGTTACTAATGTAATGCCAACATTCCATCATGAAGTACTTACTATGTACTTGTCGGACATTCAAAAGCTGTTAATTTGTGTGATAGTTTGATTCGATTTTTTCAAACGTTTTATCACTGATTTGTGCTGCTGCACCACATCTGTGGGTATAGTTTCTTGGTATACTCAGGTATTGCTCGAAGGACCAGAAACAAATGATAACACCTGTTTCAACTAGACTGTATTTATAATTTATATACAAAAATGTATGTACACTGTGTTAAACTATTTGGGAGCGTGTGCACCCTACGTTGTATATTTAGTTACTGCTTTACTTTTTTACTCGACTGTGCAATTTCTTATATAGGGTTACAATATACCTCTTACTTAATTTACCCTAATTTTATTTACAACTTCACTTAAGATTAAATAGTTACAACCGTAAACAAAATAAGAAGCTTAAGATTAAATTATAACTAAGCGTTAAATTATAAACAGGATAATAAATTTAGACTATAAGATATCTAGGCAGAGTTAAAGGTAAACTACGGAAAATCCCAACTAAGTACTTTGCAATGTCCAGGTAAATTCGACCAAAAGCTGCATTCTATTGATACATATCGGTAATGAATTTAAGGCATATGTGTCTAATATTAATATTTATGGCAATTGTTTACATTAGCGGAAACCTCCCCGATCAAAATTTCTGGAGAGGTTTCTGCTAATGTAAATAATTATCACAAATAGTAATATTAGAAACATATACCTTAAACATGGGCGTATCTATGATTTTATCTTGGAGGGGTAAGACTTATAACATCAACAGTCTAAAGAACTAATCATAAATAAAGACTTTTATTAAATAAAATAATTTAATATCCAATATCAATAATAAAATATAAATTAAAAATTGCTTTCAACCAATATCTAAATGATTTTTCAGTTAAATGTATAGGACTTTCCGAGCGCCTGTGCCACACCATTATTCCTTTCAGATTTTTTAAGGATAGACATTTTTAGAAAATTATTAGCTATTTTGAAACAGCTTTTGATTAGTTTTAATAATACCAAAAATGGTATACTTGTTGCATGTCGTCAAAATGCATCAATTTAAAGAAAACTACGTTTAAGATGGAAATCAATACATAACTAACAAATTATTATTAATTTTAAAAATTACTACAGTTTGTAATCTTATCATAACCGAAAATAAAAACAGCATGATATACAACATAGAAAAATATGACATTAAAGAAAGTCAACATTTAAAAATCAGGTCGCCGTAAAATGATAACATTTTTGTGACTTTAGGTACAGAAATCAAGAAAAGAAAAATAAAACATATAGAACAAAAGTATATATAAAAAACAAAATTCTTAATGTTCTGTTTATTCATTGTTACTATTTCAGTTTTCCTCAAATAAAGTAATAACTATTAAATAGAGTTTGTAAAACACACATTATTTTGCTATTCTAATCCCGCATTTTAATAATTTTCACATAGGTACCTACTTATAAACAAAGTGAACAATTTTTATGCAGACCTATGTAAGTTTATGTTATAGCAACATTAACATTTGCTTACAGTTAACATTTAAAAATACGTATTTGACAACATTTTTGTATCTAAAATTTTGTTGGGTGAACCGCTTTCTGTTGTTATACGTTTTACTTTCAATACCGTTGAATATTTCTAGGTGGAATGAAATAACTGTAATCACAAACTCAGTTATTAAACGTCCGAATTTATTTGTAATTGTAGAAAACATTATTTCATGAACACAGCGCCCCTTTATGGCAACATGCAACAAGTATACCATTTTTAAAACTATTCGCCTGTTTAAACATTACAAATAATTTTCCAAAACATATAATATTCCTAAAACTTCTCAAAGAAATAATATAGCGACACTGGCGATCAGAATAACGCCCTGTAAATTTAACTCAAAAATCAATTAGATGTTAGTGTTAATCTTACAAATAACATTATGTTCCAAAGTTTGTGTACAATTATTCAATAAGAAAGTTGTAGTAAGCTAGGTTTATTAAATCACATTATTTTTGTCCAAGGAAGCTATATTAAAATATGGTATATTCTTTACCCAATACCCTGTATAGAGTTATCAAATCTGGCTCAGTAGATATTATTTTACTACCTACGAGCAATTTCGTTACCAAAAGGTAACAAAACACTGTAGTTTTTTCGCAAATTTATAAGAAAACTTTTAGATTTATCTAAATTCACTATTTTAATAATATATTTTTTCTACGTTCATGCAAAAAACAAAACTTTATTGAACTATATTTAGTGGAAAAAGTGGTTTTTTATTGCACTAGTGGAATAAAACTTTACTGCATTCATATGTCTTTCTACTACAGCATTTGTCATCATGACAAACATAAACGTTCAAATCGACGGCATATTTTCCTACAGTTAGTGTCGTCTAAATAAAACATTTGGTTTTTGCATGAACGTAGAAAAATATTGTATGCAACTCGTACAAAAGTGCTTACTGCACTCGACGTGTTGTCGAGTGTCATTATTATAATAATGATATACATATCTTGCTAAACTAACAAACTTTCAATTAATAAAAATGCCCTATAATTTTCACTAGTACTACCTACACACACATAAATAATACAGAAAACCGCTGCTACTGTAAAGTACAGATTCGCAAAGGATAAACTGCATCTGAACTCTGAAATTTAGAATACGGAAAAATCGATATCCCATTTCGATGCTAGAATTGTAAATATTTTGCTGCAGGATTGAACGCATGACTTTCAAACTCAGTTTCGCTTCGGCTACCCGTTATTTTCTGCACTCCAACTGTGACATTCTTTAAATATTTGCATTTCAAGAGTTCTCCGCTAGATATCCATCACTTCGGTACACAGTTTTATATCATTGTCTGTTAACAATCGAGGTACTTTCTTATTTCGAATACCGCAACCTTAAGGTAACGTGGGACAATCCTTTATTTGATAGTTCGGGTCCTTCGGGTGTAATCGATCAAATTCGTTGTAACCACAGAGTACTGTAGTAACGTCATTTGACATATTTTTCTTTTAAATGTAGATCTAACCAAAAATAAAATATTTTTGTTTATTTTGAGTGTAAAATGGAGAAAGGAAAATTGCAGATTACTATTTAATCAAGATGATGACATCGCATTTTTGAGATAATTTGTTGCACAAAATCCTATTAAAGATTATTATCGGGCATGGGAAACTATTCAAACAAATTTAGAACTCATTACTGGGAAAATATTCCTAATACGGACATTAAAACAACATTTACAGCTGTTACTTGAACTGTGGATGAAGAAAGAAGAAAATAAAATTAGGTACCTAAGTGATGCAGTTGTATTTAAGCCTATAAAAAAATTCAAAAGATGTTTATATAAATGTGTACCTAGGTCTGGCATTGAAGAACCTTATACAGAGAAGGATATGTTGTTACAGGAAATTTCTGGCATGTGTAAAGAGTTTCATTATGAAATAAGAAAGAAACGTCCTGCTGCACAACTTACAAAAGATCAACAAATATTGGAACTAGGTAAAAAGGCTCGAAATAATTTTGCAACAATGTTTGTTAATAATAAAATGACCAAGTGGAAGAAACATATACGTTAGAGCTTAATAACATCATAAGTGTGCAAGAACATGATTATGGTGAGTCATTAATGTGGTATATAATATTGAATTTCAGATATTGATAGTACCTAAAAAGTATTATAATAAATATATTTGTTTGAAATTATAGTAGGTATAGTGTTAATTTTCATATCTAGTCACATAGTTTTTACGTACAAATTTAGTACAGTGCTAATATGTGAATAGATTAGTAGTAATATGAAATTACTTATTAGGAGTTAGTTATTTATATTATTATATTACTTCAAACAGGACGTCCGGAAACTAAACCGACAAATGAAAACAGCAAATTCTAGGGATGATATTGATTTGATATAAATCGTCTCATCCAAAACTGTTGTAAAGAAGGTAGAGCTTTTTGAGGATGGCCCTTTGACATTATTTTTTTTAATTGTTCATATCGCTGTTTATCTAGAAGGATCAAACTTTAATTAATTATATCTAAGTATCAAAAATTAGGGCATAACAGATTAAGTGTTAACTCTTATGAAGACAGCATTTTGATAATAATATAATCCTTATTTATGCAACATTCATATTTTTTTAATAGAAAGTGGCTCATACTGAATCGTAATACATATTTGTATTTACAGTTCAATGTGAAGATATTCCAACTGTTGGAAAGGAATTAATTTTTAGTAATACAAATGATGTTATCCAAGACAATCAAAACGCAACAACTGGTTCAACTGATAAAAGTAATAGAAATAATATATTAGGTAAAAGTAAATAATACTTGTTTACGAATGGTAACTGCTTCTAATTATCATATTTTTAGGACCTGTCAGAAAAGGAAATAATAGGAAAGAACCGATAAGAAAGAATGCCTTGGCTTATTTAACGGAAAAGGCCGATAAAGAAACCAAAATAAAAACCAAGGAGCTGGATCTGGAAGAAAGAAAAGTAATTATAGCAGAAAAGAAATTATGTTTAGACAGATTAATCAGTTTCACATTGTCGACATTTAATTTCATTTTGACATTGTCGACATTTAATTTCAAATAATTTTAATTTATTGGTATAATAATTTTTATAGTTAGATATTTGACTCAACTTAAAGGAGGCCACCTGATGAAGCAATCCTAAAAATGCAGAAATAGGTCAGATCTCATCTATTGTGGTTGAATTTCGAGTTCCCACTCCAGAGGTTAATATATATAGAGTGTTTCCATTAAACCAGGTTAGTAAATTTAGATAGATTAATTTCTTTAGATAATTATTGAATAGAGCTTTGTCTGTGGAATTGTTCATTAGCATACCTAGATGTTTGGTATCAGAGAACATACATATGAATTCATTGATAGAAATTGTAGGAGATTTCATATATATTAGCTTAAAATACCTTTCTTAAACAGTAAAAAATATACTTCAGTATATTCTTCCAAAGCTGGTGGTACTATTTCAAAGTAGGATGCTGTCTGACTGCCATACAAACATGTATGGAAGTTTGTGAGTAAGCTACTTTATACATAGCTTCCAAGTCTTGCAATAACAATTTTTGATTTTTTTTATAATCGACAAACGCAAATAACGACATAACTTTTTGATATCCCCACTCAACAGTCACTCTTAAAACTTTCATTGCCTGGTTAAATTGTTGTTCGTGTGGTGCTAAATTTGGTCTTCCTGGAAACGGTGTTAGTAATAATTCCATTAAGCCATATGCCTGATCGGCATAAAGGCAATATTTTTCATTTTGTTGGAATACAGCTTTTTGCTGCAATTCTTGATACAGCAATGACGTCCTAAATATTCCAGCGTCATGACGTCTACCTGCATATGCACCTTTTAAACTTACTATTATTTCATCTGGACTACAAACAGACTGGTACTTTAAACAATGGAGTAGTTTATGTCCGGAATAATATTCCTCTTGATTTATATTTGGTCGGCACATCGGTATAGCACATACCATCGATAAACCCCCAACAATTTGGTATCGCTCCACCTTTACCTTGAATTGCCTAAAAATATTATGTTTAATTTTATTTCTTTTATTGTTACGTTATAAAGTAATTTCATTACACATGGTTTAACAGATTATTAAGCGTTAATTTAAATATTCGCTTTCTCTAATAAAATTCACATTTTACAATACCTGTGCATAGTACTGCATTTTCCTTCTATTTAACCAGTTCATATTATTTAAATTTTCAAGCAAATGGCCATTATTTTCTAATAAACTATTCACTGTTGTGTTTATTATTTGCGATAATGATTGGGCAGAGATAATAATAATAATAATATCTCTACCCCTCATTCTAATCACGAGGATTATCCCAGAAGTCGAAGACATGTGCGGGAGAGGGGGCGGCATATTATTATTAAGCAGGCCGGATTTGCGCCCAGGAACGACTTACGTTGGTAGGCCCTAACCACCATTCAGTGCAGGAATGAGGGAAACCTGGAAAACCTCATTAATTAGGGGGGTAGTTAAATGCCAACCGGTATCAATCTATCACATTGACCCAAGTCAACATTCTTCCACCCTACCATACCCTCAGAGAGGGTGCCAATCTCTCCACGAATATATCTTATATACGGTCTACCGGCTGCAGGGGTCGAACCCACAGCGATCCAGTCACCTCGATTCAAGTACTGACGCCTTAAACCGCGCGACCACTGACCGATCCATGCCAAATAATGGGATCAAGTCACTAAGACGGTTTGGATATGATAATCTTTTTAATAAAATTAGCAAACCCATTATACCTAGATAAAAAATAAAAATACAGTTACATGAAACACATTGATGCCTACTGGATTGTCATAATCGTCTCGATTAATTAATACATTATTTATAATACTATATTCAATATTATCGTCATCCGCTCCTGCAAATATTGCAGCTTCCAATAATTCTTCCATTTTTTTTTAATCAATTGATTGTAACGTTAATGGTATCAATCTTGAGGTTAGAATTAGAAATAACCCAAAGATAAGGGAACGGGAAAATAAAATCTTAGCCGCCAATAACGATACTTTTATAGGCAAAATAAGGGCAAGCAGTATTTGAATAACGTCGTACGAAATACGGTTCGGCAGTAATAAAGGAATTTTCAATAACTCTTTAATATCTTCCTGAAAGTCAATAACATCACTATCGGTTGAGATTTGTTTAAACATTTAAAGGTCATCTGCATACATCGTGAAATGACAATGCTTAAATCAGTTAGATATATTATTTATATATATTGAAAAAAGCAATGGGCCTATATGACTCCCATGAGAAACACCCGACGTAACTTTAGTTATATCAGAGCTGCAATTCATAACCACAACATACTGAGCACGGTTGGATAAATACGACTTAATCCGTTCCAGAAGGTTGCCATATACACCAACACTTCGAAGCTGATTAAAAAGGGTATCATGGTGAACATTATCAAATGCTTTCGAAAAGTCGGTATATACAGCATCCACCTGAACATTTCTGTCCATACTATCAGATATGAACTGTACAAAAGAGGCAAGGTTAGACCCAGTAGATCTTCATATTTACTAACTGATTTGAAAATAGGAGCAACCTTAGCAACCTTTTTGGGAAGCAACCTTCAGTAATAGATTTATTAAATATTAAAAACAGGAGCTCCTTAATATGATGACAACACGATTTTATAAAAATTGGAGGAATATTATCACATCCAGCACCCTTATTAATATCCAAGCAATTAATTTTATCTAATATGTCACTCATCTCAATAGAAGTAATATTAATATCGTTATTAAAACATATAGAATCATTGGCAAGTACAGGCTTATTATATGGTTCATACACAGAAGCAAAAAAATTACCAAAAGCTTTAGCTACGTCATGATAATTATTTATAACATTTTCATTATAATTCATGTTGCAAGGAATAGTATTAGTACTTCTAACATGTGAAACATATGACCAAAATCTTTTGAAATTACTAATAATATTATTCTCCGTATCAGCAATACATTTTTTGTAATCAATATTAATTTGTATTTTAGCCTGGATTCTGTAACTCGCAAATAAATTATAATCAGCAACTCTATTGTATTTCTTCCATCTATAATGGTATTTATTTTTTTCCTTTAACAGTTTCTTTGTGGAAGAAAACCAGATCGGAAATTTTTTATTTGCGTGATTAACTAATGGGACATATTTCTCAATAATATTATTTAAAATTTCATAAAATATACAAACGGCATTATCGGTCGACGTCTTAAAACAAAAATTCCCAATTGATGGTACTAAGTTCAGCATTAATTTTATTATTGTCAGCTTTGAAAAAATTTAATGAGAAATGTGAGACTTTAAATTCTTTTATTTTCATAAATGAAATATCAATTTAAATATCAAGTGACACATGATGTACATCTTCCTTTACTAGAGGACAATCACAGCTCTTCACTATGATTTCAGAATAGTTGGACAAAAATAAGTCTAATATCCGACCATTACCATTTACACAACCATTGAACTGATATAAACTATTAAAGGACACACAGTCAGAAAAACTTTGATAAATTTCATCATTAACAAGTGTATGTGAAAAAGATTTAGTTTTTATATCATCAAACCTATTCATATTATAATCACCTACTATAAAAAATACATCATTAGGGTTATTTTCAATACTGTTACTAATATTGTTAAAATGGTCCAAATAGTTGTTCAGTGTAGCATAAGGCGGAATATAAATACAACAGATAAAGATTTTTTTATTGTTGCCAAGCAACAAGACCTTAATCCGTAAATCCATAAATCTTCGTATAAACTATTAGTAGACCATACAGCAGACACATCACTAGGAATATATTTTAGACATCGCCACAAAAACACCACACCGTCACTTTTATTACTGTTGCCATAAGAACGATCTTTTTTATAGACGTTGTAGATTGATGTGTCGATAATTTCCTCACAGCACATGTTAGATTTAAGCCATGATTCTGTGGTACAAAATATGTCAAAATCTGCATTTAAAGAAGACATATAAAATTCTTTAGTTTTAGTCCGTAAGCCCCTGCAATTGTGATAGTAAATAGATAAGGACTACATGGCTAATTAAATTTGTATTACAGTTCTTTATCAAAAGCACCTAAACTAATTACTAAGTTTATTAAGATCTTCTTCACATGTAGTATGAATAATTCTATTTGTACTATTTTTACGAATAAGTATTTTGCAGTCTTGAGTCCAACAGAAAGAAAAATCATGACTTTTACAAAATGTTCTCGCTTCATAGAAAAGTTTCTTGTTAACATCTGTCAAATTATCATTAACATACATCATTTTCTCGCTATCAAATCCAAAAATCGATCCATTTAAATTTTGGTTTTTTTTTCTAGTGGAGGAAATAAAATCTTTTTTCTTATAAGTAGAAATAAACTTAAGAACAATTGTTTCGGCTTATCAGAAAAACGAGTTTGAATTCGATGACAAGTATCTATATCAGAATTTTCAATAGGTCAGTTGACAGATCGGCCGAGGACCTTAACAATGTCTATGACATTTTCGTTGCTCTTGACTGGAATTCCGGTAATTTCTACCTCGTTGATTCTAGTTAACTGATGTAAAGATTGCACTTCTTGCCTTAAGAGTATATTCTCTTTTTTAATCTCTTCGATACTTGACGAACCTTTTTCCATATCATGAATAATACCATCAAAAGATTTAAATTTATTTTCAAGATCTCCAATTTGCCGTCCATAAAACTCCAAACAATTTGCAAAATCATTTTGCTTATTTTTAATATCAGTTATATCATTATCATCAGACCGTGTATCGCATTCATCTTTACAGCTAGGACAAACCTATTTAAGTTTTTCTGAGTTGATGAATTTGACCGCCTCCACTGGAATGTTCACACAGGCACCATGATATATTTTTCGGCAGTTTCCGCAAAAAACACTGAGTTTTTGTCTACTCGTAGCCGTAGCACATATCTCGCAATTATTAACCATTTTCCTGATTAAACTAAGCTGATATTACTTATAATTAACTAATTTGATAAATATTCAATAAATGTATGTAACTGCAAGTCACCACTATGGAAGAATTAAAATATTTTGCTTTCCGATACGAGATTTAGTAACATTAACTAAGCACACAATAGTCGCCCTCACACCTCGACTTAAACATCGTACATATCGTATCGTGTATATCATGATAAATAATATCCTATTAGATGCAACACCAAAATGAACAAATTCACATGTATTTCCCAATGCAATTGAAAGTTAAATACGTTGCTCAAGTTTTCAGTGATACAGTTGCTAAAAGTATACATTCATATACGTATGTAGTGGATTTGGGGTTCTTCCTTATGATACTTCAAAATGTATATAGAGGTATTGATGAACAAAAACAGATTTTAGTTAAATATAACGAACTTTTTAATATTTTAAAAGTGTTAGACTGGAAAGGGAACGATGTAACAAAAACAATAAAATGTATCAATGGGTGGAAAATTGGGATGAATTAAAAATGTGTGGGAACGCGAAAGGTAAATCAGGCATAGAAAATGTTTACGGCGATATGTCAGCAAGGTTGCAATTGCATAAATTCTACGTCTATAGCTTTTATAAAACGGTTTTGTCTGAATATGCTTCATTCAGGAACGGATAACTGAAAAGAATAATGACCAAATTTTGTTAAAGATAGTAGACTTACCTCAAATTCAAATTGTGCAAGAAAATGAAAATATACTTATAAAGGTTATATTGGATACGGATTATAAAAAATCAGATATCTTACAAATTAACTTTACAAGACATACTTGTGGATATCTAATAATGAAATGTCTATCAAAACATTCTTGCAAAACATGTGAATTATGTGCAAAATAACACGAAAATTTAGATGATACTACTTTATTTTGTTATTTTAAAGCATATAATCACTCAGAATTGGAAAAATTTGTTGTTGATTTTATCAGTCTTGATATTTTGTAATGTGTTGTGATTAGTACAGAGAACCTGTCTTTCGTAGCGTCGATCAGATTAATCATATGATTACGTAAATGGTACGAATCATAGTGAATGAATCGTCCTGAAGCGCCTGGCTTAGTATACCATTACGTAATAACAGAATTCTCACTACCTCTAATGACTTTACTGTCTAAGAAGGGGACACAGGAATCATTTTCCTCTTCAATAGTGAACTTAAGGAATGGATCATGACTATTAAACACTCTTAATACCTCATCCTTACCATCACTCGGGATGCTAAGAATTAAGTTATCCACATACTTTTTAAGAAACGGAACCTAAAACTTAAACTGCCGAGGCAATCCCCCAACAAGTCATCCATAACATAATCGGTGAAACTGGACCGCCCATTGGCATACCCAGAATTTGTTTATAAACAATACCCGAGAATCTAAAGACTGGAATCGAATAAAAATTCCAAAATCTCAAGAAAAAACTGTCTTGAAAGTCTTGAAACAGAACAATGGTCACCAATACGATGTCAATGCTTTCCTAAACTTTTTTAACCAGCTGGATGGAAATATCATTAAAAAGAGATTTGACATCTAAACTGATTAATACAAAATTATCTGGAAGTTTAAATTCATTAATAAATTCACAAAACTGAAACGAATATTTAATAAAAAATGAATTATCTTTGTCATACGTTACGGTTAGGATATCTGCAACAAACTACGTGTGTGTGTGTGCTACGCCAATATTAGGACTATTAACACCCGAAATTATAGGACGTAACTGTAAAATTGATTTATGGATTTTGGAAAGTCAAAAATCAACAAGTTCTATGGTCTTGTAAATTTAAAATATACACATCTCCATGATACAAATGTATAGCAATTTCTTTCATAATGTAAACAATATTTGACACCAATATCCAGATACAAGTGTCACATGAAACCCCTACTTAACGCCCTTGATATATATATAAAATATTATATTTTAAAAATATGGACAGTACATTAACATAGGACTATATTGATATATCTTGTTTAATAGCCTTAGTGTATATTTTAGCTAATACAACAAAAAAAATGGCGTTACACTAGCAAAGTTTATAGAATAAATATATAAGTTGTTTCACTCTCGAACACGCCCCGCCCTACCAATTCCACACTCCTCACCCGTCTCGGGGACCATGCGCCATGCGGTACCCAGGATCCTACACGGTGGCCGAGAACTGGCTAGAACTGTAAAGTGTTGAGTGCGATCGATATAGTGTGAGATAAAATACCTTGAATATCTGTTAGTGTTTATTTTATTTTTCTTCTTAAAATGCGCGTGATATATTGTACTGTGAATAATTATCTCTCAAGACGTGGTTTTTCCTTTTTCCATTGTGCAAGATATGTATTCTATATTTTATCAACTAATATAAACAAATAGGTCACGATATAAAATTGTATACGGTCGCCGATAAAAATTAGAATCTTCATTTGAAAGATTGTCCTGATCAATGCTATAAAAAAATAGAACTTGAAGCAAACATTTTTCAAATGAAACATCAAACATTGTTTTTGTATGAACCAACAAGTAAGTTATTTCTACTTGTATTTATTAAAAAAAAAGTGTAATGCAATAATTATGTAAGTAGGCATTTAATTATGTCATGTAAACTTTACACTAAAGTATTTTTGGTTCAAGCAGAGTTTCTGATAATACCAAAACTATTTTGGCGCCAAAATTTCAAGATGCTGAAGTTCAAACTGGTACAACGATTCTAAGTGATACCTGTACACAAACAGTATATAATAAAAATGGTAAGTACAATAACATCTTTAAATAAATTAAAATAAATTGTCTCAAATTAATTAATATACGTATAAAAATACCCAAATCACTAAAATAATATTAAGTACTAAAAAATGACCTGGACATACTTATACATTGGGTTTTCATTTGTGTGCTTTTTTTACTGAAAACAAGAAGAAGTTTATTCCCATATAGCACAAAGCGTCCAGAAGATATTCGTTTTAAATCCTCTTAATATCCGAACGTCCATGGACTTTTTGGGAGGTACAATGAACGTAAAAAGTTGTACGACTTATGGCCGTCCAATACAGTACGTCCATAAGTTGTTTTATTTATATCTGCAATAGACAATAAAGCAATATAAAAAATTGCTATATATAATAACATTTTAAACATTAGCAACATATATTTAACATGGAATATATAAACATCTTCAATTGTTATCCTTATCCATTAAATCAACTCTCACGATTAACGGAATATTATTACAAATCATTTTAACTTGAAATATGTATTTATATCGTTAAAATAAATCGACAAAATATAAAAAAAATTAAACGCAAACAGATCAAAACAAAGCGTATTTAATTGTTTATACATAAGGGAAAACCAATCAAAATTTCAATCCCCCCTATTTTCGAGGGTACTGAACACCAACTTAAAATTAGTTTTGTGCGGTCGACTCTAGTTTTCGAAAAAAAGTCAAAATTGGAACCGTTATGTGTATATTACATTAGGTTGTCATGATGTATTTGACTTTTTTCAACAGTGTTTTCATCCTTCCTCAGTGTAAATTGGCGGGTTGAATTGGTAACGGATGCTCTCCCTTCAGCCTTTGATAACCTAACTTTTCCCTCCCTTTTTAAATTTATGTCGTTATTCTCCGCAGTTTGTTGTTGTGTTTTTGATTTAGAATAATATTTGTGAGCTGTGAGTGAAGTACTTTTTGTCAAGAGTAAGTATACACATAATTAGATACAAACAGTCATAGTTTATTATATATTAATATATATTATACGTACAAAATAATGTCTGTCCGTACTGGCTTGGTTATTGGAAGTCGAGATAATCAGTCACACAGTAGCACTAGTAAGAACTATAAAAAAGCAAAGAAATGTGTTGATAATCAGCAAAATACTATACTTTGATAATAGTTTGAATTTTGAGAGTAACTCTCCTACACATAACATTTTGTCAGAGAGTGGTACATATATTAATGATGACTTATACAGGGTGTTTCAAAACAAAGGCGAAAAATTTCAGGGGGTGATTCCTTGTTGCAAAGGTGGCGGAAAAAGAGTGTTTTATTGTTTTTCTCGGAAATGAAAAGCGTGGGAATGGTAAAATTTTGTGGAAGTGTTACCATGATGTAAAGACACTTGTGACATATTTTTTCACTTTTTGAAAATAATTGAAAAGGGTTGAAATAAACTACCCCTTTCAGTTTTTTTAACTATACTTTCAAAAAACTTCGTTAACGACGTAGAAAAAAATAAATTAGGTTAAGCCGATTCATTTAGAAACTTTTTTCTCTCTTATATTTTTTTGATAAAATTAACTGTTCAGGCGTTAAAAAATATAATGTAAAGTATTGCACGTCGGGAAGAGGCAGTTTTATTACACCCATTATTAGGAAAAACTAGTTGGCTGCTGTCAATTTCCGGATGTTTCCATTGTTGCTTTGACAGATAGTAAATGGTTTGTACTATTTTAACATTTTGAGAGTGGTTTACGGGATAATTTGCCTTTCGTTGTGTGATGTGTTTGATTGCGGAGTACGTTGGGATTCAATACTAAGTTAATACAACAAAAATGGTTATTTTCACAAATGCAGAAATGACAGACATGCACTTTATGTACGGCCGGGCAAATCGAAATTCCTTACATGCTTGTCGCCTTTATGCAGAAGCGTATCCTAATCGTAGAATTCCTCATCACAGTATATTTGCTAAGCTTCATCGAAGACTATGTGATTCCGGAAAATTCAAAAAAAGAAGTTTTGATACAGGCCGACACCGGGAAGTACAAACCATTTGCTATCTGTCAAAGCAACAATGGAAACATCCGGAAATTGACAGCAACCAACTAGTTTTTCCTAATAATGGGTGTAGTAAAACTGCCTCTTCCCGACGTGCAATACTTTACATTTTATTTTTTAACGTCGAAACAGTTAATTTTATCAAAAAAATATCAGAGAGAAAAAAGTTTCTAAATGAATCGGCTTAACCTAATTTATTTTTTTCTACGTCGTTAAGGAGGTTTTTTGAAAGTATAGTTAAAAAACTGAAAGTGGTAGTTTATTTCAACCCTTTCCAATTATTTTCAAAAAGTGAAAAAATATGTCACAATTGTCTTTCGATGATGGTAACACTTCCATAAAATTTTACCATTCCCACGCTTTTCATTTCCTAGAAAAACAATAAAAACGCTCTTTTTCCCGCCATCTTTGCAACGCGATATCTCCGTAATGGTTGACTTGTGACCCAACGTTTATATAACAAACTACCTTTTATTTTCAACAAGGAATTACCCCCTGAAATTTTTCGCCTTTGTTTTGAAACACCCTGTATATACGATAATACTGTCACAGGATAGTGGCTGTACTAGTTTTAATTCTGTTCAAGATGTTCAACCGATCTTTTGTTGGCACTGATACATTCCTAAATAAAAACATTTCTACACCTGATAAAACTTCTTTGAATTTCGACACAAATATTTATCGCTGCAGTTATCTCAGTGGGCTTTAAAATATAATATTAGTCATTGTGTTTTAAGTGATTTATTAAAAATTCTAAAAGAAAAACATACTGAATTGTCTGTAGATGCTAGGACACATTTACAAACACCTCGAGCTATCCACTTCGGTTTAAAAAATTGTATTGAAAAGCTTGTACGTAACACACCTGCAAACTTAGATGTGATAGAAATTTGTATTAATGTTGATAGTTTACCTCTCTCCAAAAGTTCGGGAAGTTAAATATATCCGATTTTATGTAACTTTTTCCAAAATAAAAATGATATTGGAATATATCATGGCCTAGAAAAACCATCAAGTGCAAATGTTTTTTTAAATGATTTTGTAGAAGAGGCTGTGGATTTAATTAACAATGGAATAACATTTGATGGTAAAAGATATTCAGTTAATATTAAAGCTTTTATTTGTGATGCTCCAGCAAAATCTTACATTACTTATACCAAGGGACATTCTGGTTCCATGTCTTGTATAAAATGTCAAACAGAAGGTGATTATATATGTAACAGAATTTGTTTTCCTAACTTAAATAATGTTACGTTGCGTACTGATGAAAATTTTAGACAAAAATTGCAGGAGGAACATCAAACTGGCACTTCAGTAATAGAAAGAATTCCTGGTATAGATATGGTAAAAAGTTTTCCACTCGATTATATGCACTTAGTATGTTTGGGTGTTGTAAAAACATTAATTGTATCACTATGGTGTAGCGGTAAACCTTCAGCAAAATTATCCTCTAATAGTATTTTAGAATTATCTAAAGTCAAGCCTCTAATATTCCACTAGAATTTAATCGCAAACTTAGATCGTTAAACGAGAGAAGTGGAGAATTTCCTTAACCTGAAATTTCCTGAAGCAACGGTGGAAGCCAAAAAATTTTTCGAAATTTCCTCAGCACTATGCTGCTTTTAAAGCAATAATAGACCTGCAAAACTTGAATGCGGCAATGAGTTCGGAATTTTGGCCTCGGAGAGCTCGTGTCTCAAGGTTTTTTCACCGGAGAACCATAGAAGTTCAACCGACGTAGACACCTCATCTGAACCTGATATATTGTTGCTCAATAGTCAAGCTTTGAACTCTGATAAAATTAACTTAATTACCTCTGAATATTTGGATCAGAGTAATCTAAAATTTCTATGTATTACAGAAACATGGGCTCGATCGGATTCTTTAGACTCATTAATAATTCCTGGATATGTAAATGTAGCTAATTACTCTAGGAGTATTCTTAATGGTGGAGGAGTGGGTATTTGGTGCCTGTATAATTTAAACGTTGAACCAATCGAGCTATCACAGTTCACAAATTATTGAAATTTGTGGTGTTACGTGGTGGTTATCATCATCCGATAGAAAGGTTGTCATTTTAAACTGCTACAGAAGTCCCGGTCAAATTAGTAATTTTTCAATATTTCTAGATTCGCTAAATGCTATATTGGATATGTTATACAATCCAAGAACGATATTAATTTTAACTGGAGATTTTAATTTGGATCCAATTGCACAATATGTTAAATATACGAAACTTTGTAAACTTTTAGAAACCTATAATATGTCAAATAAAATAACACAACCGACACGGGGTAATAATATCTTTTGTAATAACGCGGGTGCAGTTGGATTAGTGTGTGACAACATAATTTCCGATCACATAACTGTTTTTTTAGTGTCTAATATTAAATGTAATACATAAAATAACTGCTTGATTCAATATAAGCGCAATTTTACTGCACAAAATCTTGAATCATTCAAAAACGACTTAAATAAACAAAGCTGGTGTAATTTATTCTCAATGAATAATATTGACAATGCATTTGAGCACTTTTATAATATATTCATGTACTATTTTGACTTACACTTTCCGTTGAAGAAACATTGGATGCCATTGGTACATAAAAATTGGGTAAACTTAGATGTAAAAAGGTCTAGTAAAAATTTAAAAGAACTCTATAGTCTAAAATGTCTGGGCATAATATCAAGTGAACATTACAATCAAGCAAAGAGAAATCATATTAAATTAGTAAGTAATATAAAAAAGGATTATTACCAAAATGTAATAAAGAAATCGGACAATATTGCTAAGACTGCATGGAATATAGTTAGAACTTTAGGTAACAATAATAATTTTCAGAGCAATATAGTGTTGGAACACGATGGCCGCATTTTGAAAGATCCATATGACGTAGCAAAATCTTTCTCAAATTCGTTTAAAGAAGCCCCGTTACGAATTTTAGATAAAATATCTCAGTGTGATAAATATGACAACATCACGCATGATCAGCTCGCCACTTATTTCTTGACTCCATTTACTGAGAATGAAATAATCAGTATAATTAAAAATAAATAAAAAAATAAGAAAATCATTTGGACCAGATAGTGTATCGTGCTATATTATTAAACAAGTAGCATACTCATTAGCAAAACCTCTGTGTTATCTTGTCAACTTATCTTTCCAGGAAGGTAAGTTTCCAAATATTCTCAAACTGAGTAGTGTTGTACCGGTTTATAAAAAGCTTGATAAAATGAACGTAGACCATTACAGACCTATTACGATGTCGCCAAGCTTCAGGAAAATATTTGAACATTGTTTTTTGTTTAGATTAAAGTCGTTCTTTGAACGATTTCATATATTGTCAACTGTCCAGCATGGTTTCCAATCAGGAAAATCCACAAAACTGCTATATTTTCTTTTTTTCAAGAACTAGTTGGTTATGTTGATGTGGATGAGTGCCCTGCTGGGATATTTTGTGATCTTAGCAGGGCATTCGATTGTGTCAATCATGATAGGCTACTTTACAAACTGGAAAAATACGGAATTAGGGGTTTGGCAAATACGTGGATATCTAGTTTCTTAAAAGACAGACAACAATTTATTAAGTTAACTTGCCGAGTAAACAATTGTAATGTGCAAGAGGTACGTTCACCACTAACTGAAGTATCTGTCGGGGTACCACAGGGCTCTGTACTCGGCCCGGTGTTATTCCTAATATATGGTAATGACCTTGAAAGCTGTTTCCCACGATATGTATCTCCAACACTGTATGCCGACGACACTTCTCTAGTTATTTCCCATAAAGATAAAATTATACTTGAAAACAACTGTAACGCTACTTTGGTTAATTTACGTGATTGGTTCAATTCCAACTATTTATATTTAAATAATTCCAAAACTAGTTACATAAGATTCCATACAGCACAGAATCATAATGACTTAGATATTAATATTTCAGTTGGTGGTGATATCCTGGAAAGGGCAGTTAATGTTAAGTTTTTGGGTTTAACGATTGATGGAACTCTCAGCTGGAAAAATCATTGTGCTGGACTATGTTCCAAACTGGCTTCTTTTTGCTACCTTCTTCGAAATCTGAAACAAGTACTTAATATGAACCAACGCATTTCTGTTTATTATGCTCAGGCTTATAGTAGAATGAATATGTTTTTGGGGTTTGGCTACAATGGCATCCGACGTGTTTATTTGTCAGAAACGTATTATAAGAATTTTGGTGGGTGTATCAACGCAAACATCTTGTCGTATCTTCTTCCAAAAGTTAAATTTGCTGACAGTTACATGTATATATTTGCTGGAAATCTGCACTTATGTTTATGATAATCAAAATTTATTTGCTAGGAATATCGATCATCATCATTATTTTACTAGAAAAAGAAATAACTTTTATACTCCTTATAAGAGACTTAATATTTGTAAAAATCTGCCTTTTGTTAAAGGCCTAGACATTTTCAACCGATTACCCATGGAGATTAAACTTTCTAGTACAAAAAACATGTTTGTTAAATGTCTAAAAAAGTATCTAATCGATAAATGTTTCTATGACATTAATGAGTTTTACTCATGTACTAATTAACTTGTTTGTCTTATTACTTGTATTATTGTTTGTATTATTTATATATGATTTATATTATGACGATATATATTTTGTATATATCTGTATTATTATATTGTATGTGAAAATTTTGTATGTGTATACATATTTATTAATGTGTGTTTGATGACGGATCCTATATTAATGTAATTATTAATCAAAAGGAATAAAGTTATTGTATTGTATTGAGATGGAAAGCAACTGAATTTAGGCAGTTTTTACTTTTTACATGTCCTGTAGTATTAAAGTATATTTTAAGCAAAAGCAAATATAATAATTTTCTAAGTCTGCATGTGGCAATAACAATTCTGTCCAGCAAAAAACATATAGATTATTTAAAAAATGCGAAAATATTACTCAAATATTTTGCGGAAACTTTTAAAGAATTGTATGGCAAAGACAATATATCTCATAATGTGCACAATTACTACATTTATGAGGATGTGAAAAATATTGGATCTGTGGATATTTTTAGTACATTTTCTTTTGAAAATTATATGCAGTCATTAAAAAAATTAATTAGAAAACGAGACAAACGTCTTCAACAAATTATTAAAAGAAAGGCTGAAATTGATTCTTCACATTCATATGTTAATGAAACTGATATAATTTATTCACAGCCTCAGAAAGAACATTTTAAAGGTTCTATATTTTTAACTTTGTCTATATTAGATCAGTATGAAAAAATTGTTTATTTATTATTGGTCAAGAATTTTTAGTGAAACAAGATTTTTATGAGACACCTTGCAAATCCTCTAAATTAAATATTTATTTAGTGGTCGATACAGGTCCTATTCAATTTTGGAGTGTAGAAAAAGTTGTGTGCAACTGTATCAAACTGCTCTATGAAAACAATTATATAATATTCCCTTTAATTCATTCTGAACAATATTCAATTTTAGCACTATACTGAAACTAATTCCAATCAATATTATCTAAAATATTTTTATTTTAGAAAATTATTAATTCCAACTTTGTCAGCAATTTAAATTACCTTACTAATAAAAATATTTGGCTGAAATTGCAGTAATATCCATACTTAATAAAATATGAGTCCAGACTCATAATAGTTCGGCCGGGCATAATTTTGTTACTAATATTTGAATAAAAATAAAAACTGTTTTATTAGAGAAAAATCTTGGTAACAGGAATAAAGTATACTTTGTTCTTGTTACCAAGATTTTTCTTTAATAAAACAAATATTAGAGTGTTATTGGTTTTATTTAAATATTAGTCGTAAAATTATGTCTGGCCGAACTATTTTTAACGTGAGCTCGTATAGACTCGCGACAAGAATTCAGACGACTTACGTCATACGAACAAATGAATAATTCGTTATCTTTTCATCAAAATATTTGAGAAACTGCAACTGATAGTAATAAAACTATTTACTACACTAAAAGTTTGCATTATATATTGCACTAAATTGCAAAAAATGATTGTTTTTAACGCGACCAAATATCGAAAATTACGTTGACAATAAAAACAAATGTGTAACGTCAGCCGTGACGTAAGACGTCTGAATTCTTGACGCGAGTATATATACAATTTTTAAAAAACTATTATATACAGGGTATCCCAATGAAAATTTGACCTCCCCTATAATTGGAAAACCGAATAATATTTCAAAATTCGCCGAGACCCGTCGATTTTTGTTCTTGGGGGGAGATTTTTTGACAGTCAAGCCAACTCGATATGTTCATCCCCCTAATGCCTAGCAACCTCAATTTAAAAATTTCAAATGCAACCACCCCACTTGTGGCACATCATTTTAAAGCCCTTTTCATTGCGAATACAGTGACGTACCGTTTTTAGAAATCGGTTGAGATTTGACAGAATTATTGGTTACAAACGAAAAGATGACAAACCAACTTACGCGTAGTAATTTCTACACAAATGCCCACCACTAATAAGTTTTTCATCTACTATACATGACCGCATTACTTAATTGTTATTGATGTGTCTATCAGTTTACAAAAAAGTCAGAAATGAAATAAAAAAGCTGAAGCAAATAAAACTAGATACTAAAATAGTTATTAGTAGAAGATACTTAAGTTTATAGGAATTCAGACCTTTTCAAAATAACAAAAAATCAGTACTACAAAAAAAGTCGGTATTTTTGCTTGTGACCAAGAAATCGTTAGTTTCAGCCGTTATTGAAAGTATTAACGTGTGTTCGAAATGGTTTATTCTATCGCGGAAAGAGTAGAAATTGTTGCAATTTATTATCGAAATCACGATTGCGCTAAAGCTACAGCATGAATTTTTAATCATTCAATCAATCATCCTGAAAAAAATGTAAACCACCAGTACGTTAAACACCTGATTGACAAATTTGTTGCTACAGGTTCGCTTTGAAACAAGAAACGTGAAGTAATTGGGCCAGTTCGAAATGAAGCAGTTGAAGTGGCAGTTTTGGGTCATGTACAGATGGATAATAACCAATCGATTACAACTGTGTCTCAAACTTCTGCCGTATCCCGTTCCAGTGTTCATCGAATTTTGAAAAAACACAAGTTTCATCCATTTAAGATGACGCTGGTTCAAGAGTTACATGAAGATGACTTTGATCGCCGTAACCAATTTTGCGAATACTTTAGTGAACAACTTCTACTGAATCCAAATCTTCTCTACAATACATGTTTCTCCGACAAATGCACATTTATGTTGAATGGCGAAGTGAATAGACACAATTGTCGTTATTGGAGTGATACTAATCCGCATTTAATCAGGGAATTTCATATTCAGACACCTCAAAAATTGAATGTTTGGGCAGGCATTTTGGGCGACCATCTTGTTGGACCATTTTTCATCCAAGGTAATCTCGATGGAAACACCTATCTAGAATTATTGGAAAGTACAATTGATCCTAGGATAACAGAGATTTTAGAAAGTGACGACAATTTACTAGAAAATGAAATAACCTTCCAACAAGATGGTGCGCCCCCGCACTATGCTGCTGCTGTGCGACAATTTGATGACCATTTCCCGGGGCATTGAATTGGCAGAAGATGTCCCATCGAATGGCCACCAAGATCTCCGGATCTGTCCCCTTTGGACTTTTTTCTGTGGGGTCATTTAAAATCACGAGTGTACGCCACTCAGCCGGAAACACTGCAAGTGCTACGTCAGAGTATTGTAGAAGAATGCCGATTAATAACTGCGGATGTCTTTAATAATGTTCGAACAGAATTTGAAAACAGACTGTATTATTGTTTGGAAGTTAACGGGGGCCATTTTGAGCAATTCATCAAATAAATCTGATTTATTATTTGCTTCAGCTTTTTTTATTTAATTTCTGACTTTTTTGTAAACTGATAGACACATCAATAACAATTAGGTAATGCGGTCATGTGTAGTAGATGAAAATCTTATTAGTGGTGGGCATTTGTGTAGAAATTAGTACGCGTAAGTTGGTTTGTCATCTTTTCGTTTGTAACCAATAATTCTGTCAAATCTCAACCGATTTCTAAAACGGTACGTCACTGTATTCGCAATGAAAAGGGCTTTAAAATGATGTGCCACAAGTGGGGTAGTTGCATTTGAAATTTTTAAGTTGGGGTTGCTAGGCATTAGGGGGATGAACATATCGAGTTGGCTTAACTGTCAAAAAAGTTCCGCCCAAGAACAAAAATCGACGGGTCTCGGCGAATTTTGAAATACTATTCGGTTTTCCAATTATAGGGGGGGTCAAATTTTCGTTGGGATACCCTGTATTGCTGTTATTATTATTTTAAAATTGAAGTATACTGTAGTCTAAAATATTGCAAAAACCAGGAAACTGCAAAATAATCAATAAAATTAATCTATATTTAACACAGGATATTTTCAATGGCATCAACAGAGTATGGAATGAATTTTGCGCTATGTTTTCCTGTCTGACGACCTTCATTATCTATATCTGATAACAAGTAATAAATTTCCGCTAACTTCAAGTAATTCCTGCGATAACCACATTGATCTCAATAATTGTAAGGAAGCTAAAGGAGCGTCACTTCTAATTATAGACCAATAACGCTTCTTTCCAGTTTTTCTCAATTATTTATAATACAATTGTGTAACCAATGGTAAGTTCCTGTAACTCAGCCAACATGGCTAACAAATGTAACAATTTGCCAGTATCGATCGTTACTGTGAAAATTCTTAGGAAGAGGTTAGATGCTTATTTATTTTCCAATTAACACTGTATCTATATTTTATGATCAATTACAATCATGTGCAAACACAATGTAACTAAAACGTTGAGAGAATTTAATTACTAAAGGCACAATATGTTGATCTTTATTACAAGTAATACTACAACTAATGCCATATTTTTATTGGCGTGATATTTTAACAATAATAATTTTGTCGAATATCCATGGTACCGCTCTCAGAGTAGGTGTAAAAAGTAGAACGATAATCATACTTTCTTGAAAATATTATTTTTAAGAATCTTTTTGGATGAACTAAAATGTATGTATTATGTTAACTATTAACATGTTTTCCTTTAAAGCGGCATAAATCCATACACGTGACAACGCGGTGCCTTGACACTATCTTTGACTTATGCCTAATATACCTAACCTAGCGGCTGACAGGCGGCCAGAGTCGACGATGAACAGAGGTTTAATATAGTTTCGAAAAAATATTTTTTCGCTTTATAAATAAGTTTGGAAATTTTTTGATGGCGGATTCCGCTAATTCTTATGTGTCTCTCCTCTCTTAAAATATTCCTACTTATTCATAGTTAACCCCGTATATCGATCCATCTGAAATAAGAAAATTTACGACTATTTCCAGTACTTGCAGAAATAGTCGAAAGGCAAAAATATTTTCTTTATAACACCCTTGTCTAGAGTATTCTATATAGCAATTTTCAAATCTATATGTCACTTAGTTTTCTATATATTTTTGGTCAAAGGTCGTCGAGAGTGTTACTGTATATACTTTGTTATAAATACAGACAGGAGTCGCCACACGAGGTTCGTTCAAGAGGGGGATAGCTTGCCATTGCAGCACTTTGATTGACCAGTGGCCAGTGACCAAAATAGCCAATCAGGAATTATTACTTTAAGAAGAGAGCCAATAATGTTCTAATAGTACTTTAGGGAGTCCCTGTAAACCCCTCAAGACGTTCTTCTTCTTAGTATGAAAATTGTCTTGTAAGTCATATCTGGTTCTATGTAACTGAAACGAACATTAGTGAACATAAAACTGCGAGTCTATTTCAGGGAAAAAAAATCTACGGATTTGAAACCAACACTATTAATATATAACAAGAACAAAATAAGGTACTGTCCACAATCATGGTGATTTTTAAAACCTTAAGTTCGTAATTAATATTAAGGGGGTCGTTTTTGTGTGCAATTTTCAACGAATTTATAGATGTTTCTTGTCGCAGTCGAAGAAAAATCTAAGCAAGTTAGAAACAATATTTCTTCACTGTGCCAATTATACGAGTTTTCTCCAGGGTGCAGGGTGTGATACTCGTATATTTTATAGAGAGTATCGATATATCGAGCTGACCGCGTAGTTGTGTTTCTCTGTGGAGGTGTTTTTAACTGGGTTTATCTGAGTTTAAAAGTGAATTTCGTTTACTGACTTTTTGTAGAATTGTGTACTATTAACTTTGGCACATATTTGTGTTTGTTGGATGTTTACATTGCACCTTTAATGACTTTTAAATGACGTGAGTAAAATGTCTCGTTATTGCGCTATCTGTACGAGTGCTGTTTCGACAAAAAAGCCAGCCATTTCTTGCGAGGGTATATGTAAAAAGCAATTCCATATTTCCTGTATCGGCGTTTCTAGTGATTTGCCGTCTCTTATCAAGGAGGTTTCAGGTTTATCCTGGCGTTGTTCTACCTGCAGTGAGCTTCATGATGTCATTGATAGGGGCAAAATACTTGACATGTTTCAGGAAAAAATAACGGATTTTTTTTCCGAACTTAATGATTTGTTTATATCTGTAAAACATGATGTTTTGAGTAAAGCTGAAGAAAAACTGGAGGAATTAAAATTTCCTGCTGTTAGCCCTCCCAAGGTTAAACCATCCTATTCATCGGTTTTGTGCAATAGCTCTAAGTCTGCAGTTGTAGTTAAACCTAAATCAAATCAAGACAACAAACAAACTAAATCTGATATTATGAACAATGTTATCCCAGCTGACACTGGTATAAATATTAATAAAATTAAACATATTCGTGATGGCGGTCTTCTTTTGAGTTGTCAGTCTTCGGAGGAGAATTACAGACTTAAAAATTGGCGCAAGAAAAATTGTCAGAAAACTATGAAATCAGGGAAGTTAAGGGACTGCACCCCAGAATTAGAATTGTTGGACTCTCAGAAAAGCTTGATCCTGAGTCTATCTGCAAGCTAGTTGTTAAGCAAAACAATGAGATTATTTCATCCCCCCTGGAGTGTAAGGTTGTTAGAATTGGTTCAACGAAGAAAAAAGCAGACGTATTTCAAGCTACTTTGCAACTCAACATTGTGGATTATAACAGAGTAATAGAAAATGGTTATTTACTTGTGGGACTTGATATTTGTAAAGTGTATGATGCAATTGAAATTATGCGTTGTTATAAATGTAACGGTTTCAACCATTCTAAATTCAATTGTAAAATGCGGTTTCCTGTCCTAAATGTAGTCTTAGTCATGATCTGAATACTTGTTCCTCTGATAAATTTAGATGTGTTAATTGTTCCTCTATGAAGGAAAAATCACCTGATCTTGCTATTGATTTAGAACATGCAGCCTGGGATCATGAACGTTGTCATGCTTTTAAGATGGCAGTGTCCAAATTAAAGTCCGACTTGGGATACCAATAGCAGTTAGATACCCTCAGTTGGCTCCCCGCCATCTTCACACTCTACTACTTTGGGTACGAGCACTACGCATTATACTGTACACAATATCTCAATTTATTATCAGAATGTTCGTGGGTTGAACACCAAACTTGATACTTTAATTAACAATACGGCAGCTTGCAATTTTGATATCTTGGCGTTTACGGAAACTTGGTTGAATAAAGGTGTTCTTGACACTGAGGTGTTGGATAATAGTAGATACAATATTTTTAGAGCTGATCGGGATTTGGAGGCTACTAACTCCTCGAGAGGAGGGGGTGCTATGATTGCTATTGCTTCTAATATTTGTGCAGTCGATCTAAATCTTGGTAATACTGACTTCAGTCTTATCCCAACTGTTGACATTACTGGTATTAAAATTACTCTAAAATATAAGACACTTTATCTTTTTGTAGTTTATATTCCTCCAAATGCGCCACTTGAGGTGTATAATTTGGTCTTTGATGCTTTTGCTCTTTAGATTATATTTTTGTCTCGGACATTTTGTTAATTGGTGACTTCAATGTCCCGGCATATGCGTCTGCTTCTTTGCACTGTACCGATTCTCCTATATGTAATGCCGTTATAAACTTCCAAAATTTTGTTAATTTAATTCAAAGTAATTCAATTGTAAATATTAATAATCGCATATTGGATCTTGTTCTATCCAATAATAAGTGCAAAGTTGTGAGAGCTATTGATGTTCTTCTTCCTGAAGATTTGCATCATCCTCCTCTTGTGGTGTGGTATCCTATTAGAAGTTGTAGCTCGCAATCGACTAGAAATGTTAAACTGTTATATAAGTATAATTTTAAGAGAGCAAATTTTCCCTTACTTTATACACATTTGCTTGAATCTGACTTCGGTTATTTGGATGAATGCACTGATGTTGATGTTGCCCTGCAACAATTTTATGATGATTTGGATAGGATTTTTCCATGTTCGTGCCTATTTCACGTGTAAGTTCTCGCTGTTATCCCCCTTGGTACACTAGATCGTTAATTAGAGATGTTAGACGTAAACATTTCTTGTGGAAACGGTATAAACGCTCTAGAGATATTAATCATTATAATGAATTTAATACTTTAAGACGTACAGTTAAGTATGACAGTAAGATATTGTATAATAATTACATTTTGGATATTGAGAATTTATATCTCAAAGAAACTCTTACTCAAACCTACCAAATACTTTTAATATGGACCATGATTCCTTTTCTGATCCAGAGGAGATTTGTAATGCTTTTGCTTCCGTTTTCCAAAAATCGTATTCTACCCCTATAAATGTGCCTTTTGTCTCCGACATTAATAACATTAGCTTGCCTGAAATTTGTTCTTTTTCAGAGGATGAAGTTAGGTGTTGTTTAAGGAAATTAAAGCCTAAGTTAACTAGCGGTTTAGATGGAATACCATCCTTTCTTGTGCGGGACTGTGCCGCAGTATTTGCGCCACCATTGTGTAGATTAATAAACCTGTCCTTGAATACATGTACGTTTCCGTCACAGTGGAAAATATCTAAGGTCACTCCAGTATTCAAAAAGGGGAAAGATCAGATATTTGTAATTATCGGCCTATTGTTATAATCAGCAATTTTGCCAAGTGTTTTGAAATGCTGTTGTATCATTTTATATTTTATCACAAAACACTTAATTACGGAGGCGCAACATGTTTTTTTTAGGGACTGTTAGGGACAAATCTTTTCTGTATTACAAAGTTTTAGCCAATGCCATTGATGATGGATTTCAAGCTGACGTGATTTACACTGACCTGACAAAGGCATTTGACAAAATTGATCATACAATACTCTTCAATAAATTAGATAATTATTTTGGTTTTTCCTTCAACTTATTAACTCTTATTAGCTCTTATCTTTCTAACAGAGGTCTTCATGTTGTTTACCGCGGTTGCAAGTCTGCTGAGGTACGAGCCACCTCGGGTGTCCCTCAAGGGTCTAATTTGGGACCCTTATTCTTTAGCCTATTTATTAATGATATTATTATTAATTTAACTGTGCCCTGCCTGTTGTATGCAGATGATCTGAAAATTTTTAGTACGATCAAGAACGCTGATGATGCTGCTGAACTTCAGTACAATCTTAATGTCATTAATGAATGGTGCAGGGTTAATAATCTGTCACTTAATACTAGTAAGTGCCATGTACTGTCTTTTTCTACAAAGAAACGGTTAATTTCTTTTGATTATTCCATCGAGCAACATACGCTGTCTAGACCTGATACTTTCTGTGACTTAGGTATTATTTTTGACAGAAAATTGTCTTTTAATAACCATCTACATCATATTACTGCCAAAAACTTATAGATCTCTTGGTTTTATTATAAGAAATAGTAAACAGTTTCGGAATTCTAACACTTTGAAAATTTTATACTCTACTTTTGTCAGGTGCAATTGTGAATATGCATCAATTGTTTGGTGTCCTAATTATGCTGTACATGTGGATGCTCTTGAAAATGTTCAACGTAAATTCTTGAAATATGTTAGTTTTAAAGCTGATGGTGAGTATCCCTCTGTTGGGTTCCCTCAAGTTGAAATGCTTAATAGATTTGGCCTTGAAACTTTGGAAAATCGACGTAAAAAGGCTTATTTAATTTGTTTACATAAAGTAATTAATAATGTCATTGACTGCAGTGCCATCTTGCGAATGTTGAGCTTTCATGTTCCCAGAATTGAAGCTAGACAATTCAACATGTTTTATTTGCCACCTGCTAGGACAAATATTCTGCAACACTCTTCACTGCATAATATGTGTAATTTATGTAATGAAGTTATCTTGCCCGTAGATTTTTGGATTGCAATATTTCAACTCTGAAAAATCTGTTTTGTAAATGTTATTGTCTTTATCTAGATTTTTAGATTGATTCTTTTTCATATTTGTTTACATGTGTTATGTCTAAGTATTGTGTAATTTACATCATGTATGCTTTTTTGTGTTTTCCTATTCTTTAACTGGGTCTTTGACCTGTTGAATAGTGTAAATAAAATAAAATAAAAAATAAAATAAAATATTTTATAGGCTGATTAGGAAATAGGAAGAAAAGCATGTTTTCGCCTCCTATGTTTCATTGTTACGTTTCAGAACTTTATAGGGCAATTATGCATTGAACAAATCGTATGCGGTATTATAATCACTGTCAACCGGCAGAATACTTATTAAAAGACAATAACACTTGAACTGATATAAATTATGGGGTATTTTTCACAGTAACTGCAACAAGGCAAAAAGGTGCAATTCACGGTCTTTGAATCCGAGGGTAAATCTGTTTTCTAGCACGTTTATTCACCAAAAATTAAAGGATGTGATATAATTTCAGCATGTTTTAGTTGGGACACTGTCGAAAAGATGCCGTTAGTTACGGTCTGTAGGGTATTGGCACTTGAGAATATTTTTTTTCCGTCAGGGTCGGACTAGCTTTTTAATGCTTATTATCAGTAGTAGTAGCACCTGGTAAATCACAGTAATTATGATACAGAATTCAGAAAGTATCATTATTGATGTTGAATATTACGGAGGAGATAACATCAAGTATAGCGACGTGCAAATCACAACGAGATAGTAATGTTTTTTCAATAATAATTATATTAAAAGAAATTTTTTGATAAAACTTCTAACAGGGGTCTATTACAAGACAAATTAACGAAAAAACTACCTTAACCCTTAATTTGGCAAAGGTTTATTTGGCTAGCCCACTATGCAAAAATTGGTGTATTTTGTTTGTTTATATTAATTAGAACCTGTTTATGTAAAAAAGTGGAAAAATTTAGAATATCAAAAAAATTACGAATTGTATCTTATAGGACACATTGCGAAATAATAAAAGATATGTTTCTAATATATTTTGTATCTTATAAGATACAATGCTAATGAATTACTAGAGAAAACGAATATATTTAAATGTCTATATTTCCAATGAATATGAAATATACACTGAAAATGTTTACAAAAAAACATAATCTAATTATTATTATGAAAGGTGTAAAAGCAGTTACGAGTTTTCACTAAACACAGTCTTGCATTGCATTTGGTACAAATCCAGTGAGTTTCCCCAGACTTACACAATCGACATCGACCTTTTGTCGAATATATAGGAAAATGATTCACTTTATCAGAACATACATCAGGTGGTGGTCTAGGAGCTACCATTCGTTTGATTTTTTTCGAATTATTGATAACTTCACCTGAATTTTTTCTTTTTACTCTGTCCTTCAACTTCAAAGATTGGGCGACTAAATATCTAAATTCTTTCAAAGATAGTTCTTTGTCCTCAGCAGCCAATAATTTTCTGTCGCGTCGATACATCAACCAGGCATTATTTAGACATATATCTATCATTTGTGCAAATATTGATAGATACCAACGACGTGTTTTTAGTGGAATTCTGTATAAAGAAACAAGCATGTCCATCAGATCCACTCCTCCCATGTGAGAGTTATATTGCTTCACTATATTGGGACAGGGAACATCAACTTTTGCCTTTTGTGATTTTTCATATCGTTTAGCTCTAGTAACTGGTTCAGTAGAAACAAATGTACTGACTAATAAGACTGGTTTGTTGTCATACCACTTTACGCACGTAATTTTATTTTCATTGTCGCTTCTGCGACAGAATGAGCCTCGGCCTTTTTTTTTCAATACTTTGTCTTCGTCCAAATTGCAGTTCCGTAATCTATTACTTCTTATAGTACCCAAAGCCAATATTCCATATTGATTTCGCAGGATGTATAGTAGATCCAAGGACGTAAAAAAATTGTCAAAATAAATAGCTGTACAAGCACGATCTTTTATTGACTGACAAAGACCTACTACAACCTTGGCACCCAATCCCATACCTATCTCCTCCTCGGTTGAAAAATTCTGGTGTTGTATAAATGTGTTTTCTCCACCATAAACGATAAAATCGTAAACTAATCCAGAAATTCCCGCTCTCACAAATATCTTATATCCCCATTTTTTTGGTTTGGATTTTATATATTGACGTTTTGATCCGGCTTTTTTCCCTTTATAGGGAACCATCATCTCATCTATACTTTGCTGTTTTTCATTTTCAATGTTCAAACAGTTTCTTCTTATAATATCAAGGACAGGTCTTATTTTAAAATAAGGATCATTATTCAGATTTCTGTTATTAACAAAATGAATATATCTTCTAATTTGTTGATATCGTTTCAATGGCATTACATCTGCAATATCATTGTATCTAAATTCTTTACTCCAATAGTCTAAATATGACGGCATATCTACTATTCCCATCAAAATATGTATAGCTATAAAATCACAAACCTCATTTTCAACAATATTTATAGATTTTCCCGTTTCTTGGCAAGAATATAAATTTGTATTTTCCGTAATAAGCTGGATAAGATCAGAAGAGAAAAATGTCTTGAAATATTGCAGAGGTGACTGTGTTTCATTTGGTATTGAAAAGCTGTTATCAGGTATGTCTACTGGATACTCAAATTCTTCGTTGGATCATGTATATGTTATATTCAGATTTTTTATACGTTTTATTTTGGTTTCCCTTAATTTTTCTGTTGCAGTATTTTTGTTCGCCGTTTGACTTTCTCCTGTTTCTTTATTTTCATGGCCTTTTTTCTTTGAATGAGATCTTGTTTTCAATGGGGTAAAAACGTATGTCTGCTTTGGAGTTAGATTATCTTCTGGCATGTGTTTCATTGGTGTTTTTATTCCTTCTAGTGCAATACTCGGTTCTTCTTCTTGTTCTGAAGCAATATCGGTATCTGAACTGCTCCAAACAATTTCATCAAATTGATCTACAATTGAGTTGGAAAGTGAAGGGGCCTCAGATGATTCTGAATATCTATCCTGATCATTGATATCAAGTATTTTTTCTTCATCATCGTCACTTGATTCGTCAATGTCTGATGTAGGAGGAGGCAGCAGGGCCATAATTTTATCTTTACGAGTTCGAATCATTTTATTTTCTTTTCTGAAATAAAAAATAAGTATTTGTTGTTTTTATCAAAGAATTTAGGTTCTTGTACAGTCGAAAAAGATGGTTGTTTGATAGACTTCAAAAACTTGGTAATATCGACAATAGGATACATAACACACGTAAGTCACTTTATTATAAATTTGGTAATGTAGACAATAAGATACAAAATAGATGTAGCCTCTTTTCTTGAAAGTTTGGCAAAGAGTACTATAGGATACATAATATAAATATGCTATTTTTTGCTGCAAAATATCGCCAATATTTGTCTGGCATGTATTGAACCATTACATATATCTCTAAAAATAATGCCTAACACTATTTTACATTAAAATGTCCGCAAAATATTTGTAAAACAAATGAAACTTACCACACGACACGATCACCTGATGAACACAACCGCCATTGCTAAATAATCATAGAATAGTTTCCATAAATTCATATAGATGGCTTAACTAATAGTAGAACTATATAAAATAGAGTATGTTTAGATCAGTAAACTAGGTGGCGCACCTTAACTTAGTCATTTACCTCAAAATAATGTTTTATGATGATAGCGTATCCTATAAGATGCAATATCAAATTAAGGGTTAAAAATTTATGGAATTTAAACAAAATTTTTGATGGAACTTTTAACAAGGGTCTGTTGGAATACTAATCAACTAAAAAATACATAGTGTTTAGAACAAATCGAACCAATCTCTAAAATCCCTAAAAATTACGAAATTTGACCAGGGTTTTTGGTTAAACTTTAGACAAGGGTCTGTTAGAACACTAATTAACGAAAAAATAGAGGGTGTTTAGAAAAAAACCGAACCAATCTCTAAAATCCCTCAAAAATTATGAAATTTAACCGAAATTTTTTAATAAGCTTTTAACAAGGCTCTGTTAGAATACTAATTAACGAAAAAAATACAGTGTTTAAAAAAAACCCGAACCAATCTCTAAAATCCCTAAAAATTACGAAATTTGACCAAAGTTTTTGATGGAACTTTTAACAAGGGTCTGTTAGAACACTAATTAACGAAAAAATACAGGGTGTTTAAAAAAAACCGAACCAATCTCTAAAATCCCTCAAAAATTATGAAATTTAACCGAAATTTTTTATAAAACTTTTAACAAGGCTCTGTTAGAGTACTGGTTAACGAAAAAATACAGAGTGTTTAGAAAAAACCGAACCAATCTCTAAAATCCCTAAAAATTACGAAATTTGACCAAACTTTTTGATTAAACTTTTAACAAGGGTCTGTTAGAACACTAATTAACGAAAAAATACAGGGTGTTTAGAAAAAACCGAACCAATCTCTAAAATCCCTCAAAAATTATTAAATTTAACCGAAATTTTTTATTAAACTTTTAACAAGACTCTGTTAGAATACTAGTTAACGAAAAAATACAGAGTGTTTAGAAAAAACCGAACCAATCTCTAAAATCTCTAAAAACTACGAAATTTGACCAAGGTTTTTGATTAAACTTTTAACAAGGGTCTGTTAGAACACTAATTAACGAAAAAATACAGGGTGTTTAGAAAAAACCTATCCAATCTCTAAAATCCCTCAAAAATTATGAAATTTAACCGAAATTTGTTATTAAACTTTTAACAAGGCTTTGTTAGAATACCAATTAACGAAAAAATACAGAGTGATTAGAAAAAATCGAACCAATCTCTAAAATCTCTAAAAATTACGAAATTTGACCAAGGTTTTTGATTAAACTTTTAACAAGGCTTTGTTAGAATACTAATTAACGAAAAAATACAGAGTGATTAGAAAAAATCGAACCAATCTCTAAAATCCCTAAAAATTACGAAATTTGATCCCAGTTTTTGATTAATCTTTTAACAAGGGTCTGTTAGAACAATAATTAACGAAAAAATACAGGGTGTTTTAAATGTTTCGTACATAAATAAATGTCAAATAATGTGATGTTAATCGAATAACTATCTAGATGAAAATCTATTAAAATAATTTCAATTCTTTTTCCAGGCGTGCACTTATTAGCAATCTGGTCGGGGCGGTCAGTAAGTATATGTATTTGATGCGTAGGAGTGCGCACCAGACGGTTGCGACTGCTTTGACTATCTAGTGCGTGTACATTTACACACGACACATTTATATCTGTATTGACCTTCGGGACCAGATTACCTAATTCACGATACTGAATAGGTACGTCTAAACAAAAAAAAGAAAATAATAACTACAAAACATTTATTAAGTAAAAAATATATATATATTTTTTCTTTTCACGCAATTTTTGAGCTTCCTCAATATGTGGTGGCTCAATACATTTTAACATTCTTGACCTCCTGTTTAAAATTATTTCAAGCGCAATACAAGTTGTATAAAATCGTTCCAATTTAGGCCACATAATTTCTTCAAAGAATTTTTCGTCTCGTCGAATTAACTGCACAAATAATGGGTTATGTGGACCTGTGTATACAATAAAGTGACATATTTTTGCCTCGGCTATTTCTAACTGTCCTTGTACCTACAAAAAAATACATTGCCACTCAAATTGTGAGTATATATATATATATATATATGTTGTTCTTATACATGTATAATGTATTGTAATTATTGCAAACAACTAAAGCTATTCTTTAAAACTGAAAGTAGATTCAATTACAAATACGTCAGCAGTTCAAAATAAATAGAAAAATCCATGTTAAAGAGTGCCATTATTATTGCAATAGGTTGTACTTGTTAAATTTTTCGTGATGGTAGTAATGTACAGTCTACACCGATTTTTTTGCTATCAATATTTTCAAGAATTGTTTTAAAGATTTTTTAATTACAAATACATCACATATTTTGAAGTTTTCTTATTTCTAATTAGAAAAAATAAATACTATCAATTTTCATGAAGCAAACTGTACTGTAAAATGTCATGTGTGCCAGAAAATATCCATAAATTATGACGCGGTATAGTGTCCCTATACTTAATCAACCGATAATACAACAATGTCAAGATTAGTACAGTTTGCACGACGCAGATGCCAACGTAATTTATTTCAAATTATCCTATTCAAATCATATATAAAAAGAAGAAAACACGTATAAGTAATTTATATAAATGCTTTATAAATAAATCACATTTGTCGAGATGCACTTTTCATAAGTTTACCTGGTAGTAGTAGTCATGCCCCGTTATAATTACCACATTTCCATCCTCAATGGTTAAAAAAGACAGAAGTTTCTTCTTCACTGCTTCTTCTAATGTGTGACCAGATGATGCTACTTTCAGTGAGTATTTTACCTCTACTATATTTTCATCATCTATAGTGCCTATCACGAAAAAACAAAAGTTATTTTACATATTCAATAAAATTCGTACATGATAAAAAAGAGGTGTTCATAACATCAGGTGATGCAGCCAAAAATCCACTTTTTAGATGAACAATTAGTCCAGATCGATGAATATTTTTTTAATTGTTCCTGATATATACTTATAGCAACAGCTTCATTTGCTTTGCCGTATGCTATTCCAGCAGTCGAAAATGAGGAAGTACTTCAAATTTTTTAACTAGTCCGTCACATGTATTCTTTACGTTTTACCACTGCACCAAAGTTAGAAGCAGTTAAGCGGTTCATTCTTTCTGTTACATATCTCGAATTGTTAAACTGTCCAACTGTCTATATGAATTGTCTTTTGTTGTTCTTTTGTAACCTGAAAGTCAAAATAATAATAAAAGTAATAATTTTCTGTCATGATTATAATTGCAGAATTGACACTAATTTATAAATGTAACTATTCAAATGTTTAATTTCCATCTTCAAAGTTTCTGACGAAAATTGCACCTCAGCAATATTGGGACCATAATGTGCCACATCTTGAGGACCGGCGACTTTTACCCGTTTTGCGGGCTTTGCTTTTTTATGTGGATTTTCCTTTTTCTTTAGTAAGTTTCGGTTTTCTTTCTCGATAAATTTTTTCAAGTGAGGCCCAGGGCTTCTGTTAAATACATCTTTCCATGGTTCGATGTGCCAGTTAAAACTATCATTATAGAGTAATCCTGTCAGGTAAGTTCTTGCCTGGAAGGAATCTCTTTGGATTAAATTAAGGCGTTTTCTATGTTAAACCTAACGAGTATGCTCATAAATATTTCTGCTCTATTATTGGTTTCTGTATCCAATATCAAATGTGCTTTTGTCAGTAACTGATTCATTGCCCCATAAATATGATGGTGTAGCCCTGACACTGTCAATTCTTGTGTTCTGTCATGGGTTGTATCACCAATGTTAGTACATAAATATGAAGAACAAGACGAGTAATCCGAGTGTTCCGAATATCTGATTTTAAGTTATTCACATCTTGATAATTAGCATAAATTGCTGTTTCCACCGATTTGGTCAGTTCATCTATAATCTCTTTTTTTAATAATTTTCGGGCTGCAAGTGGTACGCCTTTTGTGTCTTTTTGTATGTTATATAAACTCTTCCCATAATTTTTGAGTACATGACTGATGATGCATTCCACTTTTTCTACCTGAAATTAATACAAATAATGTACACGTTTGTCAGTAGCAGGTAGGTAATTGTTAGGTCAAGTAGATGATACTTTCTGAATTTATAACTATGACAATAATTTTGTATTTTATATTGTATAAAGGAAGGTCATGAACTGAATATGGCTTGTTTCCAAATATTTCAATTCTAGTCATAAACTTTAAATTGCAATAGCTCTGTTATACAGAAAGCAGTTGATGACGGAAAACTGCAACATCATATATATAGAAAAACAAAAATATAACTTACCTCACGTCCATACACAACTTTGTCTTTAATCCTTGCATACACAGATGAATCACCATCAGCCACAAATTTTTTGTATTTTAATTTATGCATTTCCATACTGCGAATGAAGCCCTCTACAATAATATCCTGTTCTATAGCAGATGAGGAGCCACTCCACATATGTGATTTTTGGGGTCCTAATTTCTATTTTGTGCTCGAGTACAAATGCAACAATATTTGTTGCGAACTTTAACAAACAACAGTTTTCCGGTATGTTTACCAATAATAACAGCCTCTTACCGATTACGAAAATTGATGCTGTTAGTATTAGAGGTGACCTCTGCTAGTTTCCAGAATCGCGAAATTATTTCGTCGACGTCCCTTGTTGAGGTCGAATATAAAGCTCTTACTTGATGTAAGTAACTTGTCGAAGCATTGCCCGTTACAATGTAGCCTAACTTTGTATCTTCGAGAAACGGTAAGCCGCTTCCAAGTTGTTTTGATTTACGGAGTTTACCTAAGTAGTAGGATAAGTTATAAGCAAGTTTTGCAGGATTTTTGTAGTGTAGACGGAATTGAAATTATGTGCGTAGAGTTTAGAATCGCAAATATAAGGTTTCTTTTGTGTGTGGTTTATAGAATTCCAGGAAAACTTATTAATATGTTTATAGAACTTTTCGATAATTTTTTGTCTTATATTGTACCTCAGTATGATAACATAATAGTGGTAGGAGATATAAACATTGATCAGTTTCATCCTAACCCTTTTGCAGAATGTATTTCATCTTATGATTTCACTCAGTTAATAGCGGAACCTACTAGAATAACCCAGACATCTCAAACTCTTATAGATGTGATTTGTGTTACTAACACAGATTTTGTATCGTCGTCTGGAACGATTGATGCCGACTTGATATCTGATCACCGGGTAGTGGTTTGCGATTTGGTTATGGCTTCTCCTAAAATTGAAGCCCGAACTATTAAATACAGGAATTATAAAACATTCAACTACGAAAATTTCTTGGTAGATCTTAATAACATTTGTTGGGACAATATTTTTTACATAAATGATATCGATAACAAGGTAGATTTTCTCACCACAAACATTTTATCATTGTTTGATAAACATGCTCCTTTCAATGTAATACGAGTGTCTAAACCATTTGCACCTTGGTATACAGACGTAATAAGACAGATGAAATACGAAAAAGAGAAGGCATTACGTCGATATAAAAAAAGCCGAACTGTCGAAAGCTGGACTTATTATAAGCAGTTACGTAATCTATTATTACAAGCAATAAACCGCGAAAAAGCAGCATATTTAACATACAATCTGAATCGTATTAACAATAAATATATATGGAATGCGTTAAGAACCTTAGATATCAAACAACACCGATCATCTGATATTCCATTCAATTTGAGAGATGTGAATCAAATAAACAATTATTTTACCTCTGTGCATAGTACCCCTAATAATTGCACTGAAACGGTTACGCAATATTTATCACATAGATATAATCCAAATTTGCATGTTGACTTTCGTTTAGCTACTGTATCAGATATCAATGAAATCATTCATAACCTTAAATCTAATGCTTATGGAAGTGATAATATAAATGCTTATATGTTGCAACTATGTTCACCGGTTATATGCAAACATATAACTCATATTATGAATTGCTGTATAGAGTCCCAATATTTTCCCCTGTTATGGAAAACTACCATTATTACTCCTTTACCGAAAATCAAAACTCCTCTAAATTTTAGTGATTTACGGCCAGTTAGCATTATAACTACATTGTCAAAAATTTTAGAAAAGTTTATTCAGGAACAAATGTACAAGTATGTTATAGACAATAATATTATTTCTCATTTACAGTCGGGTTTTAGAAAGGGTCATAGCACAATAAGTGTACTAGCTAACATCACAGATGACATACTAAAAGCTTTAGATAGGGGATTTGCATCAGCCTTGATTCTGCTAGATTACTCTAAGGCCTTTGATACGGTAGATCACTCTCTTTTGTGTGCCAAGTTGAGTTATTTTGGTTTTGATAAAAAATGTATAAATTTTTTTAAATCGTATCTAGGAAATAGACGTCAAATAGTAAAACTAAACGATAATTTTTCCGAATTATCTGAAATAACTTCTGGAGTTTTTCAAGGTTCGGTGCTAGGTCCTATATTGTTTTTAATTTATACAGCGGATATTTTTGAGCATATAAACTTTGTCAGTGCCCATTGCTATGCAGATGATACACAGTTGTTCTCTTCTTTTAATCCACAAGACATTCATACAGAAGTAGGAAATATTAATAAGATCTTAAATCAATTGAGAAATATTAAAAATCATAATTTAAAACTTAATGCTGACAAATGTGCTACGATTTGTTTTGTAACAGTAAGCATAGAGAATTTGTTAAAAATAGTTTGAGATTGGTTTTGTCTGATAAGACGTTGTCGATTAAATGTAGTCTGAAAAGCCTTGGTATAATTTACGATGAGCATTTAAGATTCACAGAACATGTCAATTTGCTTATAAAAAAAATCATATGTGGCTCTAAAACTATTATATAAAAATGTAGCTATAATCAATTTTAAATTAAGAAAAAAATTGTGTGAATCATTGGTAATATCTGTACTTAATTATGGCAATGTTGTATACTATGGCGCGTTAGACTGTTACACTAAAAACCGACTTCAAAAGGTCCAAAATAGCTGCTGTAGGTACATATATCGCTTACGTAGATATGATCGGGTTTCGGACAAAATAAATAATCTCCAGTGGTTGCGGATTGATAATATTTACAAATACTATGTATCTGTTTTTGTTCATCGTATTTTGACTACTTCTTCCCCGACTTACTTGCGTGAAAAGCTATCATACCGACACAACATTCACAGTAGGAATTTGAGATATACTAGTGATCTATGTTTACCTGCACATCGTTTAGCCAAGTTTCGAGCATCATTTATTTACAACTCGGCTAAATTTTATAATAATATAGGGCACGATGTGAGACTATGTACATTAGACGTGTTTCGTAGGAAGGTCAAGGCTCAACTTATTCTGTTTCAACAAACATCTTAACTGATTCAATAATTTTTTATCTATTTTGCAAGTATTGATCTTTTGAAACTTTTTTTTTTATGTAAACTTGACCTCACTGTTATGCGTATAGGTATAGGTTTTGTTTTGTCTTGTTTTTTTTTTTTTAGTATTATAATTAAGTATATTTAGTAGGCTACAATATGTATCTAAGTGTGTGTTTATGTACGGAGTTAGAATTTTATATTTGCTGTAAGAAAAGGTTGAGTAGATTAGCTACGGCTAGACTTCGCCTTTAGAAAATGTATTTGTACCCGTTTATGTACTCATTTTCTAATAAAGACATTTATATTTATTATTATTATTTGAATGACATTATTTCAAAAAATAAGTCACCTCCAATGAGTATATCAACATGCGTGGGAGTATGATATTCTGGATCTGCTAATGTAACATAGTCAGGTATGGTAAATTTATTTGTATTAACTGGATAGTGTGGTAAATCTCCAGTAATGCTATCTATAATCGCGCATGATAATTTGGCTGTGTAGTCTGTAGTACGCGATTGTATTTTGATGCCTACCATTTTTGTTACTTGTATTGGATTAGAAGATATACCTAAAACTTGAATGTTTTGATTACTCTTGCAAGTAGAAATTTTCCGTTAGCAGTGACGATATTTACTTGCGCTGTGGCTAGTAATACTCGTGTGTTGTTAGTACTGTTAGTATGTAAAGCCGTAGCGTTGCCCGTAGTATCGGATTTACTATCGGATGTACTAGGATCCATTTTAGTCGAAGCGCCCTGTATATTATTTGACGCTGGCTTGCGCAAGAAAGTATGATGCCGTTTATCACAAAGTCTGCAATTGCTTGACATGCATTGATTTGTTGAATGACCTTTTTTTAGGCAATTGTAACATAAACCGTTTTTAGTAACAAATTCCTGTTTTTGCGCCACGGTGCATTCCTTGAATTTAGGACATTGATAAATTGGATGTTTTTTGTTAGAACAAAATTCACATGTGTGTTCAAATTGATTATTTGAGAATTCGCTAGTTACGTGTGTGAATGTGCGCTGTTTTTGTTTGTTTTGATTGCTGTGAGTGGAATGTGCCACCTTTACAAGGACACCGCATTGACGTTCCACTATATCTAAAAAGTTTTCCACAGTCGGTAGTTCGGTTTTCGTTTTTTCTAACTCATATGTCTTGTGAGAATGAAAATCTAACTTTTTAGTAAGAATGCATACAAGGCTTACATCCCAGTGTTCAATTGGCATTTTTAACGCTTCTAACGAACTTAAATGAAGGGTGGAAAAGCTAGAGAGCCTAAGTGCCAAAAATATAATTTTACAGGGCAGCGAATTTTAAGTTTTGGCACTTAGGTCCGCTAGCTTTTACGTGGTAAGAAGGTTTAAAATTGAAGAGCCTAAGTACCATTTTAATTGTTGGGCATTTCACACAATAAATTGCCAATTAAAGTTAAAAAAATTAATTCTCGACAATTTTACATAAAAATATACATTATGTATTAATACTGTTTTGCATTAATACTGTTTTGTATTATTACTGTTTTTGTATTAATACTGTTTTGCGTCGTTGGCACTTAGGTCCACAAGTTAGACCTGCCTGCCTGGAGATAGGTCCCTTGTCAATTTTATACGTATGTATTGACGATTTACATAGGAGTATGGACTTAAGTATCTTAAGGGACACTTATATCAGTAAGTAGGTCTGTTTTACGCAAAAAAGATCAAATCTTGATTTTGGCACTTAGGCTCTCTAGCTTTTCCACCCTTCAAATGTTGTCGAACATCGGTTAAGAAGTTTTTAAAATTTTGAGCATTCCCTTTTGCGATGGGAGGTATGTCCAAAATACTAGAAATGTATTCTTCAATAATGTCAAATTTATTGTCGAAATGTTTTTTGAGTATTTTTAACGCTGCCGGGTAATTTTCTGACGTTAATCTTAAATTGTTGATTAAGTTAAGCGGTTCGTTTTTAAAAACCCTTTGATATAATAGAAACAGAAACGTTGAATGTCTGTTAATTTTTGGTTATTATGTATCATACTAGTAAACGCATCGTAAAATCGTAAAATGCGCCAAATTCTTCAGCTATACCCGTGAAGATGGGAACATTCACGTGAGGGAGTTTGATCGAACTTGTATCTACATATACATTGCTTGAGGTATTTTGATTTGTTACAGTATTTCTGTCATCTAAGAAAGGTTTACATAAAGCTAAAGTATCATAGTACATTGTTTCAACTGCAATACGTTCTGTTTCTTTAGATTCATCTCTAGCCTCTATTTGGTACTGTACATCTAGAAATATTTCATAATTTTCTATAAAAGCATCTTTTCTTACTGAAAGTTCGTGCTTATATGTTGTATCTAAGTGAGCTTTCACATATTCGTGAATGCGTATTAGTGTGTCTTTGAGACATTTTGCCTTTTTCTGAAGCTTGTCCATGTTTACAATTTATTTAAATGTTTAGTACAACCAGAGATTATAAATACACTAGATAATCACCGTCCATGTAGTTACTGGACGCGGTAAAAATGGATGCAGAAATTGATTAGTGTGGAAGCAGCGCACCAATGCTCTCCTAGCGCTGGCGTATCTCTTCGGTTTTTTGTTGTTGCATCTGCCAGCGATTACGGGCCAATTCGGATTTCCCGGACGACCCTTTTCTACCTGCACTTAAAAATGTAAAGGTAATTAAGCTTACTGGTAATTAGGCCATATTTGGCCCTTTTTACCTAGTAACTTATACTACCCTCCACCCTTACAATCACAAACATCCATGGGTAGGACAGAAAAATTCCTGCCCCGTGTTGTATTCGAACCAACTTCCGGCCGCTCGTGCTTGCCCTGGCAGCGACTTCTCGTCACCGCCTTGAACGCTCGGCTAACGTCAGCCCTTTCTACCTGCACTTACACAGAGATTATTATAATCTCTGACTTACATAAGAACGACCCTTTTCTACCTGTACTTACATAAAAAGTAGGTAAATTAGAATTTTATCTCCTCTGAAATATACAGTATGCGCCAAAAGTATGGAATAAATTCAATAAAAACGAAACAACTATTTTTTGGGAAAAATCCTCGAACAGGTCGATTTTTAATTTAAAAATACATATTTTAGCGTAAAATGCGATTTTCAAATGTCATTTGTTTTCGAGTAATGACGTCATCGATTTTTTTTTAAATGGCAACACCATATTTTTTTCCTTGATTCTGAAAGATCGTTTAATTCTCTATCAGACAGTACTAAAATTTTGCCCTCTTACATAGGAAAGTTTTCGAGTAAATGACGATTGAATGTTAGAAAACGTAAATTTTATCCATAAAAAAGTAACAATTCTGAGGTATGTAAAATAAAATACAACTGATTAAATTTTATACTTAAATTAAATGTTCGAATTGCCATCCACCAACTTCTTGACAATGCGCAAGTCTGTGAAGAAATTCTTCTTGCACATTATGAATGATTTCTGGGGTAACTCTGCATATTTCGTCCCGAATGCGATTTTGAAGTTCTTCTAAATTACGTGGTTTATTAATGTACACTTTTGACTTCAAGTATCCCCATAAAAAATAGTCAAGAGGTGTAAGATCTGGCGATCTTGCAGGCCATTCTATCGGTCCGCGTCTGCCGATCCACCTCCCAGGAAAACAGTTGTCCAAAAAAATCTCGTACAGGGTGCGCATAGTGCTGAAACCATATGGTATCGTCAGGAATGTCAGGGTCATTATCTTTAGGAAAAATTACTGCAAGGGCTGGAACAAGGTCATTTTCTAGAAACTCTAAATATCTTTGTCCTGTAAGGGTTCCTTCAAAGAAGAAACCCAGCAAACAAAATGTCGTTAAAGAAACGTTTTTTGGCAGAATACAACCAGAAAAACGTGAAAATTCAACGTGTTAATGACGTAAAATTTACGACAGAATGTCACAGTTTCTTTTGCGTGTTTTTCGACGCTAATTTTGCGTGTTTTTCCACGCTAATATTACGTGGAAGTTGCTCGCAAAATTCACGTTGCAGTAAACCGTTAATTATACGTGGCAATAAACCATAAATAGGACGTTTAGGAATCAGTTGGATTAAAGAAGAAAAAATTGAAAAAACAAAATATATATTTAAAAAAGTAAAACTAAAAACAAAAGTATTTCTATAGCTAAAAGTAAAAGTAAAATAATTAGTCATTCTAATTAATAGAGTGGATAAGAGGGAAACACATCCACTGTTGATCAGCACTTGGAATTACTAAACATTTGACCACTTCATCATCAAACTCAAATAAATCTAGGGTATGAGACAGACCAGAAATCAAATAAATATTGAGAACTTCAGATTTAAAAGGATATGTGTATAATGAAAAGATAAGAACAAAATTTCTTTCCTACTATCAGCATTTTGTCTTCAGAAGTGTGAAGTATATTTTGAATTTGTATGACAGATTTTTGGATCATGCAATAGCAGTCTGCCTCAGAATGATAAATAGTGGATAAAATGAAATTGCTACATTCTACTTTCCTGTACTGTTCACAAAGGTTTTGTATATCTATAAGTGGGCCGGTATTATGCTTTAATTTAAATTCTATTTTTGTTACTCAAAGAATTATGAACCTTGTTTACTATATTGCGTTCAGTTAGTCTATTATAAATTTCAGCAAGCGGATTTGTTGTTGATTTTACTAAACGTTTTATTTCATTTAGGTATGTTTCAAATGGAAAGGCAGAAAAGTTATCTAGGGCACCGTACATCTCCACATCATCACTCAAATGAGTTAAATAATGGACATTATAAATTAGAAAACAATTTCCATAGATGGCAGTTGAATGTCTAATGAAGTTTTGAAGTAGTTTATCAGCAAACTTTGCTTCAAATTTGGCATTATTTCGTTCAGAATCTAGTATAGTAATTTCACAATGCAACAACATAAAATGTTGCTTTCTTTAAAACTAAGGGTCCCAAATATAGAAGAAAAGTACGCAGCTCTGTAGCTTTCCACCTGGGTAATTCAGATAGTGAACGCGGTTTCCTGTTAAATTCTGCCGGAATAAATTTTTTGAAGGATTCTAAAGTTTTAGATACATCTTTCACTGCACTATTTCTCATTCGGACTTGCAATGGACCATTTAACCAAGAATTTAACATTTTCTTTACAACCCCCAAGCACACATTATGCATATAATCTATAGGAAAATTAGTTACCATTCCTATTGGAAGGTCTTGCAAAGGCGATACACCTGTATGATGATCATCATCTAATTGTTGATTAAAAGCAGAATTCGTTCGCTTAGAAGCACAAACAGATTCAAAAACTACCCTACCATCAACATATTCACCAGTTTGCAAACACTTTTCACAAGACGAATAACCTGCATGGTGCTTAATGCATTTTATAAAAGCTCGCGCTGGTGCATCACAAATGAATCCAAAAATTTTCACTTTAAACCTTTTCCCTTTGAATAACAAATCATCATTAGTAAGAGATTTAAGTTCAAATATAAAATCTCGTAGAAATAGTTCTAAAGGTTTTGGTTTTGAAGTGCCATAAAAAATGCCAATTGGAAAAGGTTTAGATTTATAATTTTTTACTTGCGCTAGAATTGGCCATATTTGACTATTTGTACTTTTATAGAGCGGAATACCATCAATATTAAATGCAATATTTAAAAAGTCAGAATCAAAATCTGAATGAATCAAAAGAAAGCTCTCTAGAGCGTCCTTCAAGCCTAAATGGCAATAATTCCCTGTTTCTAATGATACAATAGTCATTTTAATAGGGGTTTGCAATAACGTTCGACAATCTTTTGGTAACTCTGGATGATAAAAAGAAAGTATATGCAATAATTTAGTAACGCTAGAATGAGTTGAACTTAAGCTGATAGCCCAACGTTTTAGCTTATCACTTAATGTTAAATCATAGTTTGAATCTATATAAACAGGTGATGTATATAAATTATTATTTGAGCTCAACTCTGGTTCGTCAACGTCACCAGGGCTATCATCACCATTACTGCTATTTACATCTACATTAGAATTTATGTCTTGGGATTCGTTTTCGATATCACAATAATTATTAGACTCTACAAATGTATATAAATTACAGTTATCTGTATTTCCCAAGTGCTGATCATCAGTACAACCCGCATCACTAAACGCCCTTAGAATCCTCTCCTTATGTTTTTGTATTCGTCTGTAGAATTGTCTTCTACCCACTATACTTTTATATTCCATCACGCTCTTGTCGTTTTCGTTCTTTCTCCTGTTCTAGTGCATATGACTTGGTGGCTGATTTTAACCATATCTTAATACGGTCTTCTACATTTATCTGAGTTGCCGATGGAATCGCTATTTTCACCGCATCTGGAGATTACATTACTTTAGAAAAACTCTCTAATTAGCCTTTATTGTTAACACAAACTTACCAACAATAACTTTCTTAAGACAATAGTTACTGAAAGCTTGCTTGTCTTGCTTGGTACCCTTCCAACTGAATGTCTTTGCCAACTTGTATGTGAAGCAATATCTCATCGAAGAATTTGTGCAAGAAACTAAATCAGTTCTATTAAGAAAAGAGATAGGTGCACTGAAAAAAAAATACAAATGTTGAGACAAATTATGTCATACACATTACTTTATACTTACTAATTGCTGTTGATTGTTAATACTATTAGTCAAATAATCTTCTAGAATATTGATTTCATCCAATGTATTTAAAGGTAATGGTACAGGAAGATCAGGCTGAACTCGATCATTATTTCGCAAAGATGGTAATAAATTATGGTTCCGATCTTTTAATATACGCAATATTTCTTTATTTTGTTCTACTATACTTTTGTTTTGCTCAACACATGTAGATATATGGACTACTAACATCTGGAATGCTGATTTAATATTATTACCACTTATATGGATTATTTTATAAACTAGATAAATACCTTCTTTTGAAGCAGTTAATGTAACTTCATTGCAATAAACATCCATTGAACTCTCTTGAGAACAATCGATATTTACTGGCTTCTTGGCCTGATTTTGACCAAATTCTGGAATTTCATCTGTTGAATTTCTAAAGTCTTCTTCAGAGCTTTGGGAACTAGATAAATTTTTGTTTCCTCTAAAATCTAAGGAGTACAGAAATTATTGCAAAGGAAGAACAATTATTTTTATTGAATCTTATTTATATTTACTTAAATCTTTACAAAAATTATTATTCATTATTTATTTCCACTCCCGAATATGTTTCCCTAGCTTGTTTTATTTACTGCAAACATTCTATTACCTAAATCATTGGTGCTAATAATTTTTGGTGGGCGAGGTAAGTATGATTCGGCCTGGTCCTCGATGCTCTCATCAGAATCAAAACAAAATCTTTGCGGACGACTTATTTTTCGTTTTTTACTTAATGTGGTTTCTTCCCAATCGTCTCTGTCCAAATCAGAAGTTTTCTCTGCTAATTTTTCTTTTTGCCTAGCTTCTTTAAAGTCATCTGAAAAATAAATAATTTGAGCAAACTTTTACCAGTACGAAAAGCAAATAGAAAAGGGATTATGCTCCAGAAATGCATGAATTAATTAGATGAATACAAAACACGTACCCAATGCACAAAAAGTACGTTTTATTTTAAATAGTTCCCACTTTTCCATATCAACCGGCTCTGCCTTAAGTAAAGCTCTTTCAAATCGACTTTGTTTTTTATAAGGTGGCCAATACACCTCTGTTTTTCTTGGGGTTAACCAGGTTTTGTGAACAACCGATATGGAACCCCCATCTTTTTTATCGAATTGTACAATTACATAAGCCATTTACCTACAAAGCGGTAATTAACTTTTTTTATTATAAAATAAAAATGTAATTTTTACAACGAACACACCTGATTATTATTCCAATAAGCCAGTTTGTAACTTGAAAGGTCTTAGGTGAGATTACAGTTTAATGAAAAAAATGTACAATTGTAATCAAAAGGTTATTAATTTCATAAATATAAGTATTATTTACACTTGCTTTTTAAAATACTATTTAAGCAGAGAGAATAGAATAAAGATTGGAGAAAAATCATGCAACTTTTGAGGTTAGATAAACTGTGGGATAAAAATTTTACTTACTTAAATTGGATTGAACAACACCAGCCACTCGTCACGATGCACTTACAAAAGCTAATCACAAAAAGGGTAAATTGCTTGTCCAAAGACAAGACCAAGTAATATATACGTAAAATATAAAAAAATAGCTAACCAACGCAATGCAGTCACATGTTTTGTGACGCCACGCCACACAATCGCAGATCACAGACCGTGATGCATGCCGCATGGGAACAGACAGAGATAGAGCACATGAATAGGCAGAGCAAGGAGTTCTTGAAGTGGAACCCGCGAGTACGAAACTAAACAAACGATAAAAGTCGACGCATTTTGACGTAAATTCTACTTGTAATATACGTTTCAATTCAACACTTGAGACACGAACGCTTAACTAAAATGGGTTTTAAGTTAGGAGAATCTGTGACCGTATATTGAAATACGTGTTTTGTTCGTGTCGATAATATATTTTTTGATAACTTCTCATAAAAAAAAAACTGGTTAAATTTCAGCCATAATTATACGTTTTTGAAAACGCATGTTTAATGTTAACGACTGAAATCACTATATATTTCATGGTAAATAGAAATGGCAAATTTTAATTTATGCCTAATGAAATCAAACAATTACTACTGAAAATTTTTAATAAAAAAAAATATTGGGAACATTTCAACCAAAATGAAACGTCGTTTCTACGTGGGGTAACGTGACTCTGTTTGCTGGGAAGGCCCTACTATTCTGTCGTCAACTATTCCAGCCCACACATTTAATTTTTGAGGGTGTTGGGTATGTGCCTCTGCCATCCAATGAGGATTTTCCTGATTCCAATACCTGCAAGTTTGACGGTTTACTGTACCATTCAGACAAAATGTGGCCTCATCTGAAAAAGTATTTGCCGGTGTAAATTTCTATTTCCTTGACATAAATCCATTAGAATTTCGCAAAAGTGTAACCGGCGATCAGGATCATCTTCATTGAGTTCCTGCACAAGTTGAATTTTGTAGGGATGATATTTTTCCTTCCTCAAGATACGTAGCACTGTGCTCTGACTAGTGTCATTGTTTAATGCAACCAATCGTGAAGAATTATGAGGATTATCCACCATACTTATCAAAATGTTCTATTTCTGATTTTCATTAATGCTTGGACGTCCAGATTTTGGAATATTTACATTGCCAGTTTCTCTAAATTTAGACTCTACCTTACTGACTGTTGATAGGCTGATACGGCGATCTGGATATTTTCATTAAATAAATCGCAAACTTCCTGCTGAGTTCTAGTCATATTCCCGCATCCGATAAGAATTAAAATTTCAATTCTTTGAGTAACAGTTAAATGTGCCATAATACTTTAAATTGAATAATAATTTCTATGTCGCTTACAATACTTATTAGAAAGTCGGTGTGACAATGACACTTTGCAAAGATTCGAATAACTAAACTTGATAACGTTTTTGCTTTATTTTAATTGATTTACGTTTTCTAACATTCAATCGTCATTTACTCGAAAACTTTCCTATGTAAGAGGACAAAATTTTAGTACTGTCTGATAGAGAATTAAACGATCTTTCAGAATCAAGTAATAAAATATGGTGTTGCCATTTAAAAAAAAATCGATGACGTCATTACTCGAAAACAAATGACATTTGAAAATCGCATTTTACGCTAAAATATGTATTTTTTAAATTAAAAATCGACCTGTTCGAGGATTTTTCCCAAAAAATAATTGTTTCGTTTTTATTGAATTTAGGTATTCCATACTTTTGGCGCATACTGTATACCAATTGAATATAAATTTATTCATATAGTTACCGTTGTTCAGTACGTAACGTTGAATATTGAAAATGCAGAGTGGAAATAAATGTGAAGTATATACTTGTGGCAAGATCCGTCGCAATGAAAAAGTACGACTATATAGATTTCCGAAAGATGAATCCAGAGCAAAACAGTGGATAGTAAAATAGTAAAGTCTATTGAACGTAATAAATAGTACGAAAATACCGTACGTAGTAATTCAATAATAGACAGTTTAAGTCGATTGTCATTATCATGATACGTAAACCGTAGAACGTGTAAATTTCACGTTTACGTATAGCAAGATACGTGTTTCAAAAATTAGTTTAAGTAGGGTAAGTTATCACGGAATCAAATTATTCAGAAACGATGATTATTACTATAATCTACGAGTATTTCTCTTTCTGGATTTTCAGTGTTCTGTGATTAATATTTATATTTATGTCATAGTTTAGTCGGTTCATGTGTTTTCCTGTCCACAAGTTTTCCAATAGATTTGTTTTTCCCACATATATGTATGTGTAATACTCATCCATAATAACAATGGATGATATATTGGATATAGAGTTGTTAGATTCTGATGATAGTAATGATGTGGATGATTTGCTTTTACTGCCCGTGGACAACGAACATTTGGGCCAAAGAGCTGAGGTTTATGGCCGTTTTTCTTTCGAAAATATATTAGAAATCGAAGCCGAGAAATTTTTTAGATTTGAAAAGAGGCACATTCCTCGATTAGCAAGGGCCCTTGGTATTCCTGATGAAATAACTACTCGAGAAAATATTACCATCTCAGGTAAGCAATAAGTTTCTTTGTCCTAATATCTGTTCTCGGGATAGCAATTATGTTTTTATAACCCACTGTTTTATTTACAATACTCTTCTTTCTAAAACTTACAGGCTTTTGCACTGTTTACAGGTATAAATGCTCTTTGCATCTTACTGCGCAGGTTGGTCTACCCAAATCGGTTAGTGGATTTGGAACCTTTTTTCGGATATTCGTATGGTGCCCTTTCAAGTATTATAAATACCATTACCGAAATAATAATTTTAAATAAGGGACATTTGTTGCAAAATTTGGCCAACAATCCTTGGTTGAATGAAGCTAAACTGAGGGAATATTCAAATGTAAGTTTTAGTTTTAATAGTAATTGTATAAAGATTTTTTTGTTACGTGCATTGCACTCATCATAAGCTAGTTATAAACGATAACATAAGCCATATTCACATTTTCTCCTTTGGCACAGTAATGTTAACTAACAATAAAAGTAAGCGAGGAAGTGGTTCATAGGATTTTTGTTTCAGTCTATCCATGCCAAAGGAGCCCCCATGAATAATTGTTGGGGTTTTATAGATGGTACTGTCAGACCAATATGTAGACCAAGCCTAAATCAAAGACTGTACTACTCAGGACATAAAAGAACTCATTGCGTAAAATACCAGTCACTTATCTGTCCCGATGGTATTGTAATAAGTTTAAAGGGAGCTTACCCTGGTTCCCGGCATGACGCTGGGATTTTTAGAGAATCTGGTCTATACAATGAACTAGAAAATTTTACGGTATATGATGACAGAAGATATGTGATATATGGAGACCAAGGCTATGGATTGAGAGAACTTCTAATAAGACCTTATAGTATTCATGAAATTGCAGTAAATGCAGAAAGACAAAATTTTAATAATATCATGAGTGCTTTAAGAGTGACTGTTGAATGGGGCTTTAATAAAATTATTAAGGAATTTGCATTTTTAGACTTCAAAAAAAATCAGAAAATTTTACTCCAGGAAGTAGGTACTATGTATTCAGTTGGAATGATTCTAACAAACTGCCATACTTGCCTTTACGGCAGCCAGCAGAGTAATTATTTTAATATTGAGCCACCACTTCTTGAAATATATTTAAATTAAATAAAACATGCAAATTCTTTTTAAAGCATCGCGGAATCACTGTTTAATTAAGAGATTGTTTAAACTGTATTGTAGTTTTTTGTTTTGGATAAATATTTACTCTTAGTCAATATAAAAAATAATGGTAGGAATAGAACATTTTATTAATAAAAATATAAATAATTTTACACTGTTTTTCTTTTTAAACAGGAACTCTATAACTACTTATAACAAATGTTTTGGCTTTGAAAAATCACATAAGTGTAAATAAATACTGAATAATTGGTAAAGTTTAAGTATAGGTGATACTAGCCCATAGTCTTAAACATAAGATTAATTTTTAACAACCTATTATCACAAAAATGTTTACAATATAAAGATCACATTTATAACTATAACAAAATATACACGAGGTATCAGTGCACTATCGATTCTGAAATTTTCTGTATTTTAAACTGATACACCATGTAGACCACATAATTGTTCTTCTTTGCAGGTCACCTTTTCCGAAAACTAAACAACATTCTCATTAAAAATAAATCAGAAATTTTAACGACATACATTTTTCAATTGTAGAACCAATTGAATTAAATTATTTTGATTATGTAAGATATCTAATTGCATGTTTAATCGTTTTTCTTCATGTAGAAATCTCTTTTCTTCTAATTCCATTCTTTTATGTTTTTCTTCAATTTCGAGTTCAAACTTCCTTTCATCCAGCCCCTGTTTCCTCTCTTGAAGAGCAATTTCACGACACTTTATTTCATGCTGTTTATCACACTTTTGGTGTAAGTATTGCAAAGTATTTTCTTTTCTGTTTACTTTTATACGTTTGCGTGGTGCTAAAACACATTCATTACAGTAAACAGTAATTAGAGAAGGGGTTTAAGCCTTATTATTGTAAACGATCAGTGGCGTATTTAGGATTCTTCTCCGGGCAGGGGGGTCTGAAGTTTTTTTGACAACAAAATACTGATACTAACAAAAAATAATTAAAAGATTAAAACATTTACTTTAAAAAAACGTAACTGACAGCCTTAGGGGTTCAGCAAACAAAAAAGAACTACATTTGGGATAAAAGAAGGTATTTAGGAACCCCCCTAAATACACCACTGATGGTGATATTAAAAAATTCATGTGGACTCTCAATAGTTACTACATTTTCAAAATCAACATTTGCCACAGAGGATACCTGTTCCGTTATTTCATTATTTTCGGACGATGAGGATTCTAACAAAGAAAATTATTACAGAAACTAGGTGAAACGACTCTTATAAATGATAGCAAAATATTAGGTTTGAAATAAGGCCTTTTGAAATTCAGCCTCTCTTTTTAAAACAAAATGTATCATAGTTTCAAATTCGTAAAATCGAGTGTGCCTTGGAAAATTTGAAAAATTGATTTCTATCTCTAGTAAAGTGGCATTTTTGTAAGAGATCTGACAAAATTTCTCAGAATAAAAAACTGACTGTTTTACCTATCCAGGGAAACACTGTATATATAGAAGGCAGACAAATGTATTTTACACATAATTTATATGTAATATGAACTCAATCTTACTTACCGCCATTGTTTTTGTCTGCAACAGCAACATAAGCTTCTCTAGAATCAAACCCTTTTTGAAAAGATGATTTTTCCGACTTTGTAGGATTTTGCATATTACATGTACGTTTAACATTTTTAAATGTCTTTATCAAATCTACAATTTGTTGTATTAAATCATCTAATTCAGTCACAACCTCTTCGATTCCAGATCTATAAATTTAAAGAACATAACAAAAAACGAAGTATTAAAAAAAATGTGATCAGTATTACAATCTCTTTAGATTTTCAGTATTTGGCATGCCTAGCTAAATTGTTAAGAGGCTTCTGTGCACCAATTACAGTAGTACTTACTTTCCTTCGTTTAGTTTGTTTTTTTGCTTGGTATTTCTTCACTAATAGTTGGATTCTTTCCTTAAGGGTCCTTATCGATAAAGATCTTCCTGTGATTTGTATCATATTAATTTGAATAACAAATCACCTTTTTGGGTCTTCATAAGGATTTTACTCACAAACTTCTCGAGCTAGGTGCATATCACAGTTCTCGGTAAACCGAAACTTTTGGTTAACAATCTCTGCCATGTTTTATATAACTGTACTTTCTGTAGGAATTCCGTATAAATTATAACTTCTACTAATGAAACTTAAATGAAAAGCAGTAATGTTTTTCCTAAATAATACTACATATAAATGAACGAAAATTTGTGGTTAAACTCACAGATTACTGAAGTTAAACTGTGGATTACAGAAAAATAGGTTATACCTACACTTACCCACAGAATATATTGAAAGAAATCTACCTGTCACAACTCTTCTCACAGAAATAAACGCAGTTCGGTTAGTCTTTTATCAATCTGTTCTGTGCATTCGGAAGTTTTCGGCCACCTCTTCGGCACGTATACGTATTTATTTACGTTACGCAAAGACCCGTGAGCCCACGTACATCCGTAAAACGGAAACGTGGAAAATTCTAATTTGAATATGCGCGACGGTAAAATTCTACGTACACGTTAACGTATCGGACACAACTTAAACTGTCTAATACCGTAGTTAATTACGTAGTAATGAAAATAGTACGAAATACCATAGTGAAAACATACTTTTAATTATGCTAATACATACCTGTAAGTATAAGGATAAATCGAGGGATAAATAGTTCGTCTTGTATTTTAACTGCTGTATACAGGGTGTTTCAGAAAGACCTCCAGTAAATACGTCAAAAAATAAGAATTTTTTTTCTTATGAACCATATGCCTATCTCCTCTTGTTTTTGAGATATGGAGTGATAAAATATAATTTGTAAAATAGAATTTTTACAGAAATTTTCATGCTACAAAATATTTTTTTGAAATTTGGTATCCTGGGGTTTTTAAGGACGCCTAATACGCTGGTCTAATTATTTTTTTAGATATTTTATGGAGGGCGCTAGTTATGCTACATTCCTATAACATTTTAAGTTCTAATTTTTTTAATGTTAGGTATTTTACCATTCAGGCTCCATTTTGTAATGTATAATTTTATCTTCTAAAAATAATGTACTCTTGTTAGAACTTTCTAATGTCGACGGTTTTTGAGAAAAGAAGCTTTTAATTGAACTCTGACAATATTACGGTCTATAAAATAAGTAACTTTTCTGTCACTCTATGAAATATCCAATAAATAATTAGACCAGCGTATTTGGCATCCTTAAAAACCCCGGAATACCGAATTTCAAAAAAATATTTCGTACCATATGAAAATTTCTGTAAAAATTCTATGTTAAAAATCATATTTGGTCACTCTATATCTCGAAAATAAGAGGAGATACGCATATGGGTTCATAAGACAATTTTTTTTTATTTTTTGACGTACCATCACTCCCTGTATTATGGTTCACCATATTATTATTATGGCGAACCAGTTAGTTTTTTCATAACTGTATTGTAAATATTACAGATATAACATGAGAATATCTTATTTGATCATACCTAAGGAAGTAATAGTGTTTTTAATTTAATTTATCTAGAAAATTTTTACATTTGCTTGAATTTTCAAATTTTAGTTCTAATGTTCAAGTTCTAAAATAGTCGAGATATGAATTAATATATGATTAAATTTATGAATTAAATTATGGCCTCGATTATTGCAATGTTAATACATAAATTTAATAGGTATAGTATGTAGGATAATGTTCGTTTATAACATAGACCTTATAAATCATGGACCGGCCCTAGAAAGAGAGGTCTGGTGTCCTGATCTGTACAAGAGGGATGAAGCTAGTCCGGGAAAAAACAGATGTTCTATGACAGAAAAATATATAAACATAACCTGACAAAACCTTTCCTGTTAATATTGTTAATGATTTGTGTGCCTTTTGTGATTTACTTGTGTTTAGTGTGTTTATTAGCAATCGTTTTTAAAAACTCATAAACCATGGAGGAGTCGGTCTGTCACCGTAAATGTCATACGTCTGTCATTTACGGTTTTTGTTTTTTTCGGCCAATGATCTGTGGGTTTTTGCCCGGAGTAGCTCTATCTCTGTCGCACATATCTGAGTATCAACGATTTGTATAGGCAGAAAACGGTTTTGGGCGCGTCCATGATTTATAAGGTCTATGGTTTATAGTGACAATTTTTAAGATACCAAACATCATCATCATAGTAAAAGCCTTATAAAAGTAGTTTCAAAAAGCTTCAAAATCAGGAACTTTTTTACTGAAATTTTTATAATAATAAAAAAACTGGGTCTGCGTCGGACCAGACGGTGGAAGTTATACTTCTTTAAAAAAAAAAAAGTTCTTAAAAATTTGTTCTTCCTTTTGAGCGTGACGCGGTTTCTCGACCAACATCCCATCCCAATGTGTCTAACGGGCGCAAAGAAGTATAACTTCAATAATAATGTTTATTCACTTTCAATTACAAACAGAACAGAAAATAAGTATATAATAGATTTGAATAAACAACAATAACACAGAAGCAACTAGCGAAGTTACTTGTTTGTGTTGAGGACTTAATACAAGTCTCTCTTAAAAACTCTCTATGTACTCTCTCAAATTTTTGTTTTCTAGGAAACATCGGATTATTAAATTTATCTCCAGAATCACTTTATAAGAAATACGTATGTGTGGAGCATTTTCAAGAAGATGATTTTGTAAATCCAGTGAAAAAGTCTAGGCTAAAAAAATGCTGTGCCAACTTCATATCTATCTAAAACTTCTAAAGATCAATTTGATCAACCATCTACATCTCGAGTGTCACCGATTTTCTCGTCGTCACAAATCATGCAAAGTCGTCCTTCATCCAGCGATGTCAAGTTACAGAAATGCCAGAAAATCCACCAACACGTCGTTCTACAAAAATCACCACAAAACCGATACGAAAATTACAGAATACAATCCGCCACCAAACAACGCTATTGAAAAATAAAAGGTCGTATATTGCAAAATTAAAAAAGACAGTACTTAGTCTTAAACAACAGCTGACCCATAGGACTATTGAAAATGTAATAAACACAACAAATTTTCCCAGTATAGCCTCCAAAACATTAGTAGGCATGCAAGTTCTTAGATCGAATAAAAAATGGGCTCCTTGGACTAAAGAAGAAAGAGACTATGCATTGCTCTAAGCGATTAGATTTAGTCGAAGGCTATGAAGATTTAGGACCATATGGCAGAACAGATAAACTGGGATCACAAGTATTAGTGTTTCTCGCGAGGGGTGTCTACTCGAGCTGGAAAATGCCAATCTCCTATTTCGTTACAGACTCCTCAGTAGAATCCAACACATTAAAAACAATCATTCTAAAAACGTTAGAACAAATACCTACCACCGGCTTAATAGTGCTCGCGATAGTGTGTGATCAGGGAAGCTCTAATCAATCGGCAATGAAGAAATTAGGACTATCGCCTGAAAGACCATACTTTTTCCTAAATAATAAAAAAATATATTCAATTTTTGACGTTCCTCACATATTTAAATATTTCAGAAATAATTTTTTAACTGACGACCTTATTTTCAACGAAAATTTTGTATCTTTTCAAGACATACTAAAGGTTTATGAGATTGATAGACAAAGTGAGACGGGAAGAAGCCTGTTGAAAATTACTCCAGTCCATTTAAATCCTGGGCCTTTTAAGAAAATGTCTTGTAAATTAGCTTTACAGATTTTTAGCAATAGTGTTGCAACTGCTATTAAAACATGCGTTGCTACAGGTCAATTAAAAAGCAAAACAGCAGTTAACACAGCCGATTTTTTAAAATTCATGAATGACTTATTTGACACCTGCAACAGTAAATTTAAATACTGTGGAAATCCTTATAATTGTGCGCTATCTGAAGAGAGGCCTTTAGTAGAGGAAACAATGAGAAATGCCGTGGGAATAATAAAAAAACATTTATAAAATTACTTCTAAATGGCTTACACGTCCACCATCTTTTGACGGATTAATATGGTCCTTAACATCTTTTTTTATCTTTGTACGAGGACCAGAAACAAAACGGATTTCCATATTTGCTAACGAATCGACTTAATCAGGATGTCATTGAAAACGTATTTGCTCAGTTTCGACAACGCGGTGGTTGGAATTTAAATCCTACAGTAAGAACATTCCGTAGCACATTTAAATTAAGGCTTAAAATAAATTTGATGAAACCATCAGTACTGTCTAACTGTGAAGAAGACTTCGACGAGATACTATTTACTTCAGAAGACAAGCAAGGACAGACACAAATTATAACATGTGAAGGATATGTGACTCATTCATCACAATCTTCTACTTTTTCGAGTGCAAGCGATATTCCTAGTCTATCACACCAGGATGAAAAACATACTCTAGAAATGTGTTCAAATACATATTTTTCAGGATACATAGGGAAAAAAAATAGACAAGTTTAAATGTTGTACTTGTTCAAGTATGTTATTAACAGATGGCGAATTAACAAATGAAAACGAAATTCTTATATTAAATAAAACATATAATGTTAGTACCTCTAGGCTAAACGTTCCTTCCCAAATGTTAGTAGATGTTTTGTCAAAATCACTTCGAATTATTTCTTTAATTACAAAATGACGCCTTATAGAAAAAACTTCTGTAAAACGATGTTGATTTAACTTTTTTAATAGCCGATAATCAGTGTGAGTCTCACATATAATATGCTGTAAAACTTATGATATTTTGTAAATTGTTTGCTATTTGTAAGGAGGTTGTTACAATGCAAGTTATTCTTCCAAAATAAAAATCCTCAAAAATGTATAGCAGCTAGTGTAAAGCAAAATAAATGGACAGATTATATTGTGTTTTTTTTCTTAAGCGTCTTTAATCTTGTGTATATATTTACATTTATTATTATAACAGTAAATAAATTATATTTATTTTTCATATCAATTAAAAATTTTACAGAAAATTACTAAATGAAATATTTATTTTAAAGACATAATTTTATTATAATGAGTATCATATTTTACTAAATGCTTTATAAATCTAAATTTTTACCATAATTATGATTATGATGATGAGGTAGACAGTCCCATATTATTACGGCAGTTCGACATATTATTCTGTTAGGTAGTGCCCTGCCATCTCAGGCGAAGGTCCCGCTTGACCGCACTACAAGTCTGGTTTAAACAGGTTTAAAGAATTATATAAATTTCTGAATTCGGCATGCCACCGACCTCTACATGGAACTTATGAAACTATTTTTACCGCGTCCAGTAACTACATTTACGGTGATTATCTAGTGTATTTATAATTTCTGGTACAAATTATGAGACTAGTATTTATTTAGAACAGTAGTTCGATTGTTTTTAAAATGTACACATATATTTGAAGATATAAAATATCATGCATGGGAGAAAAAAGAAATGTTTTTTTTGGCTTGCAAATTTCTTCTGAGTTTGTAAACACTTTTTTGTCCGCAAGTGTGTAGATGCTTTGTTGTCGTGTAGAACCTGCCGCTGCGATGCTGCTATAGAGGTCCGAGCGCCGTGCCGTAGAAATTTTGTTGGGCTGTCGCGCTGCCGGGAGCTGCTTTGCCGTCGCTGGCTTGAGGCTGGAGAATCGCTGCTTGTAGTGGAGTTTAAAAATGATTCTATTTTGTCATTCCGTTTGAACTTTATTGCTAAAATTTAAAAGCTATTTTATATTATTCCTTATGCCTTTAGAAAACAAAATCGCCTGGTCGTCAAAAATAGTGGTGTGCAGGGGTAGTTAGGGTGGTTTTCCAAAAATTGTAAAAAATTTTTTGCTTAATTTAGATCTACACAACATGTTTAATCATTTCTGAAAGTTTTGTCTTAAAATTCCAAGAGGAACTATTTTATTTTTAATTTTAAATTATCCGTGCAACACGCTCTTATATGGAGTTCCTTAATATAAAACGGCTCGCGCTGAAACATCGAAATTGCAATATCATTTACACCAAGATAAGTCAAGAATGCTAATTCTAATCAAAAAAACACCTTCTACGAACGTTGTAGACTAAAGATCAAGGATTAAAATGCTTTTTTATTTTTGAAAATCCGATAAATAGTTTCGTCAAAAAACTGTAAAATGTCAAAACATGTAGTTACCACCGCGTTCTGACGCGAAGATGCGAGGATGGTTTAAATTCGCTTGGCACGCCGTTTATCTGCATGACAAAGCCGTCCTTATGTATTTTGGAGCCTAGACGGTCGCTTTTCCTTTAAAACAGTAAAAGATACAGTGATATTATAGCGAGCGTTATGGTAATATAAGACACATTATTAGAATATAGTGGTTTTACTGTACAACCTATGTATTTGAGTAGGTATTTGTAAATATCTTTTCAAATGTAATTAAATAAATTAAAAACAGTTAAATATTAATAAACAATCATAACAAATATTATTTCAAAAATCATTTTATTAATTATAGTTACCAATGTACAGCATTTAATTATGTTAAAATTTGCGAGGGTGCTTGTGGAGTAGATGTTCCGTGGTAAAATCTGCTATTTCTGTAAATAAACAAATAATAAATGGTAAATAAGAATATTCTTACAAAATTATTTTGCAGCATTTAGTCAGACTCGGAATTTTTTTCAATATCAGATAACATATTCTGGGACGCATTTGTGATTTTTAAGTCTTTCCTTACTTTATTTGCACATGTAATTTGAGCCATACATTTGCAGGACCCAATGCAACAAATTCGTTTTGTCTTGCATGAACATTGTGGCCCATTGCAATCTATAAAAATGTTTTCCTAAATTAATAATATACATACTTATAATAATAACTTCTTTACCTTTTTTTACAACTGCAAGTATTTAAAGCACGACGGTTGTTCTCGGTAATATTGATACTGTAGTTAAAATTAGGGATGTCCGATTTAAATCGATTTTATAAATAATCGATCTTTTCAAATGCGATTTTCGATATTTTGAATCGATTTTCTGAACGATTATTTGGTGAATCGATTATTTTCCATTGAGATCAGTTAAATATTTATTATAGTGCACACTCTCCAATCTTAATTAAAAATCCTTATTTTCGAGGGTGCTGAACAAGATTCTAAAATTATTTCTGTTTGCTCGAGACTAATTTTCTAAAAATTATTGTAAGCTCTACATATATTTATATATTACATTAGGTTGAAGTTGCTATTTATCTCCTGTACGTTCCTCATTTCATGTGGATGAGGCTACAATTTTGAACAACTTTTTTTTTGAGACTCGCACGAAACTAATTTTAGATTTATGTTCAGCAGTCTAGAAAATAGAGTAGTAGAATTGTTTTGAACTATCGGAAAAGGATATATTGCATTACGATTTTTTAGGAATCGATCCTAAGCGATCCGATCTGAATCGATCCAGAAAATCGATCTTTTTTACAGAATAGTGCATCCCTAGTTAAAATTGGCACAGGGTTTTCGTCAAAAATTTTCTCCCACAATCTGTTACATTTGGCAAGGATGGTCTGGGTAACGTACTGTTTAGCCATATTTTAGTGTGGTAGTATACACGAAGGCAATGCTGTTTTAAGCTATCTAAACTTGGAGGTAATTTGCTGATCCGCTTTGAGGACGCTAAAGCCCCTCTAAGGTTTTTTATGCAATGAATATTTTCGTTGTTTATATAGAATCGCATTACAAACTTTACCATTTTATTAAAATCTTCTTCTAAATTGTCACTTATGCCAACATTACTAAGTAAATAGTAAGTAAGTAATTGTAAATATACAAATGTTTTGTTACTATTGACCCATTTCAAAGATATACTTACGCCGAAAATTTGGATGAAGGTTGGAACCAAATAAACCGAAAGATTTTTAGCAATCCATGAATTGAAAATGAACAGTTCAATGACAAAATGCCTACCAGCGTTTCATGCATTCACAGGTTGTGATACAACCAGTCAGTTTGTGGGAATGGGCAACAAATCATGCTGGAAAGTGTTTTTCTCACATCACTATTTACTTAGTAATGTTGGCATAAGTGACAATTTAGAAGATTTTAATAAAATGGTAAAGTTTGTAATGCGATTCTATACAAACAACGAAAATATTCATTGCATAAACAACCTTGGAGGGGTTTTAGCTTAAAACAGCATTGTTTTCGTGTATACTACCAAACTAAAATATGGCTAACCAGTACCCAGACCATCCTTGCCAGATGTGGCAGATTGTGGGTAGAAAATTTTTGACGGAAAACCTGTGCCAATTTTTAACTGCAGTATCAATATTACCCGAGAACACCCCTGCTTTAAATACTTGCAGTTGTAAACAAGGTATAGAAATTATTATTATAGGTATGTATATTATTAATTTAAGAAACAATTTTATAGATTGCAAGGGGTCACAATGTTCCTGCAAGAAAAAACAAATTTGTTGCATTGGGCCATGCAGATGAATGGCTCAAATTACATGTGCAAATAAAGTAAAGAAAACTCCGAGTCTGACTAAATGCTGTAAAATAATTTTGTAAGAATATTCTTATTTACCAATTATTATTTGTTTATTTACAGAAATAGAAGAATTTACCACGGAACATCGACTCCACAAGCACCCTCGCAAATTTTTAACTATTTTAATGCAAATTTTAACATAATTAAATGCTGTAATTGGTAACTATAATTAATGAAATGATTTTTTGAAATAATATTAGTTATGACTGTTTATTAATATTTAACTGCTATTAATTTATTTAAATACATTTGAAAAGATATTTACAGATACCTGCTCAAATACATAGGTACACTAAAAACACTATTTTCTTATAATGTGTCTTACAGTGGTATTCATAGTCCGTCTCTGGCCGCCGAGCGGTCTCCGTCCGGAAATTTTGCGAATTTCATTTCACGGTCATGCGCTGGTTGAATGACGCATGCGTGGGACAATGTTAGGGAAGCGGACTCGAATGCAAACTCCCGCCAGCAAGCGATTTGCAGAAGCAGCCGTGTTACATTTCAGAAACGATCTCTCCCCAAATGACAGATGCGCAGTTCAACTATTTCATGCAATTTGTAGCGCGGCGACTGGATCACGTCAAAAGAGGATAAGATAATGGAAATATATTAATATCGTACAATTAAATGCAGAAGTACGGAAGGGTAATGGGGCTACAATGAAAAATAAAATGATTATAATCTCTACCTGCTGACTGGAAAATTTTACTTGTGTAACTAGAAATTTTTACATATTAAGTAAAAACATCAAGAAATGATTGCCAATTATATTTCTGAAAAACAAAACATTTTCACTGGATCTGATAAAATTTCCCTTAATTTAATTTCAACCGTTTTTGAGATTATAGAATACTTATTTACCATATCTTAAATGCTGCCGAATTATAAATAGAGTGGTGAAAATTTAATGTTGAGTTAATTTCAAATCAATAAAAATGTTTATTTGGAAAACCCTTTCGTATATTCTGATAAAAATATATTCTTTATAAACTGTACCGACAACTTCCTTTTGTTTATTATTAATAGTTTTTATAACAAATATGTGATCCATTTTTTCTAAAACTTGAAAATAAACTAACAGCAGCATTGGATAATAACAAAGTAAGTTATTATAAATTAGTTGTTTTCCTTGAAATCCTACTTACATTTCATAGCCGGCTTCACAAGAAATTGAAAGATTATAGTTACTGTAACAAAAACTATTAATAAAAAAACTAAAATAGTAATGTAATAGGGTTTGATACAGAAAGAAAATCGTTTCAGAATACAGAAAAACATAGAAGTGTGTTTCATTTTAAAAAAGTAAACATTTGTGATTTGAAGTTAACCCAACTTGACATTACTTTTTCACCACTCGGTACAAAACTGCAATGTTTAGGCCGGAGCTAGTAAAGTTAGAACTTGTACTATTTAACGTACAAATAAATATCTTTGATTCTTTGATGTATCCCTCTTTTCCTAAAAAACATTTGTAAGTTGAATGAATTTGATTATTTTTTAAGATATACCGTTAAAACTAGATTTACAGAAGGATTATGAGTAACAAAATTTTTCGTATTTTTCAGAAATATCATTGTAATAATTTGTTATTTCTACTTTAAGTAGACATTTCTAGTTAGTAAATAGAGATTATAGTTTTGTTTAATTTTTCATCTAACGGCACTATCCTATGAAAATATGCTTATCTTCGACAAGAGAATATATATATTTTTTTAAAGCACCGGAGCAATTTTCGCTGGGCGAAGGGTTTGCATGTTGCACAGTCGCAATAACAATCTTTAGTCGCCGAATAGTTTTTTGCTTGGTTTTTTGTTTCGGCCGGCATTGGGCCGGCGATGATATAGCAGCTGCGTTTCAGGTTTCAGCTTCAGCTGTGATTTCAGAATTTAGAATCGAGCCCTGCGGAGTTATTTGGGGTGGGGGAAAAAAGTGGAATGGGGCAGACACAAGAATTATTCGAAACTTCAAAAGGACACATCAGACTCAGAGCAGAGAGTACATGCAATCGCATGCAGTTATGGCAGTCCCATATACCAGAGAAGACAAGGAGGTGTTGATACAGATTTTAAAAAAATACTCTATTATTGAAGACAAGCATACGGATGCGACCACAATAAAAAAGAAGAATACAGCATGGATCAACGTAATGAATGACTTTAACGCAAGTCAGACATCAGAAAAGGTAAATGCATATTGCTAATTATTACTATTACAAGAAGTACCTACCTATTTTTCAGTAACTCTAATGATTCACAGATAAAAGTAATTAATGTTTACTAAATATGCCGTTCCGAAGTTTTAAAATTATCTTAAATGTAATATAATTTTAGCGTAACGTTATACAACTAAAACGTTGTTGGGATAAAATGAAAAGAAAACGTAAAGAAGATTTAGCAGAAGAACGTCGATCACGTATGTTAACTGGGGGTGGTGAATCAATTCCAGACAAAGATTTACTTCCGGATTTGGATGAAGTGGTACCACATTTAACAGAATATGTTCCAAATCCGTTCGATACCGACGGAATATTTGAAGCCAATATAGAAAACAAAAAAGGTACCTACTATATTTACTTTTTTTAATTACGTAACATAGCAGCCTATGTTAAATTTTATTTGTAAAATATCTCAATAGTTTGTCAATGGGTAGATCATTTCTTCAAATAGATTAATAAAAAATAATGTTTCAATGAATCAAATGAAAAGAAAAAATTGATTTCAATAAAAAGTGAAACTATAAATGAGCTGTATTATACAGTGTGACCCATTTCAAATGAAAGCAGCTCTGCAAAAATGATATTTATTATCCGATTTAGTTCGTTTTTTTTAAGAGAGAGAGAGAGAGCCATCAAATCTATTCTGGTACAGGATATTAAAATATATGTTCTAGTTTCAAGATCTACTCGATTTTTTTTCTTCAAATCTGGATTCAGTCTGGTCTAAAACGATTATATACCAAATTTGGTAAATAAATATTAATGTTTATTTATTTATACAAATTTCAATAAAGGCATTTTATTCAATACATTTATAACAATTTTGTAAAAAAAATTGTTGGCTATGAAAAATTTATTAAAGTGATGAATTAATTTTCTGTTTATAATTACTCATATTAAATTTATACTTAACGGTTAAGAATAATGATATTTAAATAAATAATCATTAATATTTATTTACCAGATGATCCAGTGCCGCAATACCGTAGTTAGACTTGAAAACAAAATCACTAAACAGTTTTTGTAAAATTTGACAGTGAAAAAAATTTGAAGTAGGCCTTGAAAATACAAAACAAATTTTAATATAAAATTTTTACTGCTCCGTCTTAAAAAAAACGAAGTATATCGGATAATAAATATCATTTTTACACACAAATGAACAGAATGTTGAAATGATAAGATAAACTTTGTCAACTATTTACAATATGCATAACGAAAATACCTACAGGGTCGTAGGAATTGGTTAATTTTATCTGTAAATTCTGTAGTCATATTTTTTTTTCTTAATCACTGGTGATCAATATTTAATGCTTCCTGGGATACAGGAAGTTAAAGTTATAAAAATAATGCAGTAATGTTGTTATATTTCAGTTTTCTTTTTACACATAAAAGTTTAATTAGGTGTTTTAACCGATTGTTATGTAACTGTATACATAATTTAACTGTAGGAATCCATATAAGTACAAATAGATACTTACCATTTGTATAATATTTTTAGATTTTCCACAAACATTGTTAGCAACAAATCAGAGCACATTCTCTGATGCAAGTACATCCCAAAAAGAAAATAAAGAAAACGCATGTGAAATAGAAGATAAAAGGTACAGCGGAGAACTTGCAAAAGCAAGAACACTAACCCGAAAGTGTGATAATCAACTGAATATACTCCTTAATGAGCGTATAGAAACCGCCAGGATAGAAAAACAACAGCGACTCGATCTGCATAAAATTCTCATGGATGAGGCAAACGAAAAAAAAGATGAAGCAGCAATAAGAAAAAAAATTGCGGAAACAGAACTTTTCATTAAAGAAGAAGAATTAAAACGGGCGAGACTGGAAACGCAACAATATAAAAATAACTGTTAAATAAAAATGTTGAGTTTGTGGTTGTTATTTGTTGAGTTATTATTTACTAGAAATATGTTTATTTAAAAAAATATTATTTGAATAGATATACTTATATATTTATACATTGTTTATATTTTTGTGTGATCACTAAGAAATTATATAAATTTATAACAATTTATTGACTACAGGAAAATGCAAAAAAAAGAAATAAAAAATCAATCAAAAATAAAATCAAATTTATCATTAATAATTGGTAGGTAAGTACTGAAATGTGTTTATAACTAAATTATCTTATTATTTATTTAATTATTTATGCGAAATGCTGAGCTATTAATGCACGACGAATACCATAACCTTGTGCATTTGCTCTTATAAATGGCTCATCATGTACATCATCCTGTATATTATAATAATCCTCATTGATTAGCACATCTTCCAGATCATCTCGAAAATCAATGGCTTTATTATGCAAAACTGCACAAGCTACTATTATCGTACACACTGTTTCTAATTTATTTCCTAAACACTTAACTAAACATGGAAACCTTCTTTTCCATATTCCAAACAGTCTCTCTACTACATTTCTAGTTTTAATTTGACTCGCATTATACCGAATTTCAGCATCGTTATCAGGATGCAGTAGAGGCGTCATAAGATATGGTAAACATGGATATCCACTATCACCTAAGAGATATCCGTAGAACTGTCCCGCTTCAAATCTTGCTTTTAAAGCACTGTTATTGAATATCATACTGTCATGTTCTCTGCCGGGCCATCTTGCAACAACATCCATTATTTTTAAGTCCGGCCCTGCAACTACTTGCACATTTATACTAAACGTGCGTTTTCTATTTCTGTATATTTCTGCAATGGGTCCGCCAGGATTTTTTATAGAGATATGCGTGCAATCTATGCAGCCAATAACTTCAGGAAAGTGTGCAATTTCATAGAACTGTTCATACGTACGTTGTTTCGCTGCAAGTGTTGGGGGCATTTTAATTTCATTACGAGCTTCAAAAGCCAAAATTCGGGAAACTTTTTAAATTATTCTAGATACAGTTGGTTGCGACAAACTTCTAAGATCTGCACAAGTAAGCTACATAAAAAAATGTTTGAAATGTAATTTAAAGCACATTTTAAAAAATACAAATTTATACCTGAAAATTTCCAGTTGCGTAAAATCTTAAGGCACACAATAATGCTAATAAAGGAGGCACCGGCAAACCTCTCTGATTAACTTTTACTAACTCTTGCTGTACAAGTACCATTAAATTCTCTTGCACTACATGTTTGCTAAACCTGTATCTCCGTCTAAACTCTTTGTTATTATAAAACTCAATTGGATTTTGAACGTCTCTAATATATCTTTTATGTATCCTACCACCTTGTAGTAATAAATCCACGTCGTATATTTCATTAATTTCTGCATTTAATTGAAAGATTTCCATCGTTTTAATTATTTAGGATGTGGCAATTAAACTGGCGCGTCTCTCGGAGTATGTCTTGACATACTCCAGTCGCCGCGCTACAAATTGCATGAAATAGTTCAACTGCGCATCTGTCATTCGGGGAGATATCGTCTATGAAATGTTATATGGCTGCTCCTGCAAGTCGCTTATTAGCGAGAGATCGCATTCGAGCCTTCATTCTCAACTGTATACCACGCGTGCGTCATTCAGTCAGCGTTTGACCGTGAAATAAAACTCGCATAATTTCGGGAAGGGGACGGACTACGAATGCGAGTTTTTTTTATCTTTTCGGGTTTAATGGACTGCTATAATTGCAATATGCTTTTCTGCGTTTAATGTTTTCTGTTTAAATAAATATGAAACGCCTCACTCTACCTTTCCGCCGCAAAATTATCGCCGGCCGTCCGCCCGCCGAGAAACGTTTCGGCGAAAGATTGTTGCGGAACTTGACTATGCAACACGCGCTTCGGAAATTCACCGGCACTCCGCCCGCCGAAATATTCACCAGCGAGAGTTGCCTCGGCGCATCATCCAGCGCGCGACTATGAATACCACTGTTAGATTACCATAACGCTCGCTATAATAGTGTATATTTCACTGTTTTAAACGAAAAGCGACCGTCTAGTCTTGAACATGCATAAGGACGGCATTATCATGTAGATAAACGGCGGGCCAAGCAAATTTCAACCATCCTCGCATCTCCGCGTTAGAACGCGGTGGTAACTACATGCTTTGACATTTTACAGTTTTTTGACGAAACTATTTATTGGATTTTCAAAAATAAAAAAGCATTTTAATCCTTGATCTTTAGTCGTTCGTAGAAGGTGTTTTTGATTAGAATTAGCATTCTTGACTTATCTTGGTGTAAATGATATTGCAATTTCGATGTTTCAGCGCGAGCCGTTTTATATTAAGGAACTCCATATAAGAGCGTGTTGCACGGATAATTTAAAATTAAAAATAAAATAGTTCCTCTTGGAATTTTAAGACAAAACTTTCAGAAATGATTAAACATGTTGTGTAGATCTAAATTAAGAATTTTTTGGAAAACCACCCCTAACTACCCCCTGCACACCACGATTTTTTGACGACCAGGCGATTTTGCTTTCTAAAGGCATAAGGAATGATATAAAATAGGTTTTACATTTTAGCAATAAAGTGCAAACGAAAATCTTTTCTAGAAGGAATATCTTTGCGTTTAAACTCTACTATTGAATTCCCTTCCCGTGCAGGAACACCACATAGATTAAATACAGAAACAGATAACCCTCTCTAATGTTAAAATTATGAACTAAAATTGCTAACAGCGACATCTAAAAAAAAGACACAGAAGCTTTAAGCCGGAAATAGTGCAGACTACAAAATAAGATTCTGGACTTGTCTGTACGACGGGAAAATTCGAATGTTATATTTTATATTTTTATTATTTTATAACCATTTCTATTTTACCACATATTTACTAATATTTTTAGATTAATCAATTATTCTATTAGATTAACTAAAAATGTTAGCAAATATATGGTAAAATAGAAACAGTTATCGTTTCAGGTTTTATGAAAAAATAAAACTCAATTTAAAAAAAATCTAGTTTATTTTTCTTTTCTTTAAAAATTTGTTATATGTAATTTTTGTCAATACATTACAATCTTTATATCGAAGATCTTTTCCATTCAAAACATTATTAATTATTTTTAACATATGATAGATAAATATATTAAATGTGATATTCAGAAAAGTATTTTTTAAATGTGTATGAGTTTCACAAAAAAGTCTACCTACCTATATTTTCACAATCCATACTTTCCAATATTTTTTTCTTAATGCCATATTGGTTAATAGTCTTTGGAAATGTATCATAAAATTTATTAGCCACTTCATTAAACACATCTGTAAATATTTTCGAAGGTGCACATAAACTATTTTTTCGATATTCCTTGCATTTTATTAACATATTTTGTGGAAGGTCGTCTGCACTTAAAATTATTTTTTCGCATTTTTCACAATTATGTTTCTTTATTATTTTTTTGCAACTACTCCTGCCACATAAGATGTAGCCACATCTAATAATTTATTCCGCTCAAGCAATGGGGGTTCGGTATAAATAGCAGGTTTAATAGTTGTTGTCGTTTCTCCTTTTAGAGGACTTGACAATTTTTTTTAAAATATCCAGAGCACCAGTCGATACATCTTCCTCACAGTTAGAGCCGGGGGAGTGAGAAGATAAAAAGTTATTTATTAAAAGTGTTTTTGTTGAACCAATAAAAGATGAACACGTAGGATTTGTATTCCTTACTCCATTAGGCTAAAACAATTTTCTATCGGATCTTGATTAAAGGACCGTGGACTAATATATTTAAAGCCCTTATTCTGTAATATTTTCCAAAGCTGTAAGAAGCCACGGAGTGTAAAGGCCCAATTTTTTTAATGATGGCGTAATATTGCGGACGGAGGAGGACTCTGAAGCAAAATACATTGATTCTATAATAGGCAAAGCTTCTTGCCAAATTTTTTCATGCTTCGACTTTGTGGTCACTACACCCCGTAACTGTTTTCCTAAAGGAGGATGCAATAAGTTGCCGTTAACACTATCGAACAACTGGTCAAAAAATAAGTCTGCTGTATTGGAGGCAGATGGACATAAATAAAATTCCATGCTTAGTTCTGCTCTATTGGGAAACTGGCTAAATTTACCCATCTCTTTATCCATTCTGTACATATCAACGATATGTGACCAAGAAGCAACTTTTTCTACATTATTTTCTTTGAAATGCAGATTTTTTGTAAGCATGCAGTTTTTAATAACTTTCAGTAAATGAGGACAATCAAATAGATGAATTATTTCTTTATCGTCCACTAAATATCCTTGATACCTATTTTCTATGTTATTTTTTAAACAGTTAGCATTTGTGTCCTGTAAAAGTTGTTTGATTGCAGCATTGTTCGTTGCTCCTTGGTCACAAAAAGTGGCAACAATTTCAAGGCCTATCTGACGAACACATCTTACAGTTTCCTTAATTAACCTAATTAATGTGGCTGTAGCAGTTGTATGTTCACAAAAATAAAATGATATATGTTGTTTCCATCTCTTATGGATTCCTTTTAATATGAAAACCAGAGCACGGTCGGCAAAAACTGCTCGTCTGTCCTCATTTCCAAAATCCACTAAACCTTCTGCACAGTCTCTGGCAGAATTATATGACAGTCCACTGTTGAGAGAAATTTCATCAAACATTAATATGCAATTTCTATCAATTTTACTTACCTACTTTGTTTACTATTGTTTTTAAATGCAAAAATATATGTTCATTTATGCCACAATCAAACTGAATATTACTTAATAATTTTTTTAAGGTATTCCTACTTGTTAAACTAAAAATTTTTGATAAAAATCTATACCCTTTCCCACTTTGTTTGAATATTGATAGTGCAAATATTTTATCGTCTAACGTAAGTCGCCTTCCTTTTGGTTTTAATCTCTGATTTTTCAATTGGCTTTTTAAAAATTGACAGTAGTTATATTAACATCCTTCAAAAAATTTATCGTAAATGGATTCTTTTGCAAAAATTTTAGCTTTTGCTTTGTAGCCACATGACTCTTTTGTGCCCTTTTTGCCATTAATTTCATTCGATTCAACTGACGGATTAATATCCTTTCAGCAGGTGTCTTGGCCACAATTACAGGTTTAATATATGTCTTAGAGGAACCTGCAACAAAAAATACAGTTATCAATTATTAATATTTCACTTTTTAAAAAGCAACATGTTTATTAATTTTATAAAGGTAGTGTTACAATTTTTTAAAACTAAAATTCTACTATTACTCAAAAACTACAAGCATGCCTATGTCAGGAAAATCAGAGTTTATTATTACTTAAACTGTTAGTAAAAAAATTGTGTCACAACATAAACAACTGTACTGGAGAAGCACAACCCTACTATACTTTATTCAGGAAATTAAATATAAAAGACGAGCACATTAATATTAGTATACTCGCGGCAAGAATTCAGACAACAACGGCCAACGTTACGCAATTGTTTTTATTGTCAACATAATTTTCGATATTCGGTCACTTTAAAAACAATCCTTTTCTGCAATTTAGTGCAATATACCGGGTGTTCCCTCTAAGACTTTCAGTGCGAATATCTCAGAAACCATCATAGCCAGTGTGACGAAATTTGGTATACAGACACTAGATGGCGCGTAGAATTCGATGATGGCATTAGTTTTTATACAGGGTGTTCGGTTTTGCAGAAAATGAATTTAATTTCGATTTTTTGGTAGCGAACCTCAGCAAAATTTGTATTTAAATTGAAATATCTTTAATTATGAACACGTTCTGATAAAAAAAGTCACTGAAAATTTTTATCTTGTCATAAAAAAACTCCTATGAAAAGTCCTCAAATTTCATTGTTTTGTCATGCCAAATGAGAACGGCCATGAGTCCAATTTACACACATCCTAACTACCGCATGGATAGACATCAAAACGTGAAGTGACAGAAACTGTCAAAGCAAGTTTGAGTATTTTTGTAGAAATTTTATTATAAATATGTAATACCACGAGGTACCTACATTAAATGTGCGTACGTATTTGCAATAATGATATAGTTTTATTAAAAGAAAATGGAAGTTTGAGCAACCTTGTCTGTAATGAATACTCAGAACACAGAAAATTGTAAAACATTTGCCGTTTTTTTAATTGCATCTTCCTTACGATACAGTAATTCTTATCGAGAATTATTATTATTATTATTATTTTTCACCATATCACTCTCAAACTAATAAATTATTACGTGCAAACAAAGCTGAATTTATGAACATCCTCTCCCTTGGGTCGACTTGAAGCGCGCAAGCGCGCTGCGAAACTATGTACTATGTATGGACAATCTAAACTTGTGGTTGCTTAACCTAGAATTAAAAATAATAATAACGTGCCGGCAACAAGTGGTAGAAAGGCTTTAAACTCTAGAAACAATCATAAATAATGATTTAATGGGTTCCTTGAGTGAATACTTCAGTTCCAGTAGCATAAATAAAAATTCACCTGCTTCAAAAACGATTCCACATTTATCAAATCTGAGTAGAATTTGGAGACCTATTCCTACACAAATTAAGTACATTAATACAATAAAAGATGATAACATAAGGTCTTTAAGTACGATTAATGGTAGCTTGCCTAAGGAAAACTGTAAGAGGTAAGTACAGAACAAGAATGTCAATGTTGTAGGTAATTGCAACTTGCATATTGCTTTTGACCTTTGAACTGTAGGGTTATATTTATAAGAAACTGCTCATTTACCCATATACGAGAATTATTTTTACTTAATTGCTTTCAGATGGAGAAGTTATTGGGAAATTTCTGGCTTACTTTCAAGAGCAGGGATGAGAAGGTATTTTCCAATATTTGTAGAACAGAAAGAACAAACGTAAAAATATCCACAAAAATGTTATGTCTCACCAGCATATCTTCAATAGATAGGAACCAGGAAAACAAAGTACTCTTATGGAAACAGGTTGACATACACAGTTACGTTATTCATTGGTTAAAAGATTCGATAAGATACTGAAGAAGCCAGATGCCAAGATTAGTTTCTATTCGTACGACAGATAGATGAGACAGACGAGGAAAATTTTGCTAGAAAACATTAGACTTTACGTTTTGCCATAAATAAGGACATACCTAACTTTCTGTACTTGGTTTAATTATTTAATAAAATTAAAGTGCATGGAATGTGTAAGTTAACTAGTGAACTAAATAGAAAATGTAAATAAAGCAAGTATAACGGAAATTAAAGTTTATTAAATTGTTAGTAAGTATTATTATACACTACAGCAAATACCACTTGTGTTTAATAATTTTATAACAAAAGTAAGATGTCTAAAATATAAATTTCACTGAAGAATTAAAATTCAGTTCTTAAATAAGGTAAGTATGATTCATTGCGAACAGTATTCTACAAGGACAAAATATTCAAAAATGTTACTGAGTGATATATCTACCAGCATAATTTCAATTAAAAAATAATCCTACCTGCGTACATAGTGGTTTATTTTTTTATTAGTGACTAAATTGATTAACTTGACCCTTCATCTTTAATTATTCATTATTTCTTAAACATTTGTTTAATAATTTGTGTAGAATAAAAGCCAACAAATACAGACTTTAATTTATTAACAATAAAATAAAATTACATTAAGTATCTACATTATTACATCTGGTTTGATATTAAACAGTTATTCTGTATTCTAATTTCTATTACAGCAGAGCAACGTTCAATCTGAGGGATGGTCATGCATGTACGATTACAAACAAATCTTGCCATTTCATTGTTCGATACCAACCTTATTACATTATGTTGTGTATATTGTAACAACAGTTAGCTTTCAACATTTTTAAGATATTCTAACGAGATGTTTTCATACTGTACATAGAATTATGAAATTAGTTTATTTTTCTTAAATTTATTCGTTTAGAAATTTTAAAACCCACGACAGACAACTGAATTTAATGTCTTATAGAATACTTTTCAAAGTGAGTTAGAGACTTCTTTATAATATTATCCTGATCCATCATTCCATATTCTGAATTATTTGCAAGAAAATGTCTAATATTTTTGCTTATTCTTTCTGGTGGCAGTCTGGCACTAGGTACTCACACATAACTGAAAGATAAAAACAACAATTACAAATTATTATCTAGCTTTAAATGACTACTTAATAGGTACCTACTGGGTATAGTACGTCTGCAGGTGATTCTTCCTAGCAGCAAAACCAGTTGCTTTATTTTAGTTCTGTATCATATGAAATACAAACATTGTAGTTCATTGTTTACTATTTTACAGATGTAGAGTTCTTCTTAAACATATTTTATTCATCAGGAACATAAGTAAAGTGCTGAACTGCTGAAATATGTGGACACAAGCAGAAGTAATCTCAATAATTTCTAGGTTATGCTTTCGTAACATTTCTTTTGTGGTGCTGGGGCACAAACCTAGAAAAAATATAGACCGCGTCGGTTCATGATATAGGTCACGTGACAGGTGCCGCGTTTTCTAGGGACCTACGGTCCAGAAAATGGATATTTTAGTTGCTTTATGTTGGCAGTTGTGCAAATATGATGGCTGCATTGCAATCTGAAATTAACTAACTTGCTGTCATTTTAAATGTCATTAAAGAATGTGACATGAATGTGACCAATCACAGTAAACAAATGAGCTTCACGCTACAATACAACCAACGTAAATTGGCATAAAAACCAAGTTTTAGCGATTTGGACCTTTTAGGGCAGCCATGAATTTGCGGTCGCCGGCAATATGACACTGCCACAGTCTATATTTTTTCTAGGTTTGTGTGCTGGGGTAGGTTCCAATCTGACTTTCAACGACAAACACGTTCACATTATAATAAAAAAAAGTTTTAGGAATCGTTTTGTTCGAATTTAGTTGTTGCTAAATAAGTAATCAATAATTACAGCAGTTGGAAAAGAGAGATATTCTTTAGGTACTTACACAATTTTGTAAATTATTTTGTGATGAAAAATACGGGTACCTAATTATTATGTACACTGTAGTAACATAAAAACAATTTACTGAAGTTTTATTACATTATAATGGAACAATTTAAAAATATCCACAGATATTTTACAATATTCACACTGTAACCCTAGCTGTAGCGGTAGATTGTACCGACAAGGCGACCCCAATGCTCCAAAAGTCGACAAGTCTCAATAACACCATTGTGCATACGTAAATTGCATTAAATACATTATTTAGCGTTATTTCTGTAAAGTAAAATACTTTATGCCATTAATATTTGACAATTCAATGACAATCCATAGTTTTGACGTTTAGCGATGTTAGTTTCTTCTGTGTAAGTCTGGCTCAAGGCTATGCACGTTTTACATGACAAAACAATGAAATTTGGGTACTTTTTGGAGGCATTTTTTTATGTTAAATTTTGAAATTTTTGAATGTTTATTTATCAGAATGTGTTCATAATTAAGTATATTTCAATTTAACCATAAGTTTTAGCATGGCTGACAACCAAAAAATCAAAATCAAATCGATTTCTTGGAAAATGGAACACCCTGTATAAGAATTGATGTTATCATCAAATTCTACTCGCCATCTAGTGTCTGTATACCAAATTTCGTCGCACTGACTATGCTGGTTTCTGAGATATTCGCACTGAAAGTCTTAGAGGAACACCCGGTATAATGCAAACATTTAGTAAATGTACATAGTTTTGTTACTCTCATAGTTTCTTAAATATTTTGATAAATAATGAATTATTCATTTGTTCGTATGACGTGTGAATTGTTGCCGCAACTATAGCAATTATTTAAAATTTATATTAGTAGCAGTTGGATCGGTCTGTGGTCGCGCGGTTTAAGGCGTCAGTACTTGAATCGAGGTGACTGGATCGCTGTGGGTTCGACCCCCGCAGCCGGTAGACCGTATATAAGCTATATTCGTGGAGAGATTGACACCCTCTCTGCGGGTATGGTAGGGTCAATGTGAGAGATTGATACCGGTTGACATTTGACTACCCCCCTAATTAATGAGGTTTTCCAGGTTTCCCTCATTCCTGCACTGAATGGTGGTTAGGGCCTACCAACGTAAGTCGTTCCTGGGCGCAAATGCGGTCTGTTTAATAATAATATGCCGCCCCCTCTCCCGCACAAGTTTTCGACTTCTGGGCTAATCCTCGTGTTTAGAATGAGGGGTAGAGATATTATTATTATTTAAAATTTATATAAAATGACATTTTTAAGACCTTTTAAAATTTTGTAATTGTTCCAAAGGGCAGAGTTGAATATGGAAGGACGTCATGGCATACCTAAATTTGAAAAACAAATTTGTGAAACTTTTCTGTGCTGACCTATGGGTACTTATAATTAACCATTATTGTAAGTATCTATAGTACATTAATTATTATTAATAGCGCTCAAACATGACATTTGTATTTTTGTTGTATAGCCATGTACAGATTTAAGAACAAATATGAATGAGGCACGTCCACGCAATATTAAACGTTTATCAAATTAATAATTTAATGAAATTATATTCTTATTTTCTAATGGCATAATACCCAATATAATAGACCTATTAATTAGTGTCACAAATAAAAATTTTAGACAAAATATTAAATGCATTGGTTAAATTTTCCGTCACTGTAAATAAAAACAATTTCATGATGAAGCATGAACGCTCTTCAACGGATAGTTCGGCACTGGTTGCCAAGGGCAAGTTCAGAACAGTAACTCCACATACGTCACTGGAGCACTGCACTGACACATGGTTTCAGAGCAAAGAAATGTTAGGCAACATCTTATACTTAAAAGTTTATGGAATGGTGTATAAGACCTTTATGATTGATATATAAAACATAGTTTGGGATGAAACAGTTACTTTTGTACAAGCAAATAATTTTCTAATTCTTCTATGCAAACATCGTTTAGAAGTGAGGTTATCATAATAATTTTGACCTTATATAGCAGTATGTATATGGAGATCATAAGTGGAGCCTGCGTAGAACAATATTTATTTAGTTCTATGATGTAAAAATACATTTAGTATTGCCTGCATAACTCAACAAAAATATTTTTTAGTATCATCAGATGTAGCCTTGAAACAATGTTTGTGAGCAATTCCTTTGCACATGGGACTGGTTACATATATCCAGTTTCTGCGAATCTTGCTAAATCCGTAATAAATATAGAGGTATATTACATAATCAGAGTTTTCAAGTAACTAACATTGTTTTCTAAATACATCTATATTTATCCATACTCATTTTAGTAAATAGTGGACTTCCTTTCAACAATTGGTCAAAAAATATATAACTCATACAACGCAGTTATAACCATATGTTTACTTTGAATGAAGTACTTTTTTAATATTCCACTTTCCTTATCGATAGTGTGGGAAGAAAACTGAGTAAAGTAATTTTTTATGTCATTGGTCTCTCCCAATGGTTTTATGTATATAAAATTTCTTCTCGAGGAGTTAACAAAAGCCATCACTCAATGGTCGCCATTTATGAGAAAAGGTATGACTGGGTGGTATATCATTTATAGGTGATGTACTATTTTTATCCCCATTTATTAGTGACAAATATTTTACCACTATCATAGGTTTCGATAATGCATTTATTCTCGTTCAGGGAATTTATAAATAGAGAAATTGTATTTAAAATAGAATATTCTTCTATTATAACCTCGTTGATGCCTTACGTCAGCTGCTTGTAAATATTAATCGTATATACATATTTGATTTACGGTATTTTTTTATAATTTGCATCATTAACTAATCCAGTTGCAAGCATGATAAAATGCGGGATGTTTTACAGTCCATTTTCTTTTACCCACTGAGTATTGTCAATTTTATCTTGTCCTTCAATGTTAATTATTGTCCATATTAGTGCAGAACTAACATATATAAAGGAATTTTCAAAATTGAATTCAGCTGTCGCATATTCACAACCTTGAAGCTAGCGTGGTGGTAATTGGTGAACTTTTAGGAATAAAACGCGAATTTTTATGTTTCTGTTTTAAAAGCCTTCTCAAACAATGCGCTTAAAATATTTCACATTTCTTGTTACAGTAATCCATGCTCTTTTTGCGTAATTGTTTTTTTGAAGAGTGCTCTTTGTTCTTTGACATTTCATAATTTTGTTCATATAAATGGTTAACACACATTTCCTCAATTTTCCAACTACTCTACTGCACTTTTGTTGAATTTTATGCAATGCCAAACCAACGTTCCGCATGAGCATTACTGTATTGTTGTTCATCATCTAACAGTAATCGCCTCCATAAAGACAACAGCGAAATATAATAGTTCTTCATAAATTTTCAAGAAAATGATAAGAAACGAATGTAATATGTATTGTTTTTAACACCACTGCAGACTATTCGAAAACTTTTTTTTGTTATACAGAAAAAAATACTGAAAAAGATGTTACCTTCATACAGCGTATCCTTTTCAGATAGGTTTGCATCTGTCACAATCTTTGAAGCCTTTTCTGGCATCGTTTAAACTATTTTTCGCTTCCTTGCAGCATATTATATTGAGAAGAAGAAAGCATCTTCCCTTTGGGTTGTGTAGTACCTACAGTTCAGCAAATAAATTAAATTGTAGAACCATATGCAAAGTACTTTCCAGTTATTTATATTAAAAGTAGCCACAATAACTTCTTTAATTTGCTATCTTGTTTCTATGTACGTAGAATAGATGTTTGTGTCGGCAGTAATTAGTTTAATGATATGATAACAACATGGATGAACTTGTTTGACGTTTAATTAAATATATCCTGTTCCCGGTTAGGAAGGTTAAACCTAAATAATCGTTAAATTGTATACTGTTTCAAGAATCGAAAATGTGCATTAGTAAAAGCAAAACTAAAATCGCCGACGGCTGAGCTGAATACTCGCCATTACTTCAGTTCTGAGAAGAAGTAAACCTTAAACTTAAGCTACTTATTTTAGTAACCAGTGGATTCCCTTTTAGCAATTGCTCCAACAATATATAACGCATATACCGCAGTTTACTTTGAATGAAGTCCTTTTTTTAATATTCCACTTTCCTTATCGACAAAGTGCGAAGAAAACTGAGTAAAGTCATTTTTAAGATCATTGGTTTCTCCCAATGGTTTTATGTATATAAAATTTCTTCTCGGGGAGTTGACAAAAGCCACCACTCAATGGTCACCATGAGAAAAAGTATGACTGGGTGGTATATCATTTATAGGTGATGTACTATTTTTACCCCCATTTATTAGTGACAAATATTTTACCACTATCATAGTTTCGTTAATGTCGCATTTATTCCCGTTCAGGGAATTTATAATATAGAGAAATTGTATTTAAAACAGAATATTTTCTATTATAACCTTGTTGATGCATTACGTCAGCTGTTTGTAAATACTAATTGTGTACACATATTTGATTTGTCGGTAATTTTTATATTTTGGATCATTAACTAATCCAATGGCAATAATGATAAAATGCGGGATGTTTTACAGTCTATTTTCTTTTACTCCCTGAGTATTGTCAGTTTTATCTTGTCCTTCAATGTTAATTATTGTCCATATCAGTGCAGAACTAACATATATAAAGGAATTTTCAAAATTGAATCCAGTTGTCACATTGGTCGCAAGCTTCTCTTTTGCGATATATACACAACTTTGAAGCTGGCGAGGTGGTAACTGGTGAACTTATAGGAAGAAAACGCTAATTTTTATATTTCCGTTTTAAAAGCCTTCTCAAATTATGTGTCTCAAATATTTCACATTTCTTGTGACAGTAATTCGTGCTTTTTTGCGTAAATGTTTCATTGATGAGTGTTATTTTTTCTTTGATATTTTATAATTATATTCATAATAAATGGTTAACATGTAAAATAGGTGAAATCTTTGCGTATAATTAGGAAGATTATCCTGATTGATATTCTTAATAATAAATAAACTTACAGTATATACTGATGGTCACTCGTAATGCGTTACATTTCACTGGTATTAGCCTCAGGCAATGACCCAATGAGTTGAGATACATGAAACAACATAATAAACAATTACTGTCCTGCTACGTACAACATACTACTATTATACTCACAGGGGGTTTTAAAACCCCAGGCATCTGGCATCACTCATTCATCATCTGTGCCATAAATCTCATTATCTAATTAGATTAAGCTCCATACTAAAATTATTATCGAATTATATATACCCGCGTCAAGAATTCAGACGTCTTACGTCATGGCTGACGTTACACATTTGTTTTTATTGTCAACGTAATTTTCGATATTTGGTCGCGTTAAAAACAATAATTTTTTGCAATTTAGTGCAATATATAATGTAAACTTTTAGTGTAGTATATAATTTTATTACTATCAGTTGCAGTTTCTTAAATATTTTGATGAAAATATAATGAATTATTCATTTGTTTGTATGACGTAAGACGTCTGAATTCTTGACGCGAGTATACTAATAATACATTAAACTCCATTTACCATAATATACGTATTCTTCAGCATCTAGCTAGCGCCACCCTAAAATAAGTCAAGGCTTCCCCGGATGCACAAGTGTAGCGCATTACACTCGGCATCTCAACGTTAAATTAATTAACGTGTCATTCGAGTCGTTAAGACCTCATACTTAACCAAAACTCAACTCGGAGATATAGCGCTCTTTCACATACATCATATGCTGAGGTTTTCTCGACAGTACCTTAATTATACTGCCCTGCTGGTATACCCAATAAATTACTCTCATAGGCCTTAATAATCTGATGTACAGTACTCACATCTTAACTGCAACGCAGCATCACACACATGTACACCACACTTAACTCTGTCATCTCGCCAAGGCGACTGACTCACATATCTCACGAATTATACATTGCTCCAATATTATGTTGGGTAAGCATCATTCAGCGTCATTCAAAATACGGTTTAGTGTTACTAATGCTTTATTGTTTATTGTTACGAACTAATAAAATTATATTTTTATAAACAAAACCTTACAAACACATATTTCCTAACTATTCTACTGCACTTTTGTAGCATTTTATACAGTGCCAAACCAACGTTCCGCATGAGCATTACTGTATTGTTGTTCGTCATCTAACAGCAGTCGTCTCCATAACAACATCAGCGAAATATAAATAAATATAATATGTATTGTTTTAACGTCACTGCAGACTATTTTAGAACTTTTTTGCTGTTCAGTGAAATACTAAAAAAGATGCTACTTTCATACAGCTTATCCTTTTCAGATAGGTTCACATCTGTCGCAATCTTTGAAACCTTTTCTGGCATCGTCTAATCTACTTTTCGCTTCTTTGTAGCATATTATATTGAGAAGAATATTTAAAGCATCTTACGTTTGGGTTGTGTAGTACCTACAGTTCAGCAAATAAAAGAAATTGTCGAACCATATGCAAAGTAATTTCCAGTTATTTATATTAAAAGTAGCCACAATGATGTCTTTAATTTGCTTTCTTGTTTCTGTGTTCGTAGAATAGATGTTTATGTCGGCAGTCATGAGCTTAATGCTATGATAACAACATAGATTAAATTGTTTGACGGGATATATCCATTTCTTGGTTAAGAAGGTTGAATCTAAATAATCGTTCAATTCTATACTGTTTCAGTAATGGAAAAATTGAATTAATAAAAGCAAAACTAAAATCGACGACGACTGAACTGCAGACTCGCCATTACTTCAGTTCTGAGAGGTAGTAAATCTTAAGCAACCAGTTAGCAATTGTGATAGTATAGTGATTGCATCAGACCATTTCGAGAAAAGAATAGATTCTATTATTGAATTGAATTTTCACTATTCCTGTATAGTAAAGAACTCTCTTCCATCGTGATGCCAATTTTCTTATCACCGTCTCGGTTGCATCTACTTCTAACATAGGATTGGTTAAACTGTTCAATAAATTAAGTTGTTCGTGGCTGTAAATATAAACTGTGAGGCGATGACACCAACTGTATACTGTGTATTTCTATTTTTTTTTTAATGTATTTGTAGACGTCGTTTTAGACAGCTGTTCGTTTCTGACAAAATATTTTTGGTTATGGTTACAAGAGATTCTGGCTCGGGTGCCGGATCCATTTCTAAATACACGTTAGGTCAAATCTGCTGATATTTCACCCGAAATTTTAACAAATGTTGTTAGGTTTTTCTGTATATTTAAGTCGTTTTGCTCAAGTAAGCTACTACTCTCTGAACTATACATTCATAGAAATAACGTTTCCATCTTCAATTTTTGTATGTAAGGTATGTCCAGTTTCAGTTTCCTTTCTTAATGAAATAATAATTTTCTTAAAACTGCTCTCTACCAAAGGTGTTGAATTTCTTTCTAATGGGTTGGATTTAAAATAGCGCGTCGTTTTGATTTTGATAAAGCGTGAACGCTTTTGCGATTTTTTTATGTATTTTCTTCAAATCTGCAGATCTGATATTAACTGTTCTAACTACCTGTATAATAATTCTTTTTAGTTTGACGTCTACTTATAGAGCTTACCTGGGAACAAACTTTCATTTTATTTTCTTACTGTATTGTTGATATAGTGCCGAGTTATTGACGAAAAGCCGTTTTACATCTCGCAATTCTTTTTGCAATGGCTTGCAGCAAGCTCTTGCGCCTGCAATACCTTTCCCAAGAGTGTGACTTGCAGTTTGTTCTACATTCGTTAACTCGCAATTGCAATAGAAGTGACAGCAATACTTTAACCCGAATGCACACTAAAAACTAAACTGTTTATCCAAATTTGACAAGTAACAATAACAAACAACATAACGTAGGTATAAAATAAAGGTTTCAGTTTATATATTTTGCAAGCTCAATAATCAAAAAATAATTAAGTAATAGCGAAAGAAGGTAGTTCGAAATTGACAGTTTAGCTTAGGAATTTGTGCGTGCCTTGTGGTGGTAACCATAGAAATCAGTAAATTATTTGTCGAAGTTATTATCAATGAGAATCCTGTAGAAAAACATATATTCTCATTCACTGTCGACATTGTAATCCTTGTTGAAGGCATCTATCAAAGCTATAAATTGGACCAATTCATTCCCAAGATTGAAGATCGTTATTATAAATTTTTGCTAACTTGTCGGCAGTCTTGTGTATCTCGAATAAACTCATATTCTCTAAATGATTCAATAAACCAAATCGATCGCAAATAACGACATAAGCTCGATTACTATCACTCAAATGCTAAAAGCTGATCAACTGACAGGTGGGCACTTGAGGTTTCGCATAATCCAGTGGATGGAGCCCAACATTTCTTGTTTTAGAGCGTGTTTCAATATATTCGTTAGCATCTGATATTTTCCACGTTACAATATTCTAGAATAGCAAGAATGCTTACTAGCTCAACATCTATAATTTTGACTGTCACACAAACGAGGAAAATGCTTATTATTTCCAAATGTTTCACTTACGGCCTTAACAATATTAGCACCATTATCGGTAACAATGCAAGTGGCTTTATTTATGCCAATATTACATTCTACGCATATTTCAATTAAATTGCCTTTTATATATGTATAGCTGTATGACTATCGTTTAATTGTAAGACTGCAGATTTCAATTTAGATGTTATCTTTGAATAATGAATGGTTAATCCTAAATAACTGACAGTATTTAACGTTTCTGTCCAAATATCCGTAGCCAAACCAAATTTGGAGCTCATTTTATTTCTTCTTTGAATATATTCTTGAAATATTCATACTTGTTGTCAATCATCCTTGTTAGTATTCTGGGACTTCTACTATTACGATTATAAATAGCAATCTCTCGGTTATTTGAAAAGATTTATTGCCGTCACTGCTAAAAAAATTGTTTTGAATGTGCCATCTATTGGCACCATTTTTTTTTTTTTTTTCTGAACTTGATCTTGTACTAGGAATAGGAGAGTTCGGAGATTCTTCAAAATTTTGAGAACTTTATAAATAAAAAAACTTACAGAACTTACAATAATATTAACTATGAGTCTTCAGTTTTAGTAGAAGGTGAAGTTGATGGTGTAGAGAAATGTATAGAGGTAGTTGGTGTTATTGCAAGTTTTAAATAGTTACCTAAATTTGTAGCATATCCTGAGAATTTTAATACTACGTGGCAGATTTTGCATCGTAGTGTGTGTAAATCATCTAATAAAGTACACAACACTTGTTTGGTTCGGTGGAGGCAACACATATTATTTTAAATAAAATGCACTAATTCGTAATAGAATACTAACAAAAGTTAGGTTAGGGTAACTACTGCATATAAATCATATGCAGTAGTTACTATTTTGAGTGTTTACATTATTCTTCACTAAAACGGTAGGTACTCTTCAGACAGGAGTAGAGGATTTAAGGAAGGCATTTCAAGGACAAATAATCATATATAAATATGCACAAAAAATACACAGTGGGTGTCTTTTATTAACAGTACTACAATATAATGCTGAAATTTATTTATTTATTTATTTATTTATTTAAATACAAACCCAACAGGCAAAAGCCCAATTACAGGGTAGGTTACACAAAAAAAAGAACATTGACATGTAATACAGTGACTAAATTAGTTGAAAACAACATAAAATTTAAAAATATAAATAACAGTATTACAATACAATACCAACTACACTCAACAAAGCACAACAAAAATAATTAATGAAGACACAATACAATAATTATGGATCATTTGGTAAAGTGGGGAAGCTATCAATAAGTTTGATCGGGGGGTAGGCATTTTAAAGATATTAGAGCATCGGGAAGACAGTCTTGGTACCCTATATTTGATTTGATTGTGAAGTGCAACGGTATCTAATTTATTGTTTACAAGTTTGTACAGAATTATAACAGAGTGCAGCTCCCTCCTAGATTGAAGGGTTGACAGAGAAAACGCTCTAACAACAGTTCATGTGAAAAGCCAATAGGAGGATATGTTCCATCAATTATAAATGAAGCGGACTTCAAAAAACTTCTTTGAACCTTTTCAATTGCAGATACATGTATATTATAAATAGGATTCCAAACTGCAGAGGCATATTCCAACCGAGATCTTACAAAAGTTATAAACAGCAGACGCATTGTAGCAACATTATGAAAACTTGCGTATTATAAACCCTAACATTTTATATGACAAAGAAGTAATCGTCTCAATATGTTTATTAAAACTTAGTTTATGATCAAAAATAACACCAAGATCTTTAATCGTGCTAGGACGGTGCAAAATTGAATCGCCAATTTTATAATCATACAAAACCGGCTTTAACTTTCTATGAAAGGATACAACATTGCATTTATCTGGATTTAAATGCAGGCTATTATTTATACACCAAGAAATTATTGATTGCAAGGCTATTTGAAGGTACTGACAGTCCGCAATAGATTTGATTTCCATGATCAGTTTTACATCATCCGCATACATAAGAATATTGACATGTATGTCCAAGCCAATGCCATTAATAAATAAATTAAAGAAAAGTGGCCCCAAAACTGAGCCCTGTGGAACACCTGACTTCTGCAAAAACTCACCAGACCTATAACCTTGAATATTAACAAATTGATATCTATTCTGTAAATAAGATCGAAATAATAATATTAATCTAGTGGATAGTCCAAAATTGGCTAATTTTTTCAGTAAGATATTATGGTCTAGTCGATCGAATGCTTTGGAGAAGTCAGTGTAAATTACGTCAACTTGGCTTTGGCGATCGAGAGCTTCATTTATGAATTGAGTCTTGCAAAGAAGATTAGTCAGTGTAGACCTTCTTGACATAAAACCATGTTGATCGACAGTAATAGAATTCGATACATGTCTGGAGATAGAAGCATACATCACAATTTCAAAATTTTACCAAAATTAGCAATTAAAGTAATCGGCCTGTAATTAGTAACTATATTCCTGTCACCTTTTAAATACAGGTGTAATTTTTGACAATTTCCATACACTGGGAAAGCAGGAAGTTTTAAGTATCAAATTGAAGATTAGAGTTAATGGGCCAGTAAAGACAGAAGCGCAATCCTTAATTAGGAAAGCCGGGATGTTATCAGCCCCCATGGTCATATTAGTTTTAATCTTTTTTAGTGCAGCTAATACTTCAGTATCGGTTATGCTTATTATGTCAAGGTTTAAATTATCATTGTATTCATTAACATGGACATTGTCAACTGGGTCACTGAAAGATTCAAAAATATTTAGCAAAGCATTCTGTAATGTCTTGGGGATTCTTTATTGTTTCGTTAGCGTAACACATTATGCCAGGAATAGATGAGTTCGTCTTTTACTCTGAACAAATTCCCAAAACTTTTTTGGATTGTCTTTCAATTGATTTTCAATGGAAATGATGTAATTTGAATGGCAAATACTTATATCTGATTTAATTTGGGACCTAAGTAACTTAAAGCTATCCAAGTCCTCCTGACTGCCCGATTCCTTGTATATTCGAAGAACCTTGTCTTTCTGACGAATTTTACGTATAATTAGATTATTAAACCACGGCGGGTATGAATTACGAGAAGGAATTTTCTTCGGAATGTTTAAAGCATCATCAGGATTACTATGTCGCTCCAAAAATGTCCAGTCCACGGCTAGTAAATCTTCATAAAGTTTAACAAAATTAGCTTTACGGAAATTAAAATCATATTTACTGCATTTGACGGGAAACGCATTTCTGGAGATACTAGCTTCAGTCAATTCAATATGTAATGCTGGGTGATGCCTATCCTCAGAAAGAATAACTTCATAAGGTTTATTCACTGAACATGGCATATTACTCACTACTAAGTCCAATAAGTTGTTATTATAATTGAGCAAAAAATTATACTGCCTCAAATCACACAGGTGGAGGAAATTATTCAAAGATTCATATGATCTAGTGGTGTCACGTAAGTTGTTAGTAATATCAATAAATTCAGGAATATTAAAGTCCCCAAGAATGAGAATGTTACAGTTAGACGCATAATATAAAGAGACGAGTACTTCATACAGTCTTTCATAGACATCACATGTGCATGATGGAGGAATATAAATAACCACAACACATAAGGTCTTAAAAGTAAGAGAGATTTTAACAACAACAATGTCAACAGGACTAATTTGTACCTTAGCATTCTCATGAAGCAAGTTAATATCAACAAGAACGGCATTGAGTCTATTGGAAATCGCCAACAAAACACCGCCACCCCGCTTTTTACCCATAACACTAAAATTACGATCCGCTCTAAACACATTAAAAAAATTTAAATCAAATAATTCAGAATTTTCAATACTATCGTGACACCAAGTTTCCGTAAAAGCATAAATGTTGTACATATTTATTGCCGCACAAGTGGAATTGAATAAATTTACTGTCTTGGTACCTAAACCTCTGATGTTCTGATAATAGCAAGACAGTACATTAGAGTAACAATCGAGTGAACTTGTTTGACTTCGTCCATCACCCACATACGTGTTCAAGCACTGTGATTCAAGAACATTTTCTTTCAGCCTGAATAAAACCTTTTTATAAACATGACATCTAGGATCATAAGCAGCATGATCAGTAGTTACATCTACACTTAAACTTTTATTGAAATCCACACAATGGAAGCATTTATGAATGAAAAAATGAATCGTTGAATTCAATCATTTCCTTTAACTTTTAAAGGAAAAATGTGCTAGAGAACATGAAAAACCATGAATTTGTACCTTATCACTGTGTTCTATACACCCTGAAAAATACTTGATAATTTACATGAATTCAATAGTTTTTAAAAGAATTCTGCGGGATGTTTATAATGTCCTCTACAATCTTCTCATTGTGCAGTTGACTTGTAAAATTCAGAAGATTTTATGATAAAACATAGGTGAAAATGATGCTGTTTTTTCTTATTCTAAATGACTTGTCAGCCTGTAAATTGTTTTACGTCCTGGAGAAAACTTGTATAATTGACATAGTGAAGAGATATTCTTTCTAACTTACTCAATTTTTTTAGACTGTCTCAACAAACAGCTATGAAATTCGTTGAAAATTTGCGTATAAAAACGGCGCCCTTAACAATATCTAATTTTTATGCAAATAAGCCAAAATTACGTCCTACACTTTTCAGGTAACAATTGTCCTGTAGCAGCAGTGGAAATTTCATCAGGCACATTTTTTCAAACTCGCTGTAACTGCTGCTTTCCGTTATTTATTGCAATAATCTTAACTAAAACCATGTAAAACTTTAAAAAGTAAAATGTCAATTATATTAATGTTAAATTAGTAGGCCATTATTTTGTTGCGCTATAGTAATGATCAACTGCATTCTTCTAAAGTATACCTATCTAGATTTTGATAGTATAATTTGGTTATTAAGTAAAATAACAACAACGATGTAATTCTTCCCGGACTAGGCCGGAAAAGTGCTATATTCTCAAAGAAAAAGCATCCGGAAAGTGCATACCATCAAAAAACTGTCAAAAATCGTGACATTTTTATGTTGCTGTAGATGCGCAAAATGTCTATTTGTTCCCTGTAAAAATAATATATATTTTTTTAATTCTAGAAAAAATCATAAAAGTACTCAAGAAAACTAAAAATTTAATTGTAGAACTTGACTTATTAAAATTTGTTACTAACAAAGCGGGAAACATATACGAAAATGATACACAACACACAACTAATAGGTAATTTTACTTATTAACATATTAATTAACAGTAAAGTTAAAGCAGTTCTCTATACTAATTCCTGTAGGCGATGTTACATATTGTTAATCAGAAATGCAAGAATTATTATTAGATCCTTTGTGCGACATATTTTCCCTATAAGAAGATTGACATTCTAAGATTTTACTGAAAATTTGAATTTTATTATTCAAAATAGCATCTGTGTAACTCTCCGTCACTGCACAAGATTACCAGCCCCGCGGCACTTCATAAACAAAGCATCAAGTCGCCACCCCATTTGCCAAAAGTGTGGCAGAGCTCCTTCGAAAACAGTGACCTCTATGTCAATTCTTCATACATTTCTTTGCCGAGCCATTTTGCAATTAAGTTTGGAATTTTATTCACTCCAGCTTGTTGATTTATACATTTTCCTCTTACATATTTTATAAATTTTCGACTAGGCACTTGCATGCAATGGTTTGTACCTCCGGTATATATCGATACCTATATTCGGAATTAGAATTATTAGAACAATAAAGTTCATTCAGAATACATCTTTGTGTCTGGTATTTTTAAACCCAATATAGATCCAGCATCTTCAGTGTTATTAATATTTATCTTCACGGCACGCACCATATACCAAAAATTAAAATAACCTACAACAAATAATATTGGAAAAAGTTGCTTGAATAACTTTCTATTAATATTGTAAATACCTTCATTAACAAATATATTTCATCATCAGCATCTTTAATAAATCTCTAAACATCCTTCCTGGTTAAAACTTTTGTATTCTTCCATAACCAATGGATTTGCTTTTGAGAGATGGCACCAACTCCTTTACTCTACATAAATATTATTGGGAATTAGGTCCAATCTACAATACAAACATACACATACACTTACATACCAAATAAATAAGAGATATCATATTATATTAAAGGTGAATAGAATAAAAATAATATAGGAATAATAAAGTTGCTTGAAGAATTGTTTTATTAATATTTAATATTTAATACCTTCATAAAAGATAGATTTCATCATCAGAGTCTTTAATAAATCTCCAAACATCCTTCCTTGTTAAAGCTTCTGATTTCTTCTTCAACCAACAGATTTCCTTTTGAGATATGGCACCAATCTGGGAAATCACGGCAGATCAATATTTTCCTTTACGATTAAGGTAGTTTTAAGAATGAAATAGGTGTTCCATAATGTAGGTGGCTTTAAAATTTTCCATTTTTATTTCAAATAACACAGCAGAACATTTTCGGATAGGTTTGTCACCTTCTTCATAGCACACCATTCGTGGAACTGTACAATGGTCGTCAGCTTAAAGTCACCACTTCCATTTTTTGTCCTTTCTAGCACCGTGTATAATAAATGGCACTAGAAAAGAATGGACCATGGAACTGGTGACTTTAAGCTGACGACCATTGTACGTTGTGTCATACTAAAACTTCGATTTTGCAGGCAAAAGATTTTCTACTAAGTGCTATTAATCTTTATTAATTCTTCACGGTGGCAAGTGCCAGTTATACTAAAAATCGAAACAACCTAGAACAAATAATATAAGAATAATAAAATTGCTTCAGTAACACAGCACCACAAAAAAAAGGTCGGTCCGGAGGACTAGACCTATATATTCTTTAAACTTTCACTCACCGAATCTGAATCTGGGGTCTATTCAACCCCATCTCCCTAGGTTCAAGCTCATTCCAAAGTCAAAGTGAAAGATATATAAGCAAGTGGATCAGACGTTTATATTTTCGGGGTCGCTGAATCTTAATTTGGGTATTTAACCCCATCGCCCTAGGTTAAAGGTCAAAGCTAAAGATAGATATGTGGGCCCAAATACACTTGACCACATTTTGTATCGACCCACTTAGGAAGCGCCATCGTGGCGCCAGAACGATTCGGCAATGGACTCCAGCTGGGACAGTGACCAGAAGCCGTCCTTTCAAGAACGACCACCCAAACTGGAATTCTAGTAACATAACAATCGAAACCGTCAGGGTGGCGCCAAGGAGAAAACATATAGAGTACGACGCAACACAGAACACGAACACTCCAACAAAGCTTCGCGTCGACAACATCTAGTCTGTTACATCCTCAGTTTCTTTGTTTTAAATAAATATATTATTTTTACCGTTGTGAGAGCGTTTCATTTTGCTGCACGACACAAGAAACCCTCAAGTGGTGACCCCGACGTGATTTTCAAACGTAATTTAGTGAAAGTACGCGATTTCTTTATTTCTGAATTAGAGTGGTTTTAATTGTGTGCAACGCCGCGAAGCAAAATGAGTCTCAACGAGGAAAACCGCGTCGCAAACCCTACCGCGACGGAAGTGAACCATGTCGCAGTGAAACTTCACCATTCATTTCGGACGATGCAGAGATGTGGCTTCAGGTAGTGGACCGAAGTTTTCGTTTGGCGCGAGTGACCAGTGAAGAGACAAAATTCAATTACCTCGTTACGGCTCTGGACAGAAGTGTGATGAGCGAAGTGCGCGACCTGGTGATGAATCCACCCCAGGATAAACCTTATTCCGCGCTTAGGGCAGCTTTAATAAGCCGACTAAGCACGTCTCAGGAGCAAAAGACGCGGCGGCTTCTAGAGCGCGAAGAGATGGGGGATTCAAAACCATCGCAATTCTTACGCCGCTTAAGGGCGTTAGCTGGGGCAAGCGTCTCCGAGTCGCTCCTACGTACCCTATGGACAGGACGCCTGCCGTCTAATGTACAGGCAATTCTCGCGACCCAGAAGAATGCCGCGTTGGACGACGTAGCGGAGCTGGCCGACGCTGTTATGGAGACGGTGATGCCCGGTTCAGCACTCCAGGAAGTAGCCAGATCTACATCTAAGGACGACAGGTTTGCTCGCATCGAACAACAGCTGTTAGAGATGTCACAGGCAATGGCTAAGCTCTTCACAAAGAGTGAACCGCGACGACCGACAACGAGGACAACTAGGTCGCGTTCACGAGGCCGTTCGCGGAGCCGCGATAGTGACAGCGATCAGTGTTGGTATCACCAACGTTTTGGTGACCGCGCCCGCGAGTGTCGCGAACCGTGCGCGTATCGTTCGGGAAACGCGACGGGCGGTCGGTGATGGCGAACGTCGACGCGTGCCCGATTCCGCGCCGTTTGTACGTTACGGATACGTACTCTAAGGTCCAGTTTCTCGTCGATACGGGTGCTGACCTTTGTGTATATCCGCGCTCACTAGTCAAACAATCGCGATCAAAATCGGCATATGAACTCACCGCGGCGAACGGAACTGCAATTGCTACGTACGGCACAGTGACAATGACTTTAAACCTCCGGTTGCGTCGTTGTTTTACTTGGCAATTTGTCATCGCGGATGTGTCGAAACCCATAATTGGAGCAGACTTTTTATCCTTTTATGGACTACTTGTGGATGTGCGCAATAAAGGTTACTTGACGAGACTACGCGACTTACGTCTCCAGGTCAACTCGTGGGTTCTGCGTCATCCTCGATTAGGACAATTTGCGGGGAATCCGTGTTTCACAGCCTGCTCAAGAAATATTCGGACATTACGCGTCCTGCAGCTCCTTCCGCGGCTGTGCAGCATCAAACCAGGCACTACATCGAAACGACACCTGGTCCCCCTGTCGCTGAAAAACCGCGTAGACTAGCGCCTGACAAATTACGAGCAGCGAAAAAAGAGTTCGACGCTTTGCTCAAATTAGGCATCGCTCGTCCGTCAAGCAGTGCGTGGGCGTCACCCTTACATCTCGTGCCAAAAAAGGGTGAAGAATGGCGACCGTGTGGCGATTATCGCAGACTTAACGCGAGAACGCGTCCCGACCTGTACCCTGTGCGTCACATTCAGGATTTCGCGCAATCACTTCGAGGTAGAAAAATATTTTCGACCATCGACCTGATTCGCGCATTTCATCAAATCCCCGTTGCAGAAGAGGATATTCCCAAGACCGCGATAACAACACCTTTCGGTATGTTCGAATTTACCCGAATGACGTTTGGTCTACGCAATGCGGCCCAGACCTTCCAGCGATTCATCGACGAAGTATTACGAGACCTGGATTTCTGTTATGCATACATCGATGACATCATCGTAGCTTCATCGTCCGAAGAGGAACACCTGCGTCACCTGGAAGTGTTGTTTCAACGATTGCGAAACTACGGCGTGGTTGTAAATCCCGGCAAGTGCGTTTTCGGACAAAATCAGGTGAAATTCCTCGGTTACCTAGTAAACAGTGACGGCACGCGTCCGCTCCCCGAAAAGGTCGAGGCAATAAAAGACTACCCGCTGCCTACGACAATAAAACAATTACGGCAGTTTCTTGGTGCCCTAAACTTTTACCGTCGGTTTGTGCCCAACGCAGCAGGTGTCCAGGCGCCCTTAAATGACCTGCTAAAAGGGACCAACAAAGCTAACGCAGCAATAAATTGGACGGAAGCCGCGACAAGTGCTTTTGATGCCGCTAAATCGAGTTTAGCACGTGCAGCTTTACTTGCGCATCCCGAAGTAAATGCGCAGATTACTCTAGTGTGTGACGCCTCAGATTTTGCAGTTGGTGCAGTTTTACAGCAAAATAGTGAGGACAACTGGGAGCCGCTAGGGTACTTTTCGAAAAAACTCAACCCGGCTCAATGCAAATACTCTGCTTACGATCGCGAACTTTTAGCGATTTATGAAGCAGTAAAGTACTTCCGGCATATGATAGAGGCAAGAACATTCGTCATTTACACCGACCACAAGCCTCTAACATATGCCTTCGCGAAAAAGTCGAGTCAGTGCACACCGCGACAGTTCCGCTATCTAGACTTTATTAGCCAGTTCACGACCGACATCCGTCACGTGGCTGGTCGCGAAAACGTGGTAGCGGATGCGTTGTCTAGGGTGAACGAGATAAGCGCGACTTTAGACTACGAGGCGCTCGCTGCCTCACAACAAACAGACGACGAAATCGGCGCATACGTCAACGGACAACACGGCCTCATCCTAAAGCGGATCAAAATACCTGACACGAACGCGTCAGTATTTTGTGACATGTCTACGGATTCCGCCCGGCCGTTCATCACCAAGCCATTTCGCAGGATAGTCTTTGATTCGGTGCACCGTCTTTCGCACCCCGGTATCAACGCTACGGTGAAGCTCCTGACGCAACGTTTCGTCTGGCCGTCGATAAAGCGTGATAGCAGACATTGGGCACGCTGCTGTGTCGAATGTCAGCGGGCAAAGGTAACGCGCCACGTGATTTCTCCGACTGGTTCATTTCAACCGCCGTCAACGAGATTCGAACATATCACGTGGATATCGTCGTGATGCCGCCATCTGAGGGCTACCGCTACTGCTTAACCTGCGTAGACCGTTTCACCAGATGGCCAGAAGCAATTCCGTTGGAGAACCAGGAGGCAGAAACTGTCGCCCGCGCTTTATACGCCAATTGGATCTGCAGATTCGGATCACCCCAGCGAATAACGACCGATCTGGGTCGTCAGTTCGAGTCACACCTATTCAAACGTCTGAATAGTTTATTAGGTACGACTCATCTCCGAACGACTGCATATCACCCCGCGGCAAATGGCATGGTGGAGCGTTTTCACCGCCAATTTAAAGCAGCTATCAAATGCCACCGAGACGAGCGTTGGACCAGCGTCCTTCCCACTGTGCTTTTGGGAATCCGTTCGGCGTGGAAAGAAGACATCCAAGCTACCGCGGCCGAGATGGTGTACGGACAACATCTACGCCTACCTGGAGAATTCCTTCATTCCCGCAGGACAGACGACGAGCCCAGCACCGGAGCGGACTTTGTCCAGGACCTACGACGTCATATGGAGAGCCTACGCCCTTCCGCAGTGAAACGCCATTCGTTTTTAAAGACTTGGCGACAACGAAACAAGTTTTTGTGCGTGCGGATGGTGTAAAAACCCAATTACGGAATCCATATGACGGTCCCTTTACAGTGATCAAACGCGACAACAAAACATTTACGGTGCTAATGCGTGGTCGCGAAGTGAAAGTGTCCATAGACAGAGTAAAACCCGCCTACATTTTAAATGACGCGATGGATACCAGTGACCACAAAAGTGCGTTAAATTTGTCAACTTCCGTGCCATTAAAACCCGTGCCACCCGAAGTTACTACTAGGTCAGGTAGAAAGGTTCGTTTCCCTGACCGGCTGCAGATTTCATGATTCCCAATCATTGGCGAGGGGGTACCTGTGGGCCCAAATACACTTGACCACATTTTGTATCGACCCACTTAGGAAGCGCCATCGTGGCGCCAGAACGATTCGGCAATGGACTCCAGCTGGGACAGTGACCAGAAGCCGTCCTTTCCAAGAACGACCACCCAAACTGGAATTCTAGAAATCTCCACCGAAACCGTCAGGGTGGCGCCAAGGAGAAAACATAAATAGAGTACGACGCAACACAGAACACGAACACTCCAACAAAGCTTCGCGTCGACAACATCTAGTCTGTTACATCCTCAGTTTCTTTGTTTTAAATAAATATATTATTTTTACCGTTGTGAGAGCGTTTCATTTTGCTGCACGACACAAGAAACCCTCAGATATGCAAGTGGATAAGACTATCGTAAATCTATGTTTTTTTTGGGGTGGCTGAATCCGAATCTGAGGTCCTTTTAACACTATCGCTCTAGGTTCAAGATCATTCCAAGGTCAAAGCGACAGATAAACATGCAAGTGGACTAGACTATTATGCATCTATGTTTTTGGGATCGCTGAAATTAAATCTGGATTTTCATTAACCCTATTAGGTCAGCTTCGATGTCAAATCGAAAGATACGTATGCAAATCGGCAAAATCATACATTTCTATTTTTGAGGTCGCTGGAACCGAATTTGAAATTCATTTCAATTAATTTTATACAGTAACAGTAATTTTAGGAGAAAGAGGGTTTTAAGTCTTTTGGTTAGGTAACATGTGCGATTCATTCTCTTTCTTTATGATAGATTAATAGCTCTCTTATTCTTAAAGAATAGGTGCAATGGCTGCCTTTTATGATTTCATCTTCTTTCTGGTATATCTCTTGCGAGTATCCAGCAGTAATCAGCCATCATATGTTTATTTCACCTGCCTTGGTAACGTGCTGTGCATCTTTTAAGTCCTGATGAAATCTATTACCTCAATCTTCACTATATCTCCACAAATTTGCTATATATGTTTTTTGTAGTTCAAGGACTGACTTCATGTTAAAATAAATAGTAGGATTGTACTTTTCTACTCTAGGTAGTGGTAATGCCCTAACTTCAATGAGGTTCGTCGATTTCAGTACGATATTGGGGTCACTCCTTACCTCAGCAGTTGTAATCTTCCATTTAATATCAACCCTTTTACTTAACGCGTTATCTTGGTCTTCTTTAACTTCATTTTCCTTTGAAGAACCATTAGAAATCTGTCCATCGTTAGATGATACAGCCTTAAACTGGTTTTTCCTTTGAGAAATTTTGTTTGATTGACCTTTGGTGTTTATGATTTTAAAACGCTTGGCAGTTTTTATTAAACTTGGTTCCATAAAATGGAACTCTTCCTTCATTACTACTAAATGATCTACTGAAATGGAGGCGTATACTTTAGTGCTATGAAGTAGGATGGCTCTCAGGATTATGTACAAAGAATCGAGGAACAATCTTCAATCATTGGGTTTATAACATCTAAGTTTGAGTTTCTTCATTAATCCGTTAATATATTTCCAGTAAACTAAACAAAATACATCACATTCTGAAAAATATTCCAGAAATTCCTTGTTCCTGTGACGATAAAATGAGGATTTCCGTCAAATGTATTGTATAAATTTCCTTATTTTTAAAGGTTGTGATTTTTAGTGGTTCTATCCATCGATTATAAGGTTACGGGTGTTATTGGATATTTTGAGGTTGTCAGGTTAAGCTGACCCGATGATGTTAAATGAATTCCAAATTCGAATCTAACGACCTCAAAACTATAGACATACGATGGTTTTGCTGATAGTGTTAAATGAATAAACGATTCAGATCCAGAGACTCAAAAAAAATAAATCTACGATGGTCTGATTTACTTACTTATCTGTCTTTCCATTTGATCTTGAAACATTCTTGAAACTAATGTTAAATGAATTCCTTGATTCAGATTCAGCGACGTCAAAAACATAAATGTACAATGAACCGGTTCACTAGTATATCAACCTTTCGATTTGACCTTGAAATAACTTTGAAACTGCGTCGATGGGGAAAATGAATCCCGAATTCAGATTTAGCAACCCCAAAAACACACATCTACAATAGCCTGCTCCACTTGCATCTTCCATATATATTTGTCGCTTTGATCTTGGAATGACCTTGAATCTAGGGCCATAGGGTGAAATGGAGATCAGATATTCAGCGTGTGAATACATAAGAATATATAGGTCTAGTCCGTCGGACCGATAATTTTTTTGTGGTTCTGTGTAATTTTCTATTAATATTGTAAATACCTTCATTAATATAGCAATCAGTCTCTTAACATCCTTCCTTGTTAAATCTTGTACTTCTTTCCCCTGTAACTAACGGATTTGTTTTTGAGATATGGCTTCAATTTGGGAAAGTACTGCAGGTCAAATTTGTCTTTAAGTTTAAGGTAGTTTCAAGCACTCTATAATGTAGCTGGTTCTAAAACTCGATTTTTCTTCCAAATAACACAGCCGAGCAACTCCTGATACGTTTTCAATCACTACAGAGTACACCATTTGTGGAACTGACTGTACGTTTTCTTATATTCGATTCGAATCTTCGATTTTGCATGCAAAAGACTTTATACTACGGAATTTGCAGCAAAAGTTATTTCTTCAGGTGTCTTGCTGCCACTATCAAAAATCATCATAATGGAAGAATTTAGACGAAAATATAAACCTGATACTGGACAACTGTAGAAGAATAAAAGAGAAAACATCGAGCTGTGTTTTTGACAAACATTAAAATAGAGTAATATAATTGTACCTAATTTACTACAAAATTTCTTTCTAATGAAAGCGTTGTTCAGAAAAGCGTTTGAATTTGTTTTGAACTAAATTTTAAAACAGTCTACTCAGATTATTTATTAAAAACTACCCACAAAAGCCTCAAATAAAGTTTGGGATGTTGCAATTTTGAAGAAAAAAATATGTTTGCGAAATTTTCTATCCCTTATTATAAATATTTGATGTGTTTAAAACTCTTCTCTTGGAAAATATGTAACCCTCATTAATTATGGAATAGCTGTAGAGTTAATAGCGGTGATATACCTAACAATGTTCAAATTATCTTTCTCGGCAGCTAAATGCAGAGCTGTACGGTCTTTATTGTCTTTAATGTTTACATCTGCACCGTGTTCTGCGAGGAATTTAACAATGTTCAAGCGATTATACTCAGCAGCTAAGTGCAATGGAGTACAACCTTCATCGTTCTGCAAATTAACGGTTGCACCCTGTTCCACGAGGTATTTAAGAGTGTTTAATCGACCCCATTTAGCAGTTAAATGTATCGCCGCACATCCTTTACTGTCTTTAGCGTCCACCACTGCGCCATGTTCCACCAGGTGTTTGAGAGTATACAAACGACCCCATATAGCTGCTACATCCATAGCCGTGTAACCTTCGTCGTCTCTGGCGTCAATAACAGCCCCATGTTCAATGAGGTATTTGAGAGTGATCAGGTGAGCCCATTTGGCAGCTGAATGAACTGGTGTGCGCCCTCCGTGGTCTGTCGAATCAATAAGCGCCCCTTGCTGCACGAGATAATCCAAAGTATTCAAGCGGCCCCACTTAGCAGCTAAATGCATTGCACTACAACCTTCGCTGTCCACATCTTCAAGAACCGCACCGTTTTCGAGGAGGTATTTGACAGTGTTCAAGCGATTGTGTGCAGCAGCCAATTGCAATGCCGTGCGGCTCATACCATCCTTGATAAAGTTAACATCTGGATAGTGTTCCACAAAGTATTTCATAATGTGAAACATCCCCAATTCAGCGGCTAAGTGCGATGCAGTGCTGCCATTGTTATTTCTAACGTGAACATCCGCACCTATTTTAATCAGGAACTCTACCATCTCTAAGTGACCTCCCCTAACAGCGAAATGTAGAGGAGTTTCACCACCCTTACCCCTAATGTTAACTCCCGCTTTTCGAGTAAGTACCTTCAAATCATTCAAGGTGTTCCTTTTTTAAACGTTATTTTAACTCGCCAGTCACTGGTGTCAATTTCTTTGCTTCTAACTATTTTGAAATTTATGCTCTGGAGGATTAGTGCAAGGATTGTTACGTAACCTTGTCGTGCAAGATGGAAAATGAGATTCAGGTTACATTCGCATATGTAGGATCGATAATTTTTAAACACATTTTGAGGTAGAGACACTTTCTGGAGTAAGATGTCTAAGAACACACAAACAATCTCAAATCTGTCATGCATCAATAATTTATCGATCAGAAGCCTCTGAAACTCAGGATTTGGATTCTGATATTCTAATTCACGAATTATACTTTCGGCCACGAAGTATTCTGCGAATGTCCTGTGCACGAATTGAAATTCACCACCAAATTTTTGCACAATTCCAATTTTCAATACATACTCTTTCGTATATGTATCTTTTGGTTGGCAGCTTGTGAATAAGGCACCTTCTGTTTCACTAAGGATAATTTTTAAGGCTAGACTCCGGTGATGAGCAAGGCACCCCTCAAACTGCCAGAAAAGAGCTGGATGTGTTACAGTGTTGCCATCGGTACTCCCCTTTTCTACAAAAACATCTCGTTTCTTTTCGATAAACATTTCGTATAGTTCCGCAATATTAAATTTTTCTGGCAGCTTTGGTTCGGTCCCATCTCTGTCCAAGTATTCTTTACATCCCTCCCAATCCGTGGACTGATTCCTCAGATTATTGCATAAAAAAATCTTGCCCAACATATTCACTTGCATAGGTATAGCGGCAAAATTTATTTCAGAATAATGATACGACTTTATCCATGATGACATTTTGTCTATTAATGTTTCAGCATATTGTTTACATTTTGTTATATTTACATCGCCTAATGGAAGACTGTGCAACCAATAACCCGCCAGGAAATCTATCTGGTTTGATCGCGTAAACGGCAACATTTTAAATGACTCAACCTTCAAAGCTGCTTCCAATTTCAAAGTTACGTGGGGTCTGGTAGTGACAAAAATTTTCGAAAAGTTGGGGCTTTCCTGACATTGGCAGAGCAAGCCGAGAATCAGTCCCGTATAATCTGGACTGATTTCGTCCACTCCATCGAACATCAAAACTACTTTTTCTTTAATTGAAAAAACAAATATCTCTAGTGGATTTGTAATTTTAGTGGATTCTCTGGAATTCAATAATTCTGTCACGTTTATCTTGTTTTTATTTTTTCTCAAACAGTCTCTTAAAATTGCCGAATAATCATTGAGGTTGATCCTAATAATCCATAAATGAGATTTTTTTTCTTTTATGTACGCCGCCAATTTGGTTAGAACAGTGCTCTTTCCCATTCCAGCACTATCTGATATTAAAACCACCTTTTCGCAGACATCATAAAGTTTTTCCTCTGAAATAGCACCCTCCGTCCTCTCTATTTCATGCATATTTCTCTCAAATGTACGGCATATATAGTACGGAGCCACATCTTCATCCAAACCTAAAGGCTGTACACCTACTTTAACTTCTTCCTCTTTAACCATTTGAGCCAGAATTACTGAATCTAAGAATTTTGTATGATCTTCATTTCCCTGTGTGTGTAATAATTTTTCTAAACTAATTTTTTTACCCTGAAAGACGACCTTTTTGTTCAAGATCCTCTTCTGAGAATCCGTTGAAAGATCCTGGAAGTTTACGGATCCATCCATTAGGGAAATATCTTTTAATCCAATCTGTTGAGCCAGTGTGCTGGGAGTGACTAAAATAACCTTCTTATACCGGTATTTTTCTAGTATTTCCCTTAATTTAACTGCAATTTCCCGTTCAATACTTTCTTTTTCAGGTTCCATTAAGACTATGACTAAAAAAGCATAGCGTCGTAACTCGAATGCTTCTACTGTTTTAAATGCATCTATATTATTATCGACCTTCACAAAAAGCTTCTTACTTCTGATATCTTGTAGAGAATCATATATTTTTAACATCTGCAGCAAGTATTCCCTTTCAACTTTAACGTGAAATATTCTATTCGATTCTGTGAAGTCGAAATAGTTACATTCAAAGGTGATCTTGTCATCTTTTAATGATTCACAAAATTTATCACTTATTATTTCACACAACATCCCTTTGACACGAATCTTTGTTAGATATTCACCTACTGGGTGCTTAAGCCATTCTTCTACCTTTCTGTAGATGTCATGGTAAGATATTTTACTCCATAAGCGCGATAACAATATATCTATAATGTTTTGTAAATCTTCACCACTTGGATAATTTGAAAAAATTTGTAGTTTTTCCAGGAAACCTTCCAAACTTTGGTCTGTTATTGTTACTCTATTATTATTTTCATCATTTAAATGGTCTTCAAAGAAAGACTCCACATATTGTTTTAATTCAGGCAAAATATTTTTATTAAGTTTAAAAAACAAACAAGTGGCTCTTTGGCAGTACAATATATTTCGTGCGTCAACCTCATGACTAGTTAAAACATCTTCTAAACCTCTCGTGTCGATACCTGTGTTGGTGCAAATAACGACAGTTTTATTTCCAAGTTTATTCTTGATCTCTTCATAGGAGAAAAAATATTTTGGTAAACCAAATTCAGCGGTTTTCTTCGTCGAGAGAAACTGTTCTTTGGTGATGTTATTTTTCACACTCTTTTTGTGTTTAGCCTGAACCAAAATGCTAGTTCCATCCGACAGTTCGATCACGATGTCGTCAAATTTACCAGCTTTTTTATTTTCCGATGACACTTTCCAGTTTTCGTGGTGAAGATAGGCGTTTAAAAATGACATAATCACCAGATCTAGCTGAAATTTCACTCCCTCTGCATCGGCATATCCTTTATTTTTTTTAAATATGTCCGTCATCTTGTAAATGGCCGATGAAAATCCTGCAACAAATTTGTTTCAATGAAAAATGTATAAAGTTATTAAATGAATACATATAAGTATGTTAAATAAGGGTACAGTTAGCGATGTAAATATGTTCAGTAAGTTTTTAACTATTTAACGATTTTCTCAAATCTTTAAACTAATTAATTTTCGATTTTAATTATACTCCCTTCGTCCACTACCAGTGTAATATTTTATTTACTTATATCCATTAATGTTAATCTGCAATTCGAAGATACATCATGAAAAATTTTATTATAAAAAATTGAACCTAGCGATACATTTTTAATAAGAATATCCACTTTTACCCCAAACTGCTGCAAGCACTTTATCGTCAAATAAAATACATGAACATTAATAAAGTTTATGCACGATGCCATTATAATATGACCAAATTATTTTGACGGAAACCACCAGTAATTTGTTTAAAACATGATGTGGCACATACCACGGCAATATTATCAGTACAGGTATGTGCAGGAGTTACTTGTACATACATGCGCACTATCTATTATCAGTGCACACAATCTCGTGACGATGCCCTAGCCGTACAAAAGTATTTATTTGGAGCAAACCTAGTATCTTGCTAAAATGTTATCAACAACATATATTAATACCACAACCGATATCAGGATTATCAAATAATTATTAAATCAATCAAGTTTTTACATTCGTTTCTATAGGATCCAACTTTAATGCATTGAAATAATAAAATAACCTCTCAAAACCGATTCAAACAAATTGCAACTCCTTCCATCCCATAAATTGTAACTTAAATATCTGGGAGGCTTAAAATGAATGAAATTGCTACACTACACAAAGCAGTATTTTCATCCATTTAATCTAAGAGGATTAAAATAGATGAAGTTGCTAAATTTCACAAAGCTTACTTCCATTTTATTATCAATAAAATCAATGTCTTATGACCATTTCATGTATTACTTGACTATAAAAATTTTCATGCTTTTACCACGAAAATCACCTGCTGCTAGATAACTGAACTGAATTTTGAAATGATAAACTAAATATACACGAAGTAGATATAATAGTCAATGATTTTATCAATGTTTTTTTATTTTGTTTTACCGAAGGTAACATCACTTATGTATCTTTATATAGTATCCAAATAAATCCTTGAGAAGTTTTAATGGAACATAAAAAATATAAAGCTATTTTCTTTAAAAAATTGTGAAATGCTCGCGAATATTACAAAATTGGAAAATAAAAAGAAAAAACTAGTGTGTAGTGAATCATGATACAATTATTTTAGATAACGCCACCATCAAAAACCTCTATTAGGCTTCTGTAGTAAGTTTTATTTGATATAATTCATATGTTCTACATGTACGCATTATGTCCATACCTCAAGAGATAAATTATGTACGGAGTGAGCAAATTTCGATGTTTTTATAGGCTCGTAATATCTCGTTAACTATAGAAGATAGAAAAAAATTATCCCCCACTTTCACTCTCTCTCTTTTTAAGAGAAAATTAATGGTCAAAAACAAAATGACCTATTGTCTTTTATTTTCAAGTAACAACAAAATTTCAAATGTTCCACTTTTCGATACCTACATGGATTTAACTTGGTTGTTTCTAAAGTCAGAAAAAAATAATTAATACGTTTAACAGACATTTTAATGAGTCCAGTGGCAGGCATAACTTTTTTGTTATAACCTAAAGTTGTGTTTTTTTTTTTAATACAAACTATAGATGGTCATGGGCCAGTTGAAATCGTTTTTTTTCTCTTTCAATTAAAATACAGGGTGAGCTTTGTCAGTAAAATGCATCATTGGACCTAGTTGACGAGTAGAATTGATCTAATTCACAGAATTCCAAACTTCTGGCATGATGTCTTGGTTAAAATTTTGTACGAAGTTAATACATAAATTAGCCTCTAATACATAATTTGCATGCATCATCATTTTTAGATGAGTTTTTAACGGAAACGACTGCTGCTAGAAACTTCAATAAGGTGTACATTTCTTAAGTAGCAAAGGCAGTGCAAAATGTTTTGTTGTTTCTTTCATTTTGTTCAAATAGGCGTGTGTCATTTGAAATAATTGCCTGTTACCAATCTTTGACATTAAATAATACTATTATTTGTTTAGTAACTCATTCTGACATGAATTAAATTGATACTCTGGAATAAACTCAGTGAAATGGTGAATAATCATATTTAACCCCACATAATAAAGGAAAGAGGAAAAAAAATCAACAACTTTAGGATATATTAAAAAAAAACACACAACTTTAGGATATAACTCAAAAAATGAATAAAGTTACAAAAAAATAGGCCACTGTACTCTACTCAAAAAAGTGTTTGAAAAACGTATTAATTATTTTTTTCTAATTGTACAAACAACTAATTTACAGACGTGTCGAAAAGTGAAAATTTTGAAATTTTGTTTATTACTCGAAAGACGATAGATCATATTGGTATTGACCATTAATTTTCTTGCCCACCTTGTACAATAAAATATTTTTTGCTAAATTTATCTGAAGCTTTTTATTAAATGTATTGGTGTCGTTTGACGTAAAGATCAATGACCTTTTGGGATTATAACCATGTGGACGTCGCTTTAGAATCACACTGAGTTTTGAGTATTTGTCAATATTTATATTATGATAGTGAGAGTTTCTCTTAGCATCGAGTTGTTTGGTCCATAAAATACTAAATTACTCGACGGACTCGATTACTGTTACCGATGGTTTTCAGTAGTGGAATAAATTGGCAAAAAATATTTACTAATGAAGTTGAAATTAATTTACAAGTTGATTTATTCTCCTCAAAAATGCTCTTTGGCTGATCGTTAAAATTAAATTTTTAAAGCCTAATATAAGAAATTGAGCGGCATTTAAAAGCTGTTCAGAGAATTGGAAGCACGCCTCCAATTCTGATCCTCTAGTTTTAGAACAACCCGGATCTAAGGATAGTAGTGTTGTAATTACATTTTGAAATTTTTAAAAAGAGATGTAGGTGTTCGAAATATTCAAAGGTTAAGAATAATTTTTGCTGAACACGTTGGACTGTGCTAATCATTTTTAAAGATCGCGCACATTATACCTGCACGGACCTGCAAAGGTTCTCATGTTATTTAATGGAGTATCACACTCTAGACTGGCACCTGCATGTACCGTCACCTGCAAAGACCGTCATTGCAGGTCGTGTCGGAGGCCTGTAATTTCTATGCTTGGCCGCGCTAGGCCGACGTAAGTTTTGTTCCTATAAAAGTCAGATTGGTTTCAAACTGTTAGAAATATTCTACCAGTTGTGGATGTGCTGAACTGTCGGATACCCTCGTTTATAAACAACCTCTATTTATTTACATTAAACAAACTGCATACCTTTCATGAGATTACACTAATCTGTGAAATCTTGTGTTTTGATGCTGTAGGGGAAGACGATTCAAAAAATGTTTTTGCCATTCGGAAATACTGGAAAAAAATTTCTTTGATCTCTCTCCAGTCCAGAAAATAAATGGTGAAATTCACCATACAAATGTTTCTTTTTATTGATAGAGTGAACCCAAAATTTTCTCATTTTCCTCCTCCTCTTCATACAACATAGCTAAAGAAAATTATTTTTCCGTGCTACACTTAACTGCTATTTAAAAACTTCAAAACATTTGCCACGCACATAACCTGCACAAAAAGTTGCCTGTTCGTGCTGAACAAATGTGCCAAGTCGCTTTGGTTTGCAAGTTCACGCTGTGCTGGTCCGTGCTGATCCATGCAGGTTCGTGCAAGTATAATGTGCGCGATCTTTTACGCGTTCAATATTTGTAACAGTGCAAATTAGCAGTGCATCTAGTTATAATTTAAAGCAACACTTGCCCATCTAAATACTTTGTGTCTTATAGCCTTTAGACCTGAAATTCACACTTGAATCTGCTTTGTGTCTCCATACTGCTACTTTCGAAATGCACTTCCGCTATTGTATTGTCACGGAATTTGCCCCACTCACTCCCAAACCGACGACTGTGGCACCGCGAATTGCCTAAGATTGCCCCGATCGCCCCTACGCCATTCTGGTAAACAAACAACATGCCGTGATCGAGATCGGCCTGGAAAAATCGAGAATCGACGAGAAGCGTTCCAGTCGTACGAGAAAAGGGATCTAGAGATACTGGAATATATCTGGAATATTCGTTGGGTCTATAAAAGAAGAATAAACGGCCGAGTTAGTTAGTCTTGTATAAGTCTTGTATTACAGTCTGAATTAAAGTGTTTAGTTGGAGATATCAAAGTGATTTAGATAGTGATTAATTAAATAAGTGTTTAGTTGACCTGTAATTAGTAGTGTTCAGTAGTTAATAAAGTAATTTATTAACGGATTGTTTTTCTGGAAGTAAGAAAAAGTCGGATTGGGAAATCCGTGACAATTTGGTGTCGGAAGTGGATTTAACTGGAAGTTTTAAAGAGCTTTCTGGAACCCTGTCCACAAAGTGGGATTTGAGTGGAAGTTTGAAGAACTTTCTGGAACCCTGTGCGTGAGTGGGTTTAAGTGGAAGTTGGAGGAACTTTCTGGAACCCTGTGCGTGGGTGGAATAAAGACCCAAGTGTGACATATCACCGCACTCGTTGTGACTCAAGGAAGTGAACGGTGGTATTCGCGAAGGACAATCTCGAACATTCTAGAACTTTGTACGGGAGTGAGACAAAGACCCAAGTGTGATATATCACCGCACTCGTCGTACCTCAAGGAAGTGAACGGTGGTATTCGCGAAGGACAATCTGGAACATTCTAGAACTTTATACGGGAGTTAAACAAAGACACAAGTGTGACATATCACCGCACTCGTCGTGACTCAAGTAACTGAACGGTGGTATTTGCGAAGGACATTCTCGAACATTCTAGAACTTTGTACGGGAGTGAGACAAAGACCCAAGTGTGGCATATCACCGCACTCGTCGTGACTCAAGGAAGTGAACGGTGGTATTTGCGAAGGACATTCTCGAACATTCTAGAACTTTGTACGGGAGTGAGACAAAGACCCAAGTGTGACATATCGCCGCACTCGTCGTGACTCAAGGAAGTGAACGGTGATATTTCCGAAAGACATTCTCGAATATTCTAGAACTTTCTACCGAAGTGAGACAAAGACCCAAGTGTGGCATATCACCGCACTCGTCGTGACTTAAGGAAGTGAACGGTGTTATTTGCGAAGGACATTCTCGAACATTCTAGAACTTTATACCGAAGTGAGACTTAGACCCAAGTGTGGCATATCACTGCATTCGTTTCATTGTAAGGAAGTCAACGGTGACATTTACAAAAACATTCCTGGACATTCCAGAACATTCTAAAAAAAAATAAAGTGAATGCCTGTAACTAGAAGCCAAGTCAATATGGATGTACAAATGGCAAAACTGTTAGAAATGATGCAAACCATGCAAAGTAAAATGGAAGACCAGGCGAAAACGATGCAGGAGAAGTTAGAGGAACAAGGACGGACGATGCAAGAAAAATTTGAAGAACAAGGGCACCAGACGAAGACGACACAAGAAAAATTAGAAGAACAAGGACAAACAATGCAAAAGAAATTTGAAGAACAAGGGCATAAAATTGAAGATCAGACTCAAATGATGCAAGAGAAATTAGAAAAGAAATTAGAAGATCAGATGCAGATACTACAACAGGAAATGAAAGCTCAGACAAATGAAATGCAGACGAAGTTAGAAAAATTAGAATATACAGTAGAGGAGAAACTGTTAGAACAAAGAAAAGAAATTGACGAAGAACTGTTAGCACAAAAACAGGAAATACACGAAGAAATAAACCAGGTTAGAGAAGAGCTTCGACATAAATTAGACCACATAACAAAGGAGGGCGTAATCAAATCAGAAGGACCGGTTATTCGAACTCAGAAGACGAGACCCCCTGAATTCGACGGTAAGGTTTCCTGGAATGTCTATCTGCGTCAGTTCGAAGCAGCAGCTGCAGCAAACGAGTGGTCTGATTACGAAAAGGCTACCGCTTTAATAGTTGCTCTACGAGGAAGCTCTTGACGTCTTACAAGGAGTTCCTGCTGGGCAGCAGAGTAACTATGACCTTCTGAAACAGCATATGGAAATGAGATATGGGGATAAGCACCTGCAGCAAGTGTACCAGGCACAATTGAAAAATCGTCACCAGCAGAGTGGAGAGAATTTACAACATTTTGAGACAGACGTTGCTCGACTGGTTCGATTGGCATATCCAACAGCCCCGTCCGAATTTGTAGACCAGCTCTCCATCCAAGTGTTTATCGACGGCCTAAGAGATTGCGAAACACAGCAGGCACTACGACTCGCTAGACCTAAAACGTTGAATGACGCTCTTTCGCATGCACTGGAATTTGAGGCAGCAAAGATGGCATCCGGTAGACATGTTAAAGTTCGAGCCATCAGTGATAACAGCGATAATATGGGAAATGGAGACATAATCAAAACGTTGAAGGAGGTCATTGAGAAACTCAGCCCAACTACCAATCCGAAGAGAACAACCTGGCAGCCGAAGAGATCGCCCTCTCCAATGTTGGAACTGTGGGCAGACGGGACATTTGAAGAGACAGTGTAGGGCCCCGGTCGCAGATCAGCAAAAACGCGACTCCCAGGCGGCAGCTGCACAGGAAAACTAGGCTCAGCCGGCTTAACGGGGCAAAAGCCGGCTGCGTCCTCCTACCATGCCCACGAGAAGAAATTACGTTGTCACGTCTCCAGGACTCTGACTCTTTGTTAGTAGAAGGCATTATTTTTGGTCGTATGTTCCCTATGGTAATCGACACTGGAGCGGCAAGAACTATTGTACGACCGAATATTATTGGTGATTGGCGTATTAAGAGCCCTACCAAGCGTTATGTCCTTACAACAGCCAATGGACAACAACTGCCAGTCAAGGGGAATGCGAGCTTGACATAGAATTAGGAGACGTCAAATTCAAACACAGAGCCCTGGTAGCAGATATATCGGATAATGTCATACTCGGACTAGACTTACTACGAGCAAAGGGTGAACTTAGATTTGAATGCTGGTATGCTACGGATAATGGGTGAGGAAGTAGTGCTAACGACCACCACTGAGAATAATGCTATACGGAGACTCGTTGTTAAAGAAGATGTGGTACTACCTGGTCAGACCGAAACATTGGTTGCCACTGTAATGGATGGAGAAATGTCTTGCAGTGTTGGAGTGGTGGAACCCAGTAATCCGGATCTGTTCAATAAATCTATAGTCACCGGCCGCACCCTGATTAAACCAGAGAAAACGACAATAGTACGGGTAGTTAACCTGAAAACCTTTCCACAGAAAATTACAAAGGGAACTGAAGTAGGAGTCTGTGAACCTGTTACCATGGTCAGAACACTCAAAGAAAACAACGAAATGGAGAAGAAACCGAATAAGACCAGTCTACCGGAATGTCTAAGGGATATAGTGGATAGGGCCAAAGAAAGATTAACAGAGATGGAGGTGGAACAACTGGAAGAGCTGCTAAGTGAAAATGAAGATGTGTTTGCACTTAAACCAGGCGACTTTGGGAGAACCAATGTAGTGAAGCATCGAATCGATACTGGTTCATCATCTCCTATAAAGCAGCCACCACGTGGACTTCCATTAGCCAAGCGAGAAGAAGTTAACAAGATGTTAATTGAGATGCAAAATCAAGGCACCATAGAACCATCTCAGAGTCCTTGGGCTTCTCCTGTAGTCCTGGTCAAGAAGAAAGACGGCTCCACCCGATTTTGTGTGGACTACAGAAAATTAAATGACGTCACCAAGAAAGACAGTTACCCATTACCGAGGATTGACGATACTCTGGACACCTTGGCTGGTGCGCAATGGTTTTCCACTTTGGATTTAAAGAGTGGATATTGGCAAGTCGAGGTCAGCCCAGAAGACAAGGAAAAGACAGCATTCACTACCGGAAATGGATTGTGGCAGTTCAATGTAATGCCATTTGGTCTATGTAATGCCCCTGCCACTTTTGAACGACTGATGGAAACTGTACTTCATGGCCTGCATTGGGAGACCTGCTTGATTTACTTGGACGACGTGGTGGTGCTGGGACGCTCTTTCCAGGAGCACCTGAAGAACGTGTCCGAAGTGTTCAAGAAGTTGAAAGCAGCAAACCTGAAGTTGAACCCGAAGAAGTGCAGTCTGTTCCAAAAGGAGGTCAGATACTTAGGCCACATTATTACTCCACACGGTGTGAAAACAGACCCGGAAGACAGAGTGCATAAAGAACTGGCCGGTTCCTAAAGACAAACATCAAGTTCGAAGTTTTCTTGGCCTATGCACATACTATCGACGATTCGTCCAAGGATTCTCGGACATTGCCAAGCCTCTTCATAAACTCACAGAAGACAACATCCCGTTCGAATGGACGACGAAATGCCAGCAAGCCTTTGAGACGCTGAAAGAGGCCCTCTGCACTACCCCGATTTTGACATACCCAATACCTGGACAACCATTTATAGTGGACACGGACGCAAGCAACATTGGAATTGGCGGAGTTCTTTCCCAAATACAAGATGGCCAAGAGCGAGTACTGGGCTACTTCAGCAAAGTCCTGTCAAAAGCCGAAAGAACTATTGTGTGACTCGGAAAGAATTACTTGCCATCGTCAAGAGCCTAGAACACTTTCATAAATACCTGTATGGCCAAGAATTCCTTCTAAGAACGGATCACGCTTCCCTTAAATGGCTGTTGCAGTTTAAGAACCCGGAAGGACAGATGGCCAGGTGGCTGGAACGGCTGCAAGAATATCACTTTGTTGTTGAACATCGAGCCGGCAGGAAACATGGAAATGCAGATGCCCTTTCTAGGAGACCCTGTCCTGTCAACTGCAAACACTGTAGTAGTCTTGAAAAGAAAGAGGACATCTCATCAGTTCCTTGTAAGGTGGTAGCAGCCCAACCTGAAGACAGATGGAGTTCAGCGGCGATTCAGGAAGACCAGCAAGCTGACTGTGACATCAAGCCCTTACTAGACTGGAAAGAAGCCAACAACCGACCCTCATGGGCTGAAGTCAGCAGTAAAAGCCCAACATTAAAGAGCTATTGGGCTCAATGGAATTCCTTGGTGTTGGAAGACGGTGTCCTAAAAAGAGCATGGGAGAACAATGACGGAACGGAGGTCAAGAAACAAGTACTACTCCCGAGGACACGGGTCAAGGAAGTGCTGCAGGAAGTACATGGAGGTACTGGGGTGGACATTTCGGTATCAATAGGACTCTACAGAAGATTAGGAGCGTTTCTACTGGTTGAGCTGTAGGACGGATGTAGAAGATTGGTGCCGAAAATGTGACGTATGTGCAGCCAGCAAGGGACCGAAGACCCGTTCCAGAGGCAAAATGCGCCAGTACATCGTAGGAGCACCGTTTGAGAGGATTGCGATTGATATCGCTGGCCCCTTTCCGAAAACCCAAAGTGGGAACCGATATCTACTAGTGGCCATGGACTACTTCAGCAAATGGCCGGAAGTATACCCCCTTCCCAATCAAGAGACCACAACCGTAGCAGAAGCGCTAGTCAACAACCTGTTCTGCAGATTTGGTGTGCCCATGGAACTACATTCAGATCAGGGCAGAAATTTCGAATCAGGTGTGTTCCGAAAGGTCTGCGAGCTTATGGGAATCCGAAAAACCAGGACCACCCACTGCATCCCCAGTCAGATGGTATGGTGGAACGCTTCAACGCCACACTAGAAACCAATCTGAGGATGTTTGTGAACGAGAACCAGACAGACTGGGACAAGCTCATTCCACTCTTCCTGTTAGCTTACCGCTCAGCTGTCCATGAAACGACTGGGAAGACTCCCGCAAGGATCATCTTTGGAAGAGCTTCGCCTTCCAGCAGATTTGGTATTTGGTCGTCCTGCGGAACAGCCCACAGAGCCAGACACTTATACCCATGACCTAGAACGAAGACTAGCAGCCGTACACGATCAAGTCAGATCTCGAATGCGATTAGAGAGCGATCGCATGAAGACTCGATACGACGTCCGGGCCAATACAGTCGGATTCCAACAAGGCGACCTGGTGTGGCTGTACAACCCCACGCGGAAGAAAGGAAAATCGCCTAAACTACAGAACCGTTGGGAGGGCCCCTATACCGTCATTAAAAGAATCAATGACGTCGTCTACCGGATACAAAGGACTCCCAGGAGTAAAATGAAGGTCGTCCATCTGGAGCGTCTGTCCCCGTATAGAGGTGTATCCGATCGGGACGATCGGTCCTAAGGAGAGGGCAGTGTCACGGAATTTGCCCCACTCACTCCCAAACCGACGACTGTGGCACCGCGAATTGCCTAAGATTGCCCCGATCGCCCCTACGCCATTCTGGTAAACAAACAACATGCCGTGATCGAGATCGGCCTGGAAAAATCGAGAATCGACGAGAAGCGTTCCAGTCGTACGAGAAAAGGGATCTAGAGATACTGGAATATATCTGGAATATTCGTTGGGTCTATAAAGAAGAATAAACGGCCGAGTTAGTTAGTCTTGTATAAGTCTTGTATTACAGTCTGAATTAAAGTGTTTAGTTGGAGATATCAAAGTGATTTAGATAGTGATTAATTAAATAAGTGTTTAGTTGACCTGTAATTAGTAGTGTTCAGTAGTTAATAAGAGAAAAAGTCGGATTGGGAAATCCGTGACAGTATCTTGTGTAATGTAATGATTCCCAGAGTATCGCGCTCTAAGCGTCGACTGTGAATTGCAAGGGCCCATGTCAGCGAAAACAAAAATTAGGGGTGCATGAGATGTAAATAGATGTACACGAGAATGGGTCCTATTTAAGGAGGTGACCGTAATTTTGGTTTTCCATAAAAACTCGTCATTACTTTAAAAATGCATTACATAAAGTATTACGTTTTCGGAAATGACTGTAAAATTATCCGTACTGTACAATCTATTGTAATAATAATTGCACAATTGTTGCTGTCAAGTCGGTATAAGGATGTATGAGTCACATATGATATTCACAAGAAGTTCATAACATATTGAATATAATTTATTTTAAAACTGCGCATGGGTGCACATAGGCCCGGCGCAAAATGAGACGCAGCTTGGTGAGGTGACGCAGCGTGAATCAAGGCGAGTTTTTGTGAATCTAAGTAATAATACGAGAGTTGTCCGTAAATTAAAGACTCAAATGTTTTTTCAAATATTAAACATCATTTTATTGCAAAACTAAGTACATACTCTGGAGCTATTTTTCAACGTAGTCCCCGTCATGATCAATGCATTTTTGGAGTCGTTCTGGGAGCTTTTTCATACCAGCGTCGTACCACTCTCCCGCCGACTCGCGAGGAAGGTATCGACGGTTGCCTTCAGCTTTTCGTCGCTGGAGAATTTCATTCCTCCTCAGTGTTGCTTCAGGTTGGGAAACAAATAGTAGTCAATAGGGGCCAAATCACGGCTGTAAGGAGGATGGTCTATGATTTCCACAAGCAAATGCGCCTCAACTTTCATCACTGACTCGTCCGAAACTGATGGACGCCCACGCCGGCCTCGTATGCACGTTTGTGCGACCGGCTGCGAACTCTCTACCCCACATTTTTTATGTCCATACACTTTTCTCCACACACATCGGTCAACTGACCATAAATTTCAATAGAGGGTGCCTCCTTAAACCACAGAAATCTAATCACCGAACGCAAGTGACATTTGGCGGGAGCGTCGATTTTTCCTTTCATCGTTAACGGCTCCTAAGCCAAGATTCCAAGACTGACCGTCACGGCGAGGTAGTGACCAGCCAGATTAGTGGTGGGGGAAGCAAGAAACACGGTGCTGTTGTCAGATTTAAGCTAGGGGAGCTTGTTGGAGACTTTAATTTACGGACAACCTTCTTAGTTATTGCGCATATTGCGCAGTTTTCTTTAGAAATCACGGCGCGTGTTTGAAAACATGGAAGAAAAATTAATCGAGGCTGTGCGAATTCGACAAGTTTTGTACGATACAAGCCATGTAGACTACATGAGAACAAAATCGTCACTAAATTCTTTAGTTAAGGCAAATTCTCCATGAGTTTTTGGTTATTTTTTCAAGTACAAGTTTTTTTCTGACTTTTTATTATTACCGTTCTGGGTGATACACTATGTTGTTTCGGACTCAAACTCGTCTTCTGAATCAGATTCAGAACTAAATTGAGAATCAATGAGTGCAGTAGCACCATTTTTCAGTAATATGGCTTGCCTGCGAAGTGAAAACTGCAATTGTATTTGCGGGGTACCCGGCTAGCAGTTTCCTCCCGCATAAAACTCCCGTGACTCACGCTGCGTCACCTCACCAAGCTGCGTCTCATTTTGCGCCGGGCCTACAGATTTATGTCGAAGTGAACGTTACAATTCAATTCCGAATATTTCTTTCTCATTAAAATAATCTTTATTTGTTTGTTCTTAATAGTTTATTTTGGTAACATAATTTAATTTTGTTAACTGAAATATAACAAAAAATAAATTACTTAAAAACATCCACGAAGGATTTAATTGCATTTTTATTTTGAAAAAAAAAAATGTGTTCAATTACACGCATATTTTTCATATGAAGAAGACGCATGTGTAAACCAGCACCCATTGACAAAGTTGCAGTTATAGAGACGTGACCTTTTTTCTGAAAGAAAACAATGAAATACAGGTTTTTGGTGATTAGAAAAATAATTGATTATTCGAATATAAACAGCAAATCCTCACTTACGTCTTTATGTAATTATGCTAGTGAGTTGTTTCCACTAATAGAGATCTAATTAAATTTCTACTGCAAACTCCCAGTAATTGAAAAACTGATTTGAGGAAATGTCACGATTATTGCAATAGATTGTACAGAGTGTCTCAGAGTATGGGCCAACTGTGATGATACAAAAAAATTAAATAAAATTTGGATTACGTGGTGTTAAATGGGATGAGGTAAGCTCCACTTTCAGTCGAAAGTATTATCTTAGGGATTTGACAGAAACGACTAAAGACAATGGTATTTTTTCCAGATATATACCCAAATTTGTATTTTATTAAATAGTACTATTTGTTCTAATAACCATTTATTAAAGAACTTTTTCTGTATTACTTCCCTTTTAAAAGTTATAAGTAATATCGTCCTAAAGACTAAAAAATAAATACCATCTAATAATCTCATTAGCGGTGAAAGGATCAAGTAGTCGGTGGAAAATAATTGATTATTTGTTGTTTAAAATGGATAAATGTTATTAAGAATAAATAAAAGGATTAAAATCAATACAGTTAAAACAAAAGATGATGATAACAATAACTAAACTTGAAAAGTGAGGCAAGCGCCCTCATACTCCCCGAAGTTGCCGGTATGTCGAACGATGTGGTCGTGTCTTTCAGTGGCTTAAGCTGTAAACGCTGTAAAGCTAAATTACTGGTGTTAAATGTATTAAATGTGACAATGTATTTCATACCAGCTGTGTTAAATACTACAACCAAAACGTAAAAATTTTGGATTACAAAAACACCGTAATTTGTTGTGACAAAGAAGCCACAAGGGTATTTGAGGCTGAATTCTATGACGCTATGGATGAAATCAGTAAATTGGATAAAACAACTGAGAAGGTCGTATATTCTTATATTATTAGACAGAAGGATATTTTAATCAATGAATTAAAAGACAAAATTGATTTATTAAATAAGCATATCGAACTATTGTCGAAAATGGTTCCAGTGACCGTTCCTAAAACATATCCACAAAAAAACGAAACGGATAAGGGAAAAGTAAAAAGTGATAAGAACGATCGACCGAAACAAACTGCAAAGGTTAATAAACAGACTGTCTCTACTGAGATTTTAAAGGTGCAAACGGAACAAAAATGTAAAGAAATTATTAATTTAGCCATGACTGATCCTTCTACTGGTATACAGGATGATGTAATTCCGGAGAACGTGATGGACCCTATCCCTAGCACGCAAGATAATGTAAATACGAGGGACGAAGGAAATCAACCAGGCAATTGGCAGACAGTAACAAATAACCGTAAGAGGAGACAAAGGATTGTTGGTAGTAATTCAACGACCGCCATAAAAGGGGTGCCAAAAATAGTCCACCTTCATGTAACCAGGGTGGATCACAAAACATCGGCAGAAGATCTCAAACTGATGCTGAATGAAATTTTCCCTGAAGTAAAGTGTACTTCTATCACTCCGTTGCAACCAAATGTATACTCTTCCTTTAAAGTATCTATTAATCAAGTAAACTTTAGAAGAGCTATGAATCCCAAATGATGGCCTGTCGGGGCTTGTGTTAGCAAGTTTTTCCAGAAGCGCCCTTCGGACCAGGTCACAACGTAATGTTTGATCCTGACTTTTTATTAGTGAATGTCCGTAGTTTAAATGCTGAGTCTCTTGATCACGTAGAGTGTGAATTTTCAAATAGCAATATCAAGTATATCTGTATAACGGAAACTCATGATTCCGACGCTTCTATTATTACTAAGAACATTAGTGGATTTAGGCTAGGTAGTTACTACTGCAGAAAAAAATTTAAATGTGGTGGTGTTGCAATTTTTACACGTATTGACATTAATTGTTCAAATATTATATTGGATCAGTTTTGTTGTGATAAGGATTTTGAAATTTGTGGAATTAACTGTAGTTTAGGTGACAGGAGTTTAATTATTTTAACTGTTTACAGATCTCCTGATGAAGATGTTCAACGGTTCTTTGAACAAATTTTAAATATTTTAGAATTATTATATAAACCTAATGTTAATGTTGTTCTGGCAGGTGATCTCAATATTGATGCTAGAACTAATTCTAGAAATAAAATTGTCTATGAGTCCCTTATGTATCTGTTGCAGAGCTTTGGTTTACATCAAGTGGTAGAGTGGCCTACCCGCGTAACAGATTGCTCTTCCACTATCATTGATCATATATACACAAACTTTAGTGAATCTACAGTGTGTGTCATAGATAATAATATCTCAGATCATCGCGTTATTCTTTTTGAATCATCTAGTATACAAGATGAAGAATTTCATAAACATATCACACAGTATAAGCGCAATCTTGGCGCAACCAACACAGCATCCTTTGTGGAATCTTTAGCAATGGAGGATTGGTCATATATTTATTCAATACCTGATACAAATAATGCATATGAATTTTTTATTAACAAATTTCTGTTAAGCTTTAATACATGTTTTCCCATAAGAAAGTGTAGTGTTTATCGGAAAAACAATTGCAGATGGGTTACTGATGACGTAAAAATATCGAGTAATAGATTGAAAGATTTATACATCTTAAAAAGTAATTTTCCACAGCTCAATCATTTCTACATGCAAGCTAAAATTCGTCATAATAAATTAGTAAAAGATACAAAGCGAGCTTATTATCAAAATCGTATATTCAATTCGATTAACATGTCTGCAGAAGTCTGGAAGGTTATCTCTGAGTTGTCAATGGGCGCACCTAAACATGGGAATCTAAGTCTTTTAGAAAATAACAGATTAGTTGACAATCCCTATTTGGTAGCTGAAACATTTAATGGTTACTTTATTAATGAGCCTAAAAATATTGTAAATCGAATTTCAAAAAAACCAGATAAAGTCTTGTATCCGATATCCAATAGTTGTTCTATATTTTTAATTCCATTTACAGAGAATGAATTGTTGGATCTTCTTATACTTAAACTGAAAAATAAATCATCAGTTGGACCAGATGATATTCCAATGTTTATCATGAAAAAGGCGTTACCTTTGATAATTCAACCGTTAACTTATCTTATTAATTTTTCTTTTAGCACTGGCATATTTCCAGAAATATTAAAATTGGGTAAAGTCGTACCCACTTTTAAGAAATCCGATCCTCTTCTTGTTCAGAATTATAGACCAATAACCGTACCGTCCTGTTTTTCTAAATCCTTTGAATATGCGTTTTTGCATAGATTGTTACCCTTTGTCAATAAACACACTATATTTTCTCCTGGTCAGCATGGGTTTCTGTATGGAAAATCTACTAATACCGCTATTATGTCACTTTTAGAAACTATGATTGATCATGTTGAATCTGGAGAGAGCCCTGTTGGTATCTTCTGTGATATCAGCAGGGCGTTCGACTGTGTTCAACACAATATTTTAATTAACAAATTGTCTGTGTATAGTATTAGGGGCGTCGCCCTTAAGTGGGTGCAATCCTTTCTGAATAATAGGTCTCAGTATGTCAGTGTTAATTATATTGATAATTGCAAAATGAAAAAAATTAATTCTAATATTTTAATTAATAATATAGGGGTTCCACAGGGATCTGTGTTGGGGCCAATCCTTTTTCTTTTTATAGTAATGACATTGACTCGGCTTCACCTGCTACCTCTGTTGTTCGTTATGCTGATGATACTGCGCTTTTGTTTTCATCTCCTGTTCTAAGGATTTAAGTAAGATATGTCAGAGCTCAATGAACGATTTGTTGGCTTGGTTTAAAAGCCATTGTCTTTTCTTAAATAGTTCTAAAACAGAGGCCATTAGATTCTCTAATTTCTATTAATTCGCGTAGTATAAAATTTTTGGGTGTTGTGATTGATGAAAATTTGCAGTGGAAAGACCATTGTCTCTCCTTAATTTCTAAATTAAATTCAGAATGTTATAAGTTTAGAAGACTGACAAAGATACTTACTACACATCAGTTGATTAGTTTATACTATGCGCAGGTGGAGTCGCGACTGCGATATGGAATTTTGTTTTGGGGTTCGTCCACTCTGTCACGTGATGTTTTTATTGTCCAGAAGCGAATATTGAGATTAATTGCAAATATTTATCGCCTGGATTCATGTAGAAATATTTTTAAAACCTATGAAATTTTAACCTTATTTGGTCTATTTATTTTTGAGTCTGCGGTGTATGTTTTTATGAATAAGAAAAAGTTTCTGGTAAATTCAGAAATCCATCAATACAATACAAGAAGCTGTAACAAATTTTATATACCATACTGTAAATATAATATCTCTCTGAAATCACCGAATTGTCTAGCTATTAAGTTATATAATCATTTACCATCTGAAATAACAGGCTCACTCACACAAGGTATTTTTAAAAGTAAACTGAAAAAATTTCAGAACGGTCATTGTATAGTTTAGATGAATTCTTTTTATTGTAGCTAAATTACACCGGCACTGACTAATAATTGTTTTGTTGTTTTATGTTTATTATTTTTTACATGACTATTCCTATATGTATGTATGTATATCTTTGGAAAATAAATATTATTATTATTATTACAATCTATACTCTATATGACCTCTCATTTCAAGACACGTATCCAATCTTTGTCTGACTTCTATGTGGGTTGCATTTATTAACATTTCGCCGTTAAGCTGATTTTTTAAATATAAAAAAATATTTAAAAAATCAAGGGGTATTAGATCTGGTGACTTTGCGGGCCACTGAATAGGTCCATTAATACCAATCAATTTTTATGGAAAAGTAAATATTGCTGCACAATCCTGGCCTTGTGGTATAAGGCTCCGCCGTGCTAATAAACGCCCATTCTCTAGAACTGCAGGAAGTGCTTCTTGTAGGACACTTAGATAACTCACGCTGTTCAATGTATGTTAATAAAAATAAAGCCCAATTAAATGCTTACCGATGATGCCGCACCATACATTTACTCCAAAATGGTCTTGGTTTTGGACTGAATTTACAAGTGGGGATTTTCAATGGACCGGTAGTGTTCGTTGCGCCTGTTTGGCAAACCATTACTGACAAATCGACTTTCGTCCGCCCAATGATCGTGTCGAAAAAGGTTCTGATCAACAGTTTATACTTTTACTACAATTTGGGCTATAAAATTAAGCCAGTTTTCAATGTGACACTCGTGCAAATACTCAAAATTGTGAATTTTGTAATCATGATACCCATTGGTCTTTAAAATTCGTTGAACGGTTGATTTATCCAAATTTAATTTCTGGCTAGCCTACCGTATACAATTTCATGAATTTTGTTCGAATCTTGTAACAGTCTAGCTATATTAACATTGTGCCCTACCGTTCGGTCGATTATTTGGTTCTTCTGTACAAAAAAATAAGTACATTTTGTGGCAAGGTTATCTCCAAACTTGTAAAGGTTCTATGACCAGGAATGAGACGCTCTGGATACCTTTCTTACAGCTCTTCTTGAATTTTTTTGTAACTCGTCATAAATTAGACATATATTAGTAATGACAAGTATTTTGTGACATTTATGCACTTTAAACAACGAACATTTAATTATTTTCCAACGACTACCTACTTGATCCTTCTACCGATAGTGTGGTTTTTAGGTGGTATTTTTTTGAGATTCTTTAGGACGATATTGCTTATAACTTTTAAACGGGAAGTACATATATGTTGAAGGAAAAAACTTTACGCAGCTATTTTTCCTCATTTTTGTTACCTGCAAGAAAATACACAACAAAAAAACATTAAAATATGCCAGGAATAACTAATTTCAGGGGATAAAATATAGTTGTCTATGATGGATTTACGCTGGTTGAACGAAGATTGTTGAATGTTGTCGTAGAAAAGTTTATTGGTTGTCAATATTCCTCTCATATGTGATTTTGATATATTTTAGTATTTTAGTAATCATAAATCTTAAGACAATAGGAAAGCGGCTTAACGATTAAAGTGTCACCAACATTGGCGTCGAACAGAAAATTATTCGTGTTGTTGTATTACATTTTATCGCCATGTAAATAGTCTGAAGCGCTTCGCAATTTAACAAAAAATATATATTATTAAAATCAAGCCATCAATAAAATTAACATCGAATAGAAAATTATTTATGTCGCATTATATTTTTATCTGAATCACCAAAGGGATTGAATTGTTATCATTATCATGAATCACGGCCTTTATTCGTTTCACGGAAAAGATAAAATTAATTTTATGAGTACAGTAAAATTGAAAAAAATGACGCAAGCTATAGCTATATCCATTTTATCATATTTAAACATAAAAGATTATCGTTAAAAGTTCCAAAAATACTACAAACTGTCATCAACTCAGCAAAATTATTTTTAAACATTAACAAATGCAATTGTAATCAATTTATTTGTCTAAATACAACATACATAAAAGTAATAACCACAAAAAAAGAAAACGAGCAAAATCTAGAACAAAAAGACAAAGCAAAAATCATAATCGTTTTACACATTGACAATAATTTCTTGTTAATGCATCTTACACTTTACATAGGTACTGGTAAAATATCAATAAAAAAACTTATCCTCTCTTGCACTTTGCTTATATGCGAAAAACTCACAATTCAATAAAATTTTCTATTTTTAGCAACGTTATTAATAATTTGTACGCGAAGGGTGTCAAAGATTTCGAAATTTAATTTAATTTGTAATATATTTGTTATTTACTTGAAAACCTTTCGTTATAAAACAGCAATAGTTCTAGGTTGTAGAGATATCTTGAGTCTAATTATTCAGTATGTTAAAATATTCCCAACATTACCAGTGGCGTAGAAACCCTGTGTCAATTTTCTTTCATTTAAAATAAAAATGGTAATGCCACTGTCTTAATTATAAAAAAACTTAAGATACTTTAAATTAAGATTATAAATATAAATAAATATTTTTTAAAATTTTCTTTAAAATGCGTCATATTTAGGTCATTGTTCTTTAAAAATATCTGCATTTCGTAGTTTGTGCGAGGTGAGACCCATTATGATTCAGTAATACAGCACCATAGAGCAAGAGTAGATTCCTGACGACAAAGCTAAACTTACTTTAGTCAAAAGTTGATGGCTAAAAAGATGCAGTGTGTCAAATTAAAAACTCTATTTTCGTTATTTATAAAAACTTTTTAAAAAAATCCAAATATTTGAACACATTTTGGATATCGGAGTTTTTTGGTGGTGAGAAATTCAAATTTGTTTCTAATTTTGACGCTACTAGTAGAGGGAGCCACTTATGGCACATCATGCTTCTATTAAATGGCAGAACTTTTTTACAACTTGTATATACAACTGACTATAAAAAGCAATCGATTCATCTACCTTCTTTATATAAAAAAAATAATTCTATTTCAAATATTTAATACACCGAGGAATTTTTTTTTGGTTTCAGGCAGAGCGCCTTTTCCGTTGAAAATACAGCAAAATGTTACTTGAAAAAGTTACTCAAAATGGTAAATTATGGTGATGTGCAAAATTTTAATATTGGATTTTCAAGTTTCCTTCAGCTTTTGATACAACTGTGTACAAACCACGAAATGCAGAGATATTTTAAATGAACAATTACTCGAATACAACGCATTTTAAAAAAAATTGTAAACAATAATTATTTGTCCAAAATAACCAAAAATTAAAGTTCTTACGTTTTTTTTTATAATTTACGCCACTGGTGATAAAGGGATAATTAAACTTACTGAATAATTAGGGTTAAGGTATGTCATTATAACCTAGATTTATTATTGTTTTATCACAAAGGGTTTCCAAGCAAATAAAAAATATAATAAAAATTTCGAAATCTTTGATACCCTGTATCTCGGAGACCGTGAACTTTTAGATATTGTAATTTAAGTAAATTTCATTTATTTTCACTGTACAATAGCCCTTTCTAAGGATGCCAGTAATACCTGAGACATCCTGTATATTTTCCTTTTCCGCCATCCCTCAAGTAAAAATATGTATTTTTCGAGATAAATAAATACATTGTTTCATTTGAAATGTACACTGATTTCAATCAAAAAATATTTTTTTATTTTAAAACGTTATTTTTATATAGATTTGAACAAATTGTTTAGGGAAATGAAAAAAAAATAAAAATTTATTTGAAAATCATGTTTTAAAATTAAGTTTTCATAAGATATTCAAATGGAATAACTATTTATTTCATTTAAACAAATACTTGTCAAAAAATGAAATTTTCTTACCAAATACACCAATTTATTTTTGGCAAAAAAGTGATTATTACACCAAAAAAAATTACTCGAAACAAACTGAATTGTTTGATAATAAACATTTATTTTTCGGAGTACTGACTTTATTTATTTATTTAACAAATCCTTCCCGGAGAATTTTCGGTATATTTACTATTAGGCTGCTGTGATTATTAAATATTTGTGAAACTAAACTATTGTGTCCGAGTATAGTACTAATTCATATTAATCAGGACCATATAATCTATTGAGGATTTATTTTGAACTGTTGATATATTCGTAATGAAATCTACTTCCAACTGTTAACATTAGGTAGTTAGTTGTCCTACTCATCAATAGAGATCTAATGAAACATCTACTCAGAACTTCCAGCAGTTCAAAACTGTTTTAAGTGTTATTATTACAACAGATTGCACATAGGTTTAATTAAACTTAATGTTAAAAAGAAATTTCAGCACAAGTAAAATTTAAAATAGAGCTTATAAAACCTGACTCAAAATTATTTGTGTAATACTTTTTAATATTTACTCAAAAAGATTTGTGCAATTTTAATAATATAATTCCTCAACATTTTTACATAAGTATATAAATTATTATGTAACAAATTGTACGTCAACGTCGTCGGATATATGAAGCTATAACGATAAGAAATATATTAAATAAGGCTAACAACTATCCGAATTTGTTGGTTACCCACATACCAGTACATTTTTTATGCATTGTAAATTTCTGTTTGCAAATAAGAATTGTTGTCAGTCACATCTTTAAAAGCTTGCTTGCTTTAGGTGTATTGGTATAAACTTCACGGTTTTTAAAATCATGTGCTATTTCTGTTAAACATAACTTATACAGGGTGTTAAAAAAAGAGTGTAAAATATTTCAGGAGGTAATAGTATGAACCAAAATAAGCAGAAAAGTCTTAATAAACATGGGTCCGCAAAGTAACGGTTGCGGAGATATGGACCACTATTCGTTTTTCAAACATTTTATTTTATTAGGAATAAACCGACAAAGGAACCTGTTAACAAACAAAAAACAAAGTTACAGAAGATGTTCAAAGTGCCCTCCGTCCATTTTCAAGCAGGCACGACATCTTCATCTCAACGATATTCGAACTCTTTCGAAAACACTCTCCTTGGTTTGGATTTCTTGACACTTTTGATTAATCCGTAGCTGCAGCTCTTCTAGGCTATTTACAGGAGTACCATACACTAATGTCTTCAAATATCCCCTAACAAAGAAATCTAGAGGGTTCAGATCAGGCGATCTTGGAGGCCATAAAACAGGTCCGGCCTAACTGAATTAATTTTTTAAAACCAGTAATTGGTAATTAGTGATTAAAAATTTTGTTTTTGTAAATTGTCATTCATTACCACGACAAATTAACGGTCGAAGAAAAAGTTTTTCAAAGTTTTATACCATTAATAAAGACTAACCCACCGCAGACAGAAAAACAATAATAAAATTAATCCTCAACAATTCAATCTCATTATTTAATTCAGAGATACTCAGTAAACAGGATCAATCTCTCGACCAGAATAATTCTTCAGTTAACGACTTCTTTGATTTTAAAAAAGATTCCTTATTAAATGAAGAAGTAATTGTCCAGAATAACAAATTTAAGGACTTATTGAAAAGTAAAATTGAACTAGAACTTCTCAAATTCCTAGAAGACAGGAGAACAAGGATAGATATGCTAAAGATTATCAATTGGTAAAAGAAACTTTCATTAAATATAATACGAGTCTACCATCTTTGGCACCCGTCGAAAGATTCTTTTTTTTCTCGACATACATAAACTCTCCACGACGTAATGCTCTTATGGATGAAATGTTTGAACAACTGCTGTTTTTAAAGCCAAATGTATTTAATTTTTAAAATGGAAATGTTTTTGTGTTAATGAATTATTGTATTACTGTTACCTGCTTATTAATTATTTGTACTTTTCAATATCCCGCAAAGATTAAAAGGTCCTCATGTCCTCAACATTTTTAGCAAAGCAACAGTAACTTTTTCAATTACAAACTCTTCAATTAATTATTAATTGAATTACATTTATTTTAAAGAAGTTAAATTCCTGAGTAATTAATTACTTTTTTTTAAATGTAATGGTAATTGGTAACTTGCCCAGCTCTGAAAACAAAATAATAAATCTAATTTCATGAAATTGCTGTTTCTTGATACTTTTTGGTAAATGTCAAAAATGAAATATGAAATCATAGCCTACTAGTTGGAAAACTGTATACTTTACGTTTTGTCTGATTCAATTAGTAATGACACTGTTTCACAAAATCCCGATTTTTTCGAAATAATTGTAAGAAAAAAATTTTAAAATTAAATTTCCTGTAATACTGGTAAAATTATTTAAGAACTGCCATACTGATAAAAAAAATCATTTCAAGGGAGCCTTACTTCTAGTCCAGCCCTTATTTGGGCTTTCAACAAATTAATATTTTTGCTAATTAAAGATAACAATAGACAAATCATGTACAAAATTTGGATGCTCTATGTGAAGGCATTGCTGAAATATTATTGTTTTTCAAAATTTAACACTCATCTTCAGAGGCCTATAATATATCTTCAACTGGAAACTTAAACAGGAAAAAAAATGAAACGTTAGAAGGAAATGAATAGCCTCCTTGGGAATCACATCAATGGAAGATAATATGATTATAAAACACCTATTAGGAGCACATCCATTTGGGGACCGTCTAAGAGTAGCAAAGACCACCCTTAAACCGGAAACAAAGTTGAAACGTTAGAAGGAAATGAATAGCCTCCTTGGGAATCACATCAATGGAAGATAATATGATTATAAAACACCTATTAGGAGCACATCCATTTGGGGACCGTCTAAGTGTAGCAAAGTCCACCCTTGAACAGGAAAAAATGAAACGTTGGAAGGAAAGGAATAGCCACCCTGCAAACCACACCAGGGAACGATAATATTGTTATAAAACACATACTAAGAGCACATCAATTCGGGGGCCGTTTAAGGGTAGCAAAGCACAGTAACAACTGTAAAAAGTTTAAAATTTGCCTAAAAAGCAAAATGAAATATGTCTATACTTCTTCCATTAATTATCGCCACCCACAATAACTAACTAAACAGGTAAGAGGCGACGATATATAATTAGGAGACAAATTTTAAATAAAAAGCAAAGATTAGATAGAAAGCAGACTTCTACTAATGGCACGTAAACAGATTTTAGAAAGAGGTAGAAATTTACAGATTATACAATCTGATTCCATCTTGAGAAAATTAAATCAGAAGCGATGGGTATATTCGACGGCAGTAAAGATGATTTTTGGGACTTAATTTTAATGCAGGCGGAGCACCCTGAATACATAAAAGAAATAAGCATAACATCAATATGTACAGCGAAGAACAATTTGAAGTTTTAAAATCGAAATTCTTAGGAAGCAATTTACCGATTGTCTACTTTGACGCAACCGGGGGTGTAATAAGAAATCCCATGATTCAGATAAAGGGGAACATTAAATGTAAACGGATTTTCCTTTATGCAGGAGTTATAAATCTACAAAAAAGAAAAGAATTTATCCTATTTTTCCATGGTATCGTCAACACATGACTCTAATTCGATTTTTAATGTCTTACACGATTTTCGTTATTTCTGTGAAGGAAAATACCATTGGCCAGCATTCTCAGGTGTCGTAACTGACTTTTCATTTGCCAACTTACATGCAATATGCAAGGCATTTAATAGACTTATCTTGCTTGAATACCTTCAAAAATGTTATTTTGTATCCGAAGGTAAGAAAACAATGGCCAATGAAAGTTTAGTAAGTGTTTATGTGTTGCGCCCACTTTATGAAAATGGTTTCAAAAGATGTCGATAAACTTATGATGGGCTACCAACAGAAACTCTATTTGAAAGATTTGGTAGCGTCTGCGGTGTTACTAAATAATATTAACAAATTCGATATTTTTGTAAAAAATTTATATATCCTTCTTAAATCTCGAAGTTGGAATACACAAGTAGAAGAAGCCAAAAAACTATCTTGGTATAGAAATCACTGGACGATTTAATTTGTCACAGTGATATAGATAACATAATTTCGATTGAAAATCCACCTGAAAGCCTGTATAAATCAAGCCCATTTTATAAAAGATTTAGTAGCATCATCAGCTCAGTAAGGATAGATCATTCCGGAAATATAAATAATGAATTCTATAACCCCGAATATTTCGATTTAATTAATAATAGATACTTACCATTTAGCCCTCTATGGTGTTTCCTATTGTTGAACGGAAGTAGTCCCCTAAGTAATTCTATGGTTGAAAATTATTTTGGTCAACTCAAAAAGCATATGCTGAATTCGAACGATAATCTGAAATGTTCGCGTGTCATTCGAAAAATAAGAGAAGATGTATTATCTTTAAAGATAGAATACGACTTGCAGATTGGAAAATGGCGGTTGGCCACATCATCCGATCCATCAGATGAGAAAAATTCCCAGGAATCTTGGGCAAGAAGAACAAAAAAAATTAGTACTCACTTCGATGGTAAATATTTAAAAGATATTAAGAAGAAATCAAATAACATTATTTATCCAGAAGTTGACTATGGATGAGTGTGCATATTGTGGTCATGGCGTGTTTACTGAATCAACGTCACGAGTGCAATGTGATAAATGTAAGCGTTGGATTCACCATATATGCGAGAACCCTAATGAGAACAGCATGACATATGTTGACGCTTTCACTTGCAAGATATGCACGTTGAGTGTTGTGGGTAAAAGTGATATCTTGAAATGTCCTAGTAAGACGTATATAGAGATCGAAGATTACTTAAATGAATCACAAAAATCCCATGCGGAATTGATGGAATTAGGGTGAAGTTCTCAAAGTCGGTGTCAAGATTGCACAACGAAAGAAAAATTAGGGTGACCGCATCTCATTTTGGCAGAATTTGCAAAGCAAGAGAGGATTCATCCTATTACAACATTACAGAAGATATTATGGAACCCCAAGTTTAAAAAAAAACATCAGTTTTATATGGAATAGATCACCAGGATACAGTTCAGAAAGAATATTTGCGGCAGTCCCTAATACAATATTTCCCGGCTGGACAAATTGTCCACATATATCATCAATTCTTAGCTGCTTCCCCGGATGGCCTTCTTGGAAATGATGGAATTTTGGAGGTCAAATGTCTATATACAGCAAAAGATGTGTTCTTTCAAATTTAAATTCTTAAATAACGACGAAACATCTGTCAAATCCCATCATCCCACGAGTTATTACCAGATCCAAGACATTTCAGGAATAACCGACAGAAAGTGGTGTGATTTGATAATATGCACCAAAAAAGGTATTAGAGTAGTGAAAGTAAATGCCCCTCTTTCTGGAATGGAATGTTACGTAAGTTAAATTTTTTTATTACTTCTTCTCTATTACTACTTTCCTGGGGAGAAATCTCTCAATTTAAAGTGGACTACATTGGAAAAATTAAAATTTTTCGAAAATTGCCTTGTGGCCGATGTAAACTATTACAAACCCCTCCAAAACAACAGGGGCTACGTAGTGACATCCATTCCAGACATACATTTCTCTATAAGGAAAATTTTAATCGAAGATTTTTTAACATTAAACGAGAAGGAATGGATAAGCAGTTTTGTTATAGATCATTGCTTACATATATTAAATTCATCTACAAAAATGTATCAAATTATAACTGTTGCCAAATCCTCTATTATATTTGATGAAAAAGAAATTCTAAGCAATCCCTTTATAAATGGCATAAACTTTACAAAGAACTATGTAGTTATGCCCGTAGCAAGACATCGTCATTATGTTTTGATAATAATTAACTTCTCAGAAAAGAAACTGACGCTAATAGATTCTATGGGAAATGAAAGACGTATTTCTTAGAAATTTTCTTTGATTAATTGATAAAAAAACATTGATGTTAAAAACTGGACATTCGAGCGTTTAGAACACCTTATGCAAGTAGATGCGTATAACTGTGGTGAGAATAAAAATTTAAATTTCATCGACGGGAACATTAACTCGCACAGGAAAGAGCTAAAATGGTTGTAATTAGAAAATAGTTCAAATATGCAAAGTAAGTGCTTTTTCTGTTCGCAGAACATGATCTAACAACTTTCTAATGTAGGTCATGTTGTAGACATATACATAGAAGATGTCTGTTAACTGTTAACGAATTAAAAGCTAAAGTTCGAATCGAAAACAAAACGGCTAACGATTAGTGTGATTTATGTAGGGTTAATCAATTCATTGAATATACCTGTCGTATATCACTTTGTTCTCAATGAAATTAAACTCCTATTATATTATCATTTGAAATTTTCTTACCTACACGTTTTATCTTCAACTGGAATTTCATTTTTTCTTTCATTAAAAATTCAGTTACTGCGTTTGAAAGCTGTTTATATTTTGAAACCGTGAAAAACTTATTATATGCGAGTGAATTGTTTTGTATTAATAGGCATTTTAGTTGGTTCCTATATTTTCCTCATTTTTTATTAACTATCACATACAGCCTTTACAAGGCCCCTGTATCGGCTTTTATCAAAATACATTTTTCTTTATCAATTTATAGTGTATCCTGTTCAATGGTGGACTTTGCTACCCTTAGACGGCCCCCAAATGGATGTGCTCCTAATATGTGTTTCATAACCATATTATCTTCCACTGATGTGATTCCCAAGGTGGATATTCATTTCCTTCTAACATTTCAAATTTTTTTCCTGGTTGAGGGTGGTCTTTGCTAACCTTAGATTGGCCCCAAATGAATGTGCTCCTAATATGTGTTTTATTATATTATCTTCCCCTGGTGTGATTTGCAGGGTAGCTATTCATTTCCTTCCAACGTTTCCGATTTTTTTCCTGTTTAAGGGAGGCTTCTGCTACCCTTAGACGGCCCCCAAATGAATGTGCTCCTAGTATGTGTTTTATAACCATATTATCTCCCCCTGTGGTAATTCCCTAGGGGCCCTTCTAACGTTTCAAATTTTTCCCTGTTTAAAGGTGGGTGTTGCTACACTTAGATAAACACCTTGTAAGTTAATGAGGATTATGTCACTACATTGCCTATCGTTTTTAGTGCTAACATGTGTTGCTACCCGTTCCTTATTTAATATTTGCATACCTGCGTTCTATGCGTACGCTTATGGGTGTTCGGGTATTCTCGGTAAATTAGCGGCTAACTTCACACCGGTACAGTATACATATACCATCTTACTTCATTAGAAACTATGCTAGAAGTCTGTTTATATATACATTCCCGAGCATTTTATCTCAAGTACAATGTGAGAATTTCCATCAGTATGAAATGAAGTATACCTCATTGTATGGAACACTATCGAGAAAATAGTAAACTGAGTACATTTGGCAAAATATTAAAGTCAATAGTTTATGATACTTTGTTTGATTTTCTTAAGAATATTATAATTAATTGTAGAACATATTTTTTTCCTAAACATGCATTCTATTAAGCTATAATTATTACATCTAATTTAATAATCGGCCAAATAATAATTGATAATTGGTCAAATAAATATTTGTGCCAAAGTGCCTCCTCCTACAAAGATACAGGAGGATGAAGTTAAAAATGTTGTGTTTTCCTAATATTTCTAGATCATATTTGGGACATGTGTTGTTAAATGAGATGAAGTAAGTTCCATTTTCAATCGAAAATATTATCTATCATCAATTAAATTTTTTCCAGAAACACACCCAAATTTATTTCCTGATAAAAAGCTCTCTTTCTCTAACCTTTTTTATTAGAGACATTTTTCTGTACTACTTTCCGTTTAAATGTTATAAGCAATATCGTCTCAAAAGAAATACCCCTTAAAAATCTGGTGGAAGAATCAAGTAGTTGCTTAAGGTGCATAAATGTCACAAAATACTTGTCATTACTCAATGTGCTTACAAAATGTTTTCTCATTCAGAGAAAGTTGATATGTTGCTAATTTAGGGCGAGTCACAAAAAAAAATCAAGAAGAGTTGTAGAGTTATATCGAGAAAAGTATCCACAGCGCCACATTCCTGATCATAAAACCTTTGCAAGATTGAAGGCGACCTTGCGAAGAAATGAAGATGCAATGGTTTTTCAAACAGGCGCAATGAACACTACTGGTCCAGTGAAATTCCCCACATTGTAAATCCAGTCCAAAACCAAAGCCTTATTATTATGAACAAATATTGATCAGAGTGAGTTACCTAAATTTCCTACAAGAAGAACTTTCTGCACTTTTAGAGAATGTATCTTTGTAGTTGGTGGTGTTTCAGCACGACGGAGCTCCACCCCACAAGGCGAGGATTGTGCAGTAATATTTAGATAATACTTTCCCATAAAAATACATTGGGATTAATTGACCTATTACAGTGACCCGGAAAGTTACTAGACCTCTATTTCTTTATGGAGGGTTTTCAAAAATAAGGTTTACAAAACACCTTCGCAAGATATTAATCAATTGAAAGAAAAAAATCTCAATCGCTTGTACTAAGTTAAACGGCGAAATGTTAATAAACGCAGCCCACAAAAGAAGTCAGAGGAAGATTGGATATGTGTCTTGAAATGAGAGGAGGTCACATAGAGATAAGATTGTAAAGATGTATGTAGTATGAGGAGGTTTACCTCATTTTTTAAGTTCAGTTATTGTTATCACCTTTCATTTTAAGTGTATTAAAGAATTATTGAGTTTAATCCATTTATTTATTCTTAATGACATGCGTGCACTTTAAAAAACAAACAAGTATACCTTGTTGATGTCGTTATAGGCCAGGAGAGTTACAGATTGGCATAGCTCTAACGTGACGTAACTTAGATTGGAATTGGAATCGCTCGGGAATGGTATACCTATTGAAAATATACAGGTGCGCCATCTTGAAAAGGTGTGCTATTTGCATAAACAACGAAAAATTTAAAAAAATGCGAAAATCGCGTTGGTTTTTTTTTGGAAACAGTTGCATATAACTCAGTAAGTATGCATTTTAGACAAAAAATGTATACTTATAAATTTCCAAGTTTGACCGTGGCATCCTGCGCAATAATCAAAACATTTTAATCTTGTTTTACACAACTACAAGATTTTGTGCAGCTCTTTGTACATTTACAACTGATGTCTCGTAATATACTGTCAGGAACTAGTTGGTATATAATTTATTGTTACATCATTAACCGTTACGCCGCATACCCTTCCCAACTTTGGAAGTTAATATCTCAACATCTACTGGACCGAATTGGATGATTTTTTTTTTTTTTAAAAGAAGCGTCTTTCTGAGTACTATTTTTCTATCCTTTCCGATTTTTCCCACTCGAAAATCCCGCTTCACAGGCTTAATTATTTAAGAGCCAAAATTTTCAAACTTTTTAAAACCGCTCAAAAAATTATTAAAAATTGAAAAATGGTTAAGATAGCAATAATTGTATATGATAGTGTAAGGGTCCAAAGAGGGCGTAAAAGCAAGGGCGCAAAAAATATTCAACTTTTAGCCTGGCACAAAATTAAAAAAAAGGTCTTTTTGTCCAGGTAGGTACTTAACAGTTACATTATGCAAAAACTGTCAGTCCGATCTTAATCGGCCTTACGGCTCTCGTTTTGTATTGAAGTCAAGTACTTTTCTCTAAATGTATGGCGTGATTGGGTTATTTTTTCATTGTTAAATAGATAATTTAAAATTACCTTGTTTTTTACCCACTTTTTTGCGCTTTCGAGGATTTTGCAGCGAACATTTCAAATTTACGGATATCGGACTACCTATCTTGTAGAAAATTTCATAACGAACAAATTTATAAATATACATTTTTTCTCTAAAATGCATACTTACCGAGTTATATGCGATTGTTTCCGGAAAAAAACGCGATTTTTGCATTTTTTTTTCACTTTTTCGTTGTTTGTGCAAATAGCACACCTTTCAAGCTGGCGCACCTTAATATTTTCAATAGGTATACAATTACAGAGCTATTCTAATAGTTATCTAAGTTACGTAACGTTAGAGCCATATTTGAAAGATTTTGTCGTAATTCTCCTGGCCTATTAGGAGTAACTGTTTTAGTAATAATCCTATTTGATATACTCAACGCACTGAGTAAAAACTTTTTTGGTTTTTGCTTTCAGGTAAAGTGCCTTTTCTGCTGAAAATACAGCAAAATATTACTCGAAAAAGTTACTCAAAATGGTCTCAGTTTTTTTAAATGTGGACGTATTTTCAAATAATTTAATATAAATATCTCCATAACGAAGTCTCAGAAGACCTATTGTTAAATCTTATTTTTTAACAAGGAATGCGGGGTTTATACTTGGCGAAAGGTTTTTGAATCATATTAAAATAATTTGCTACAATATACAAAAAATATTAAAAAAAGTATTGATAAACAGCTGCGTTTAACACTGTTTATAAGAACTTGAACAATAGGTAACGTTATTTAATACTTTAATTGACAATCATGCAGAATTATTTGATATTTAATTTTTGGGTAAAAGTTAAACTATTTTATCTACAAGAATAAAATCAATTTGTCATCTACCGTTTAACTTATTCCATTTTTTAATACTTTTCTGTAATTTTATTGTTCAGTTTCGTCATAAAATTATCCAATAAGTTACATTTTTACACTATTGCCAACTTTGGAGGTAGTTGGCATTTGAAGTGACAAGTAAAGCCTAAAAAAATTTTTTTTCTACGTTCATGGAAAAAACAAAACTATTGAACTATATTTAGTGGAAAAGTGGTTATTTATTGCACTGGTGCAATAAAATGTGTATTGCAGTCATTCTACTACAGCGTTTTGTCATCATGACAAACAAACGTTCAAATCGACGTCACATTTTCCTAGACTTAGTGTCATCTAAATATAATTTTTGGGTTTTGCATGATGACAAAACACTGTAGTAGAATGCCAGATAAATGCAATAAACATTTTATTGCACTAGTGCAATAAAGAACCACTTTTTCCACTAAATATAGTTCAATAAAGTTTTGTTTCTTGCATGAACGTAGAAAATAGTTATTTATGCAACAAGTACAAAAAGTAACGCGACGTGAAATTGTCATTGACAACACGTCGAGTGCAATAAGCACTTTTTGTTCGAGTTGCATACAATATTTTTTCTATGTTCATGCGAAAACAAAAAAATTATAATTAGATGCCGCTAAGTCTAGGAAAATGTGACGTCGATTTGAATGTTTATGTTTGTCATGATAACAAAACGCTGTAGTAGAATGACAGATAAATGCAATAAACATTTTATTGCACTAGTGCAATAAAGAACCACTTTTTTCACTAAATATTGTTCCATAAAGTTTTGTTTTTGCATGAACGTAGAAAAATAACTATTTTCTATTTTTCAGTTTATCATAGAGTACTTATCCGACTTACATCTAAAACGTTTTTTTGCTATTAATTTTTAAATGGAGCGTAAGAAAATATTTTTCTTAGTAAAAGTTGTTGGATCAAATCTTAATGACGATGAAATCAGTTGAGTATATTCGTGAATTCTAAAAATATATTTTTTGCCATAAAATTCATTCTATTTAGCTATGACCATGCGGTTTTATTATATTCGGTAAATTTAAATGCATTCATTTTCTAATAAATTACTATTGTCATTTAAAATTATTGCTGAGGTAGCATTCTTACTGGAAATATACACAGGAGGTCTACCTTTATTTAGGTACAAATCCTTAAAGACTATATTCTTCAAGATAATGCAAAAATACATTTTTCTTTTAAATGGCATCGAAAATCGCGTCTCCCAATCCTACCACGGCTTTTGAGATGGCTATTCTAGGACTGCTATAATCTTTTTATACGAACTCTTAGCATTTTTTTAATTTTAAAGTTGATAAGATGGTATTAATTAGAACTCCTCAAAACCCCTATGTGTGCAATTTGAACGAAAACTATACAGTGTTTTCTTTTACATGGTCTCAAAGTTCTGGTTGTGTACGAATCCGTAAAAACTGTATTCATCAAGATAATCCAATAAATAGTTTGTCCTTTCTGGCTTTTCTGACTCTATTATGACTTTTAAGATGGCAATCAAATTTGATTTTTATTTATACCTCTGAAATACAATGATCATGTGAATCAGGACACCTCATGTGTGAAATTTGAACGAAAACAATACAGAACGTTTTCATTTATACGACTTCAAAATTGAGCAAAATATTAAATCTAAAAGACACTAGATGAGTCAAGTGTGCGCTGTGGAAATAATTTTGTTAAAAAGTATGAATAAATATTACAGCTGGTTGCTTTAATTATGCCTTAAATTTTAGAAATAAAAATATGATCCATTAAGAAAAAACAAACGAACGGCTCTGTCCCGATGTTAAATTTAAATTAAAATAAAAGAATTATTAATTAACTAACTAATTAACGAATATAAAAGATAATAGATTTATTTAATTTAATGGAAATTTTTCCAAAAGCCACCTTCTAAATTTATGCGATTTTTGAGAATATTTGATTCAACACAGCAAGAATACGTAATATGAAAATTGGATTACCCAACTCGAATTTTGATTGAATGTTACACAGGGTGTTTATAAATAAGTGCGAATTATTTTAAAGAGCGCTTGCCGAAGTTATGATGTGAAATAAAGTTCATATAAACGTAGGTCGAAATGCTTCGTTTCCGAGATACAGAGTGCTTAAATTTTAATTTTTTATTTTAATTGTTTCAGTTTTAAAGATATTGACTCGAAATTTGAAACACGCTTTGAAGGCATAAATGTGCAATTTTTGGGGTGATCCGAATATTTATACTTGCACCAGTGACGTTCGTGCGAGAATGCCACAATCTTTTTTAATAAAAAAAATTGTACGCCACTGACTTTTCTGGTTTTGATATTTTTTAGAAATCCGCCATCAATTCTGAATGAAATTGGTCAGCGAAGAATTGACATTCAACATCTGTTATAGGTTTGCGACTATTAAAAAGTATTTTTATTACTGTTGTTTTGTGTTATTGTTTTGGTTTAACGTTTCTGTATTAGATAATAAATTTCTGTATCTCAAAATAAGATTTTTTTTTATATATTTTTAGGTATTAATAATATTGTGTGAAACTACTCAGTGGACAAAAGCCCCAACCTGCGTTGAATTACACTCACAATATCTACCCATATATTCCTTATTATTAGCTTTTGTAACATTTTTTACTGTATTAGAAAGGTATTTTAAGCTAATATAAATCAAATCTCCTACAATTCCTATCAATGAAGTCATATGTATGTTCTCTGATACCAAACATCTAGGTATGCTAATAAACAATTCCACAGACAAAGCTATATTCAATAATTATCTAAAGAAAATAATTTATATAAATTTACTAACCTCTATAAATATCTAACTTCACTTTTTGGCAGTGGGAACACGACAAATTCAACCACAATAGATGAGATCTGACCTATTTCTGCATTTTTAGGATTGCTTCTTCAGGTGGCCTCCTTTGAATTGAATCAAATATCTAACTATAAAAATTATTATAAAAATTAAAATTATTTGAAGTTAAATATCGACAATGACAAAAAGTGACAGACTGTCAATGAATTAAATATGACAATACCTACTTGAATATTGTTCACCTTTTTTGTAAAAGTTTTTTCTACACCCGTATTATAACAATGCACTTATATGCCCATAATCCATTTCATAATGATACCCATTACGATACAGATTTTTAATCAATAGAAACCCATAATTTTTCAATCAAGCATGCTGTGCATTTGACGTTTATCCTAGGTTCCTATGTAATTATTTTAGATGTCAAAATCAGTACGTATTAAATTTTCGTAGATACCTAGCTAATATTGAATATAAATACAAATAAAATGTTTATAGTTTTCTTGTATCTATGGCAATACCAATACCTGAGGTATTAATTACAATTTTGTAGATTTTTTTTATAGTAATACGAATAATTACTGTTACCTATTGTGTTCAATAAAAATATAAAATTTATGGTTTTTGATTATTTTATTTTTATTTATTTTTATTTTATTTTATTTATTTAAAGAGGAACATAAACAGGCTAGAAGCCCAACACAATGTTCACTAAAAATTAATTAATTTAACAACTAAACCAAACATACTATTACATCATAGAAATGCATACATAAATACATATACACACAAAAATTTGTCATAATATTTTATACTAAGCAGCAGTTTTTGTTTTAGGGCTGTCTTAAAATTAGATAGTGATACGGTAAATATATCTACATTGGAAAATAAACTATTGTAAGTTCTGATCATTCTGTTTAACGGTGAATTTTGCCCAGAGTTAGTATGGTAAAAAGACTCTTGAAATAATATATTACCTCTAAAATTCCTGGAAGGTACATAAATATTTATGAGATCTACTAAATTAGGAGAATCAATTAGATTATTCAAAAGTTTAAATAAAAATATTACGTCAGCTTGCTTTCTTTTATTTTCTAAAGATTGAATTTTAAATGTTTGTTGTAAGAGTACTGAATTCTCAAAAGTATAAACTCCGGTCACTTTAAAATTTAAATATCTAAGAAATTTATTTTGAATTGCTTCAAGACGAAAATTATGAACCATATATTGAGGATTCCAAATGGTTGAAGCAAAGTTTATCTTACTATGTACATAAGCAAAATATAATGATTTTAAAGAATCCACGTTTCTAAAGTCTTTACATACTCTAGTGATAAAGCCTAACATTTTACTACTCTTTAAAGCAACGTAATCTATATGTGAAGAATAAGATAACTTCCTATCAAAAATAACACCTAGATCTTTTATCTCTTCTAAGTAAGAGAGCACTACGTTATTGAAGTTATAGTCAAATCTAAATATATTTTTATTACGAGTAAAACAAATATAATAACACTTATTGAAATTTAAGTGTAATTTATTCAATAGACAGTACCTATAGAATGAATCAAGGTCACTTTGAAATAACGTACAATCCGCTAGGTTATTTATTTGAGAAAATATCTTAAGATCATCTGCATACATTAAGAAATTACAAAATTTAAAGCATTTATTGATATCATTTATATAAATAAGAAATAATAATGGTCCTAAATGTGATCCTTGAGGTACACCAGAAGTAGCTGTAAAAGGAAGTGAGCGGTAATCGTTGATTGCTACCAGCTGCGATCTATTGAAAATATACGATGTAAGCCATCTTAGAAAACTTCCATGTACACCGATTTCAGCCAGTTTGGTTATTAGTATGTTATGATTAATTTTATCAAATGCTTTGCTAAAATCGGTGTACACTGAGTCGACCTGAATCTGACAATCCATGTGGTTATTAATGTAATTAGTATATTGTACTAGATTTGACTCAATTGATCTTTTAGCGTAAAAGCCGTGCTGCTGCGTAATTATTGAAGATTTAACAGCGTCAAATAAATGGTCATAACTCACTTTTTCCAGTATCTTACTAAAAATATTTAATTTACTGATAGGACGATAGTTTTTTACCAAATTTTTTCTCCAGATTTAAAAATAGGAATCATAAATGCCGCCTTCTATAATTGAGGAAATTCATCTTCTGTAAAAGATTTGTTAAATAAAAGAGTTAGTGGTATATAAAGTGAGTTTGCACATTTTTTATAAAGAATGAAGGAATTCCATCAGGACCGGCTCCTTTATTTTCGTCTAAGTTAATCAGAATATTTAGAACTTGTTGACTCTTATACTACTTATATTATTAATATTATTTCCCGAGTTAATTTGTAAAGCAGTTTGACTGTAGGGTTCATACGCGGTTTGGAAAAATAATGCAAACTGACTACAAATAGCGCCGCCATCTTTGGCGCAAGTATCGTTGTACAGCATAACATTTGGGATACATGGCCTAGCTTTTAACTGAGACATACTGCCAAAACTTTTTCTATTCTCAGGATTCCATCCTCAATAGATCTTACATAGTTATTATAATCAGTTATTATCAGTTATTTATCGGGTGTAGAAAAATAGCGTATGCAACTCTCATGTAATGGTTATTAATACATGATTGTTGCATAATATACTATTATATATTTTTAGGTATTAATAATATTGTGTGAAACTAACTACTCAGTGGACAAAAGCCCCAACCTGCGTTGAATTACACCCACAATATCTACCCACTGCCAAAAAGTGAAGTTAGATATTTATAGAGGTTAGTAAATTTATATAAATTATTTTCTTTAGATAATTATTGAATAGAGCTTTGTCTGTGGAATTGTTCATTAGCATACCTAGATGTTTGGTATCAGAGAACATACATATGACTTCATTGATAGGAATTGTAGGAGATTTGATTTATATTAGCTTAAAATACCTTTATAATACAGTAAAACAAGATTTTTTTTAACCACAATTATATCAACTTATTATTTTCAGTGTTTAATTGCATTTTTACTTTGATCATAATAACACTTTAGTAAAAGAGACCTTTAAATAAAAGATTAACAAAACCTACATTAAAATATGTTTTATTTTTTTCTCAAAAACGGTGCATAATACGAAAAAAACTGAAGAGACCAATTTCATTTAGAATTGATGGCGGATTTCTAAAAAAATATCAAAACCGGAAAAAATCAGTGGCGTACAATTTTTTTTAATTAAAAATGGTTGTGGCATTCTCGCACAAACGTCACGGGTGCAAGTAGAAATATTCAGATCACGCCAAAAAATGCACATTTATCCCTCCAAAGCGCTTTTCAAATTTCGAATCAGTATTTTTAAAACTCTCTGAAATAATAAATAAATTAAAATTTGAACACTCTGTATCTCAGAAACGAAGCATATTTCGACCTACGTTTATACGAAATTTTTTTCACAAAATAACTTCGGCAACCACCCCTTAAAATATTTCGCACTTATTTTCAAACACCCTGTATAATATTCAACCAAAATTCCAGTTGGGTCAAAAAACGTCTTAGATGTAAGTCGGATAAGTACTCTATGATAAATTGAAAAAAATAAATTTTTTTGGGCTTTAGTTGTAACTTCAAATGCCAACTACCTCCAAAGTTCGCAATAGTGTAAAAATGAAACTTATTGGATAATTTTATGTCGAAACTGAACAATAAGTAGTATTAAAAAATGGAATAAGTTAAACAATAGATGACAAATTGATTTTATTCTTCTAGATAAAATACTTTAACTTTTACCCAAAAATTAAATATCAAATAATTCTGCATGATTGTCAATTAAAGTATTAAATAACGTTACCTATTGTTCAAGTTCTTATAAACAATGTTAAACGCAGATGTTTATCAACACCCACGTATATCACTACATATTTGACTACTTTATAAAAGATCTGTAACTGTATCTTATTATTACGAGCTTACACATGTTTTAAACTAAATACACGACCTTTATAAACTTCTGTAATTTCAATTTAAGAATATTCACAGCATGACATTACAGTTATTTGATTTCCAAAATAAAATTAAGTTGTGAGAGACCATTACACTAAAAATTCGGAAACAGTATACAGCTTTCATACATCATAATTTTAGCTCAGCGATTATAAGGGTAATTTACTAATTGGGTCATCTATGCCAATTCTTTATCTGTACATTTATTTTAGGAACTCTTTCAGAGCGAACTTTTCTGCTTTAATTTTTCTTTATAATTTTGACCAAATAACAACTAATGCAAAACTGCACAACAATTACATTACATAAACTTAAAAACCGAATTTGATTTCCATACGAAGAATATGTTGCACCTACCTTTGTTATCCAAAATCGCTCCAATAACTTTAAATATGAACTAAAGGGCTCTGGAGTCCCAACTGCACTCGTTTAAAGACAAAACGCTTGTAAATATATCAATTTCTAGAAGCGTAGCGAACCAAATATAATTCTGTTATCAGAAATTTATCAGTTACCAATGTAAATATTGTATTTTAAGGCGGCTTTATCTGTGGCGCAAAATCCTATAATATCAATGTAATGTCAAAAGTTGCACCAACAAACAATTATTACAAATTGCAATTTTTTGTACTTGATTTTATTTATTATTAACTGAACTATGTATATATTTCATCTTACGCTCCAGGGAGGGATAACAAAAAATGATATTGAAAATAAAATACTTATCTTACTTAAAGTTACGACCAACAAAATTAATTGACAAAAGCTGTTGATTTTGATGAATAAATATGAAGTTAAAACTTTGGTACTTAAATTTGGAAACGCTGTATGTTTAATAATAAATCAAAATAGTAAATAATGTACAATAATTATGACCATACTGTTTTAGTGCTGAAGTAATTATGAATTCCGAAAGATATTTATTCAAAATTACATATTTTCACCGAACAAATAATATATGCATTAAGCCGGGGACACATTGCTCTGCCACGCCAGGCCATGCGATGTCATGTTTCTTCAATGTTAATAAATTTAATGTACTATAATGAATACATTTTTTCATTTTGTTACAGATCATTTACTTAACAAATGGTAAGTTCTAAGTTAAGCATGCGTTTGATAATTGTGATTGAAATTAAATAAATACACAAAAATTAAATTCAGTAATAAAGGTGATATCGATGACTCATCTCAAATTTATTTTGATTTCATTATTTAATAAAATATTTCATTACAGATTTTTTTATCCAATTTTTTAATGCTTTTATATTCTTATTCAAAATAAATATTTTTACAATATTGGAATATTGCAAGATAATTCAATTGTGAGTGCAAAATTAAAACAAATATATTATTCATTATAATACTAGAAGTCACTCACTAGGATTCTAAATTAAATGTGCAACTTGCAACAGGTTTAAGTTCATTATTCTGACGTCTGTTTGTGCCTAATATTTGTACACTTCAGATTTGATTACTAGGATGTCTATGTTATCTGCAAATTAATATGTGGTTTTTTACAGCTACGAAAGATTTAAGTGGCATATTTCCGGAGTGCAAAAAAATAAAGTACAATAAAATAGAATAGTTTATTTATCAATCAATATACGTAAATAATAACAAGTAATACTTAAATATAAAAAGTTTCATAAAACTGTGCTATACACTGTGTATGAAGAAAAGAAAGTGTAAATTACAAAATTTAATATTAACATATATCTAACCTACTTATTTCTAAATACTTATATCTAACAATACACACAAGCACATCATTTTTCTAATATATATTTTTTCGATAAAACTTCGTAGTGACATAAATTTTACTCTATATAATCAGAACACAGAATCAATATATACTTATTTGTGATATTTTGATACTGAGAACATATCAAGTACTGTTTAGGATTAATCATAGATAGTCTTCTAACCCATTTTCCGTAAATTTTGCTCAATTTTAGTGAAAATGCAATAGTTTTATATTTAGGTGTTCCCTATACATTATGTTTCTCGTTTTTTTTTCAGTTTCATACATTTTTTGTTTTTCTCCTTGGTAGAAAAAGTATTGGTAAAAGTAGAGAACATTAATATCTATTATTTTATTGATAATAAATAAATTATTTAAAGGGTAAATTTTTAATCCAACATTATCATATCTTAAATGCAATTCGGCAATCACAATATTTTTACCTGCCATTTGTTGAACCAGAAGATATCATCATTAAGAACGCCAATAATGGAAATGTGTATCTCCCAGAACAAATAAGCTAGTCGTACATGATATCTGCATGCATAACCTCGGTAATAAATAAAAAAACTTGTAAAAATACATAGTAGGTTATTATCTCTATTTGTAGGGCACTTCGATGGATCCCTTCCAGTCAAATCGATAATAAAACTTTCCAGACCTAAGATTCCAAAAATTCTCAAATGAATCTTTATTAAAAAATCGCAATGTTACAGCTATTCCAGACATTGCATTTAAAACCTGAAGAATGAACATCTCTAATTTAGCTGTAATAGATAGTCTGGAGACAAATTATCCTTCATTAACCAAGTTAATAATCAAATATTAACAATTTATTACAATCCCATGTCATATCACACACATCTCCTTTCCTACATAAAACAGAGGTGATGAACCAGATGATGAAAATGTTAGAAGAGGCATCATTCCCCTTATTCATTTCCTATATACATAATTCCGAAAATATTGAACAGGAAGAAAGAAAATTTTAATTGTCTAAATCTTGCCATATTTTGTTTAAAATCCTTTTTAAATACAGACATAATAGTTAGAGACCATTGTGGACTTACTGGCAAATACAAAGGTAGTGCCCACACAATAGCTGTAACATTCAATATCAAGATAGTCATGCAATTCCAGTAGTTTTTCACAATTTAAGCGGATACGATAGTCATTTTTTAATTCGAGCCCTCAGCCAAGAAATCAAAGGAAATATTAATTTGCTGCCCGTAAATAAGGAGAAATATATATCTTTTACAAAATATGTTAACAACATAAAGATTAATTTTAGATTCTTAGATTCGTTCCGATTCATGACAAGTAGTATTGATAAATTATCATCATATCTAGAGAAAAATCAAAAAGTTATAACTAAAAAGTATTACAGCAATGAAATGAAATTTGAACTACTACAACAAAAAGGTGTATTTCCATATGACTATCTCGATAGTTGGGATAAATTACTGGAGGAGCAACTACCTCCAAAGGAATGTTTTTTTAGTCAACTCAAAAACAGTTCAATTAGTGATAGCGATTATGAGCATGCCTGTAAAGTGTGGAACACATTTAATATTAAAAGTTTACAACAATACGCTGAACTCTACCTACAAACTGATGTTCTGCTTCTAGCTGATATTTTTGAAAATTTTAGATCAGTCTGTTTGGCAACATATCAGCTTGACAGTCTCTATTATTACACTGCCCCCGGTTTAGCATTTGGTAGTATGTTAAAAATTACAGAAGTTGAATTAGAGTTATTAACAGACGTTGATATGATCATGTTTATCGAACGAGGAATAAAGGGAGGGGTATCACAATGTTCCAATCGTTATGGCAAAGCAAATAACAAATATTTAAATTCAGAATTTGACCCTAATTTGCCTACCTCTTATCTAATGTACATAGATGTAAATAATTTATACGGTTCAGCAATGTGTTCCTCTACCACAAAGTAATTTCGAATGCGCCAGTGATGTATATTCGGTAGATAATATTGAGGAAATTCCTGACGATGGTGAATTTGGATACATTTTTGAAGTAGATATACATTATCCTAAGGAGCTCCACAAAAGTCATAAAGATCTACCCCTTCTACCTGAACATTTAATACCTCCAACATCTAAATCAAAAATTCCAAAACTATTAACCACATTATTCGATAAAAAAGATATATTATTCATTATCGTAATTTGAAACACGCCATATCATTAGATCAAAAAGTTGAGAAAGTTCTTAGAATTTTAAAATTTAAACAAAGTTGTTGGATGAAAAAATATATTGATTTAAATACAGAATGTAGAAAATTGAGCAAACATGAGTTTGAAATTGTTTTTTATAAATTAGCGAATAATGCTGTTTTTGGAAAAACCATGGAAAATGTTATGTAAAACCTTTTCTTTACCTATCTCCCTTTTCAAATTCAAAAGATTAACTTAATCAATTGTTTTACTAATGATTATAATCAGAAAATAACATTAAAATGGTACATTATGAAGGTTACCATAAAGGAATAAAAATCTCCGATAGAATTAAAGTAGCAAGATATTTTAAGAGATATCACCAAACAGAAATCTTACCAAAAATGAACAATTTTTCACCAACAAAAATTGAAAAACTTTTGAACAAAAACCTGAACAATACAAACCTTCCCTTATGTCCGACATATCTTCAATTTAAACGAACATAATTATAACAAACCAGAAGATACGTCTCATTTATATGATCAAGACTATGAACAATACGATTCAGAATATTCTTTAATATATCCTTCTGATAATGACGAAAATCGCGAAAAGAAAATAATGAAAATTTAGCTGTAATTTCAAACAAAAATAGCCCAGAAATATGTCCCAGATCAAATAATCTCTAAATCCTTACAAGTAAAAACAGGCTCAGGACAAGTAAGTGTCACCCACCAAGCTAAAATCCCCTGTTTTCTTGAATTTCACGTTGATGTAGATCTAGAAGTTATTTTAACTTTCATAATTTTTTTGACGGTGCTTTTGGTATAGAACACACAAAATACATACATACATACATATCGACATTTCATTTAATACCTTATATTAATAATTACTTTATTGGACTCCACAAAAACATTTAGTAAACAGACCCCCTCGTCAGATTAAATTAAGTGTCCCTATTACGTATCCTGATGACGCGGAAATTTTAATATCCAATATTAACGAAAACAGATAGTACTTATGTCTGAAATTTCATAACTATGATATACAATATCAATCTTTTAACCCAGATAATTTAACAGTTACTCCGCTATTGGAATTTCATACGTACAATTATACTCGTACATTACGCAATGAGGAAGTAAACGCCGAAACATCAGACTTAGCTATTCTCTCTATTAAGGACATCCCACTTGAATAAAGAGGAATAATAAGAAAGGTATTTAAAGCCTCTAGAGAACATAATCTTAAAATTCAATTAGGCAAAACAGAATTCTTAAAAAAGTATAAAGCCAAATCCAGATAAGAATAAAGCTATTCAAAATTTCCCAATGCCCTAAAACTACTACAGAAATAATATCATTTTAGGACTTTTCGGATACTATAGAAAATTAATAAACAACTGCTAAAATAAGCAATTGTTTAAAAGATAAAATTATAGTAGATAAAGAATAAGTCGATTGTTTTAAAACATGTAAATTCTTATTAACAAATGACTTAATACTTCATTATCCAGATTTCTCAAAACCTTTCGAAGTAACCACAGACGGTTTAAATTACGCAATAGGTGCTCTAACAACATGATAACCCTATTAGCTATGCTTCTCGAACACTCAATGTATCAAATATTAATTACTCTACAATACAAACACGACTATCAGTCGTATGGGCATGTAAAATATTCCACCCTTATATTTACGGAACAAAATTTACACTAATCACAAATCTTAACAATGATATTAGATATTAAAGATAGTGGAATATTATTACGAAATCAATATAAAAATGAGAGTAAAACAAGTTGCTGACTCTTCAAGTAGAATCAAAATAGAATTCAAGTACAACCTGATGATTTACATACTATGATGATATTCTTAACGAAGAAAAATTTTGCTTCACTAGATGATCGTAATAACTTTCGTAATAAGACCACACATACCAATCATGAAGAACCATTTTTTTCTATACCATACTGATAAACCCATTAATAAATTCACACACCAACTAATTCCCACAGAATCCAGTACTATGTCTAGTGAAATTTGTGAGGAGACAAGTCGGTTAAAAATATCCTCAGTAATTATTACACACATAAAGGATTTTTAACCACTTTTATAACCATACCAATATAAGATATAATTCCCAGACTCTTGGGAAGCTTGTGTCTCTTCCATGGTATGACTTTGATCCTTCTTTTCGAATTTATGACCTAGATGATAATGGAAGACGACATAGTTTATTTGTCAAAGGGCTCCTGACTTTCTTAGAAGAAAAAATGGCACAACTTAAGAGCCAAGAGACTATTGCACTCACTTTCCAGAAATCATTAGATCTGTAAAGATATGTACCACATACTCTAATTTTAACAATTCCACTTCTTATAATTTATACCCTACTAGATAGCCTTAAAGTGGAATATCCAAATACAAAATACAAAACAATATTATGTATATCATAATGTTCTATCTGGTATGAAAAGATTGCGTTAAATTCAATAGATGATAAGAGATATAGATAATCATGATACTTTACCCTTGGGGCACTATATATTATATGGTACATATGTAATAAAAGTTATACTTATAAATATTCCATTATGTAATAAAAATGTGTATGTATTTTGCTTACTTATGACTTTAATAAATATGTATTTTTGCTCAATAAGGTTTTATTTCTTAGTACTAAGCACTTAGAAGCAATCTGACGAATCTGGATGCTTTAATTCCTTAATGAAGAAATCGAAATAGAAAATATAGCCTTACTAGCTCTTAATAATTTACTACCACCTGAAAATGATAATCAAACCATACAGTCCAGTCATGAAGAACCAATCTTCTATACCGTATACTGATAAACCTATTAACAATTTCAAACATTAATTAACCCCTGCAGAACCCCAGTACTGCATCTAGTGGACTTTGTGACTTCAAAATGATATATAATAAACTGGATTATTTTCCAAAAATTTTAGTGTTGTTTTCATAATAAAAATAAACTAACCATTTACAAACCAAATAATTTTCCAATGCAGATCTTATGACTGTTTTGTAAGTAAAACTTTAACAATTTTTTGAGTTAAAATAATAATACTTGCACATTAAAATTCATAGTTTGAAAAAAAATGTAATGTCTCCATTGGATCATTCTCTATATTTAGAAAATAATGCGTTAACGTTACCAGTTAAGTCGTGGACATTGTTGAAGACACTGTACTTTTGTGTGTATTGTGTTGTACTGTCATAAACATATCTATATTTTTCTTTTTTCTCCTTCAGAATTCTGTTGTCTGCCGAGATGAACACTTTCCTTATATCAATTTCTGTATTCCTACGTATCATCAAATCACTGTACGACGCAATCCCAATCGCCTCATCTGTTGTTTCGTATGAATGGAGATGAAGTTCGGTAGATGTATTAAATATTTACATTTTATGACATTATTATAATATGTCGTTATTCCATCGACTACTATTTGAACGTGTAATATTAAATTTACTGTTAAATGGGTGTTAGGAAGACTTTCACAGGTGACAGTGATGATAGGTGACAAAATTTAGAACAAAAAATTATTTCCAAATGAAACTTAAAATGATTTAAATTAGCAAATTATCAATTTTGCCTCATTTTGCAGAATGGTGAAAAATTCCACATATGAATAAAACTGGAACAGAGAAACAAATGTAAATGTCTTTCTTGGAGTTGGTCTCCACCAATACCTGTTTTACGCATCAAATATTTGCGGCTGCCATCTTTAGCTTGTGGTCTCGTTGGATTTAATAAAAATAGCAATGAGGCACTTTATTCTTCTTATAAATCCTATAGTGGCTTTGGTTCCTTGTTAGTACTATTTATATGGAATTAGTAATACCATTGTTTCATGTCTGATTCTAAAAAAAAAATATTGTCTAAAAAAGTGATTCTTCATTGTTTTTAAATTGTCAAGTCAGTGTGTTATTATTATTATTATTATTATTATTATTATTATTATTATTATATTGTTTCCGTTGTTATACTGACAATTACCTATTGGTAAATAATGTTGAAATACTAAAGTTAGTGTCCAATTTTATATTTCAAGGGACTTTCTACTACAAACATACATTGCTATTCAAACATTTCCTCTGCCGCCGTTAATTTATCTGCTCTATAGAAAGTTCATTTTTATTGTTCATGTAATTTTTTAATATACATATAACCTGTCAATGTCTCCTTGTCGATTTTTATTTTGTAAATTTGCAAAATTATTTCACATCAACTTCGACATCTTGTAGTAGAATAAATATAAGAGTTCAAATGATTTTAAGAGAAATCCTAAGCAACACGAATACAACAATATAACTGTAAGTATTATTATAAATACTACTGATCATTACCATTACTAACATTATCATAATCACCATCATTTTTACTATTATATGGTAAAGATTATAGTGACATTTATAGCAGATAGAACAACATAGTACACGCTACCTACCTATAATAATAACAACGATTATTATCCACAGCAGTAATGTCTGACTTCCGTTAAATCCACTAACAGTTATTTCTTCAAGTATGCAGCCAACCTTTTCCAGTAGCTATCACTGACTATAGAGTTATTAGGTACACCAACTTCGTTGAGATACTTGACCATGTTTAAATTACCATTTCTATCGGCAAATTGCAAGGCTGTGCAACCGTCACTGTCTCTAACATTAATATCTGCTCCGTGCTCTATAAAATATTTCACAATGTCCAGCCTATCTAATTCAGCAGCCCAAAGAACTGGCGTGCGGCTGTTATTGTCTTTAAAGTTAATATCTGCTCGGTGTTCGACAAGATATTTAACAGTTTCAAGACGATTGTGTTTAACAGCCAAATATAATGTCGTGCGACCTTCACTGTCTATAGCATTAATATCTGCGCCTTGTTCTACGAAAAATTTGACAGGGTTCACACGATAACTTTCACTAGCTAAATGTAGTGAGGTACGGCCTTTATTATCTCTAATGTTAAAATCTGCACCATGCTTTACTAAATACTTGGCAATGGTTAAAAGGTCCCGATTGATAGATAAAGACAATGCTGTGCAACCCGTCTTATCTATAATATTAATTTTCGCACAGTGTTCAACGAGGTATTTGACGATGTTCAGATTATCGTATTTAACAGCAAAATGTAATGGAGTGCAGCCTTCGGAATCTATAATATTAACGTCTGCTCCCTGGTCCACAAGATATTGTAGAATGTCCAAGCGATTGTATTTAATGGCTAAATTCAAAGCTGTGAGTCCATCATTGTCCGTAACGTTAACGTCTGCGCCTTGTCTTACAAGATTTTGGACGGTGTTCCAGCGATTGTATCTAACAGCTAAATGCAACGCAGCGCGGCCTTCACTGTCTCTAACGTTAATGTTTGCATCGTTTTCCACAAGATACTCGACAATGTTCGGATGATAACACTCAGTAGCTAAATGCAAAGCGGTGAGGCCATTATTGTCTCTAAGATTAACATCTGCACCGCATTCCACAAGACACTTTATAGTATTTAAGTGATTTCGTTCCACAGCTACGTACAATGCTGACCTGCCATCATTATCTGTAACATTAACGTTGGCGCCTTGTTGAACCAGAAAATCCACCATCTGCAAGTGACCTTCCCCAACAGCAGAATGAAGTGGAGTTTCACCTCGTCCATTCCTTATGTTAACTCCAGCTATTCGCACAAGAGCCTTCAAGTCATTTAATGTGTTTCTTTTATTAAATGTTATTCTAACTGGCCAGTCATTGACGTTAATTAATTTGCCTGTAATAATTCTGAAATTTATGCTATTTAGGATGAGTTGGAAGATGGCTACATAACCCTTCCGTGCAAGTTGGAATACAAAATTCAAGTTTGTTTGCCACGCGAAGGCGCGATAACTTTTAAAGATATCAGAAGGCAAGGAAACTGTTTGAAGTAAAATATCTAAGAAAGCACAGACAACTTCAAATCTACCATGCACTAATACATCATCTATTAAGAGCCTGTAAAATTCAGGGTTAGGATTCTGAATTTTTAATTCTTGAATTATACTTTCTGCCACAAAGTATTCTGCGAAAGTTCTGTGTATAAATTGAAATTCGTCACCAAGTCGTTGCACAATTCCAATTTTTAATAAATACTCTTTCACGTTGTTGTCGCTGAGATTGTAATTTGTGAATAAATCGCATTCACTTTTTTCTAGGATTACTCCTAAGGCAAAGCTCCGATGGCAAATAAGACATTCTTCAAAATGATTAAGCAGCGCTGTATTTGTCGCCGTGTTCCCGCTTGGATTTTCTTTACTTAAATAGATATCTCGTTTCTTTTCAATAAACATGCCGTACAAACTCGCGATATTAAATTTTTCTGACAATTTTGGTGTCACGTCATCTCTTTCCAAGTATTCTTTACACCCCTCCCAATCCGTGGATTGATTCCGTAGATTATTGTCCAGAAAAATTTCTCCCAACATCTTCACTTGCAAGGGTATAGCTGTAAAAGTATTTTCCCAGTAATAATGAGATTTTATCCACGAAGACATTTTGTCTATCAAAGTCTCAGCGTAGTGCTTACATTTATCTTCATTTGTACCAGTTAACCCAAGATTGTATGTCCAATAATTTACAAGGAAATCTACTTGATTTGATCTAGTAAATGGTAACATTTTAAAAGATTCAACTTGCAAAACTGCTTTTAATTCCGAAGTCATATGAGGCCTGGTAGTAACAAAAATTTTTGCAAAATTGGAAGCTTTTTGGCACTGACTAATCAAGTCGAGTATTAGACTTGTATAGTCAGGACTAATTTCATCCACTCCATCCAACATTAAAACTACTTTTTTTTTCATAGAGAAAACAAATTCTTCAAACTGGTTTGTCATTGTTGTAGCTTCTTTAGAATTTAATAATTCTGTTATACTTATCTTGTTTCTATTTTCTCTTAGACACTCTCTTAAAATTCTTGTATAGTCAGTAAGGTTAATCCTAATGACCCATAAATAGGAATGTTTTTCTTTTACATAAGCTGCTATTTTTGTTAGAACAGTGCTTTTTCCCAAACCCGCGCTATCCGAAATCAGTACCACATTTTGATTTACATCAAAGAGATATTCTTCTGGAATAGCGTCTTCCTTTCTCCATAGCTCATCGTTTTCTTTCTCAAATGTACGAGGTATATAATAACGTGCAGTCTCTTCATTCAAATCTAAAAGGCGCTCACCTACTTTAACTTCCTCCTCTCTGACTAATTTCTCCAACATTATTGAATTCAATGACTCTGTACAATCTTCAGCAGTCTGCGTCTGCAGCAATTCTTCCAAATTGCTTGTTCTACCTTGAAACACTATATTTTTGTTTCTTAACAATTTCTCCTGAGTATTTTTGGAAAGGTCTGCAAATGATAAAGATCCGTCAACCTGGGATATATCTTTTAATCCAATCTGTTCGACTAGTTTATTGTTAAGCTCAGCTACTAAAATAACTTTCTTGTACTGGTTCTTTTGTAATACTTCTCTTAATTTAATACTAATCTCCTCTATATCTTCTGCTGTGGTGGCAGTAAAAACCATAATTAGGAAGACATAGTGGCGTTGTTCAAATGCCATTAATATTTCTTTCTGTGTTTCTATATCTTCATTGGGATTTATAAACAGTCTTTTGGATTTTTCCTCCAGTAGAGCATCATATATTTTCAACACCTGCATCAAATATCCTTGTTCAGTCGTAAGATGGAATATTCTGGACTCCTTGAAGTTGAAATCATTATGTTCTAACGATATGTTGTAGTTTTTTAGTGATTCACAATATTTATCGCTCTTTATTTCGCATATCATCGCTTTCACGCGAAAATCCGTTAAATATTCACCTATTGACTGTTTAAACCAATCTTCTACTTTTCTGTAGATTTCATGATAAAATATGTTACTCCATAAACTGGTATTATTTAAGCGAGACAAGAATGTCTCGATAGTTTTTTGTAAACGGTCACCACTTGGATAACCCAAAAAAATTTGTAGGTTTTTCAGGAAACATTTCATGTTTTCATCAGTTATTTCTTTATCTGTGTCTTCATCTTGCAAATGATTTTGAAAATAAATTTCCACACTGTTTTTCAATTCAGGTAATATTTTTTCGTTTAATGTAAAAAAGAAACAGTTGTCTCCCTCGTAACTTAACATGTTTTCTGGACCAATACAATGGCATATTAAAATATCTTCTAAACTCTTCCTGTCTATATTTGCGTTGGTACAAATAATAGTAGTCTTCTCTCCAGGTCTACTCTTGATTTCCTCGTAGGAAAAGAAATATTTTGCTAGGCCAAAGTCAGCGTTTTTAGTAGTCGAAAGAAATTGCTCCTTGGTGATACTATTTCTCTTGTTCTTTTTGTGTTTCGCTTGAATGAGAATGCTAGTTCCATCTGACAAATCGATAACGATGTCATCAAATTTGCCAGCTTTCTTATTTTCTGAAGAGATTTTCCAGTTTTTCTGATGTAGGAAAGCGTTTAAGCACGACATAATTACAAGATCTAACTGGAATTTTACTCCCTCGGCATCGGCGTAAGTTTTATTCTTTTTATACACGTCTGCCATCTTGTCAGCCAATGAATCTGCAAAAAAAAGTAACAATTATTTCCTTTATAAAGTAGGTATTCCAAATTTTGAAACAATTTAAATTATGATAATAATATGACATAAATTTGAAATAATTTTAGTGCACCTCTGAAACTGTTGAAAATAGAAATCAAATCAAATTGAAGTTTGTTAAGAGGAAATATTAAGGGTTATAATGTTCGCCCAAACATTGTAGTTTTTATCAGGCTCCGCCCATCAGCACCTTCAACGGCAAATTTAAGCTTGTGCCCTGTAAGTTAGGCAATTGTATGCAGAAATTTAGCAAAACATGTCTTCTTGGCGGACAGATTTCATGAATATAAATGCACAAAATTGAAATCTGAGGCAATTATCTGTTATATGAAGACTTGATTTACTAGCCTACAGCTTTCTTTTTTATAATAGTGCCTAACAACGTCTCACCGCAGTCCTAAATCTGGGCAATATTGCGACCGAAATATTATTCAGATCTAATTGAAAATATGCTCGCCGTTATTTTATTGGCGAACGGTGGCCTTGTATGGATTAGGATCGAGCGGTATTATCGCTCTTTATCCTTCACCATCTCTGTAGACCTGGGCGGCCTCGTAGAGGTGGGTTCCCTTCTCCGGTCAGCCTCGACCGCTGTTGCGGCCGATGCTGTCGGCTCGAGGAACCTCCTCCTGCCCTGGCTGATCCCCGCCGGCAGGGCCTCTTCTGGCGCTCTTCGTGTCTTCTAGGTTCTTTCTTCGCCGGCCGTCCTAAACCCCGGGGTGGTCTTTGTTGGGAGTGGGTTTTGTGAGTGGCTTGTAGCCATAGGATGCTCTTCTTCCTGAGCCTGTTACGGTTTGGGAGATGCGAGCGCTAGGTAAGGATAGGGTTTGGGTTTGGGTTGTCTATGTTCTCGTCTTCTTCTTGGTGGTCTTCTTGGTCTTGGTTTCTTCTTGTCCCGAAACAGAAAAGATTAGCGGGGGGGGGGTTGGTGTTTTGTCAGGGAGGAAGGTCAAGGAATTGGTGTTTTGGACGTTTGTGTTTGTCTGTCGGGGCGGGAAAATATGCTCTGCTGTCTAGTAAAATAGACTTTTATTAGTTGATTAAAATTTGCTCCATCTTAATACGAATTTCCATTGAGGAGAAATATGAAAGCGCGTGGACGTCTAAAAACCGCTTTGTAAAATTGCGAACATTACAGCCTTACGTACTTTCTGATTTTGTATTCATTTTGGACTAATTTGTGCCCATATTATTGTTTTTTTTTTTTCGCTTAGACGATATTTATTACAAGGAAACGGAGTAGGAAAACAACGTCATATCACTTTAAGGCGAAATATTAATGTGGACCTAAACATTATCGCTCGCATTATGACCCTATTGTGTACCCATCTTTTCTGCAAGGGTAGAATAGTACATGTGTCTTGTATAAATGAAGCAGACAACTAAAAGTATAAAATTTATTAATATTTGAGATACAACAATAATTTACTTTAAATTAATAACAAAAATCATTTACAATCGTCTTTAAAAACAAAAGTACGATTTGAGTAGAAACTTTTAACAGTAACCCAAAAGAAACTACGTAAATTTTCTTTTCCATCGAATAAATGTTGTTCATTATCCCTCACAATGAATTCAGAAAAATTATTATCACTAGTTCTTTCGAGTCCTGCCATTAAACGAGATATTTTGTTTTTGGCCGTTATTCTATCTTCTACATATCCTGATGCTACAGTATCACTCTTCCATTTTCCATGTCTTTTTAATGCTGCAATATCTGCACCTGCATTTACGAAGAGTTGCCGATGTACGACGCAAACATTGACCTGTGCATATTTTAGCATCTGCGTAGCCGAGATATTTTGCAATCCTGGACGGTATCCTACCAAAGGTAGGTTGAGCAGTACATCGGCCATTCCGATATGTCAGAAAAAATCGCCGTGTGTCTTTTGGTCACAAAGACATATACATCGATAGAACTGGAGAACGCGCATTTTATTTTCTTCCACAATAAGAAGACTATGGCACTTCAGTTTTTTATCGTTAATTTTTGCTACAACGATTCATTTATCATCTATATCATCAATGGAGAGCTTTACCAACTCATCTCTTCTTAATCCTCCAAAAACACCCATTACTTCTGCTTCTCTAATAAATTTTAAAATGCTTCAAATAAGCCTCTAATCGATGATTCTTCTATATTTACTTTTCTACGCACTAATAATGTGGCCTTCAACATTGAATGAATGATTCTGACTAAAAGATATATTAAAAATATAAATTATCACAAATTATAAAAGTTTCTTGGAATTCTTGAAAATATCCCATTAATATAGTATCGCTAACAGCTGTCACTGAATTTCTGCTTGTCCAACTGTTAAAACGTTCATATTTTTTGTCATAAAGTAGTTTAGATTTCTTAGGCAGTAATTCTTCATTGGCTTTATTGGCTCTATAAGTAGCAACTGTTGCTGAAATATTATCCATTCTGTCTTTTCAATATGTCTTCTCAGAATCAAACGTCAAACTATCAAAATCAACAAATTTGCGAGTGTCATACATCCTGGGTACATCGTTCGTATATTGAAAAACTGTTTTCATCCTCATTTAATTATTAAAAATTTAACGTTGTATGAACCACGAGAGATACTAGGATGATTATGGCCTTAGGTAACTTGTTTCCTGCGGGCATAATAATTCTTGTATCTCCCTTGGTACATAAATAGCTATATTTTTCCCATATAAGCTTCGCTATCAGATACGTCAAAGGAACCTTCACATTTGACAACAAATTTTGACGTTTGAAGGTCATCCGAATAAAGAGGGCATTGCAATCAACGTCCTCGGATCTAACAATCTAAGCATTTATCATTATTATTTATTACACTTACTATTTTTACTACCCTATTAAAACAATATAACAACTCTTTTTTTGGCACGTTACTTGAGACCTGGTGGCATCGATCGTAATGCCTGACAGCCTACAGACGTAAAAAGTTGTGGCCCATGCCAACAATTATATGTACTTTCTTATATATCTATCTAGTGTAACATACGCATCATACATCACTAGTGGCAAATGAATTGTCGAGTGATGAAGACAACTTGCCGCTCTAAATGATGATCTAAATTTCTATGTTGATATTCTCGAACAGTCTGACAATAATAGTGACACAGAAGTTTATGCATCTTCAGACTCAGATGAATCTATTATCACCGTTACCACAACTATAAGTCGCGAAACATTTTACATGGGTAAAGGCAAGACAACTTACTGGAGAGTTCTTTGTACAACAGAAAGTGGCAAAACGTCAGCCTGAGCCTGTTCTTTACTAATGAGATTATTGAAAAAAGTGTAAACTGTAGCAATATTTATCTCGATACCATTGACCCTAAATACGAGTATGTTAAATCCAGAAACATACCGACATTATTCAACTGCACATTTAAATTTAGTTAATAGAATTAATTTGCGGTTTTAATTAATAAAATAGTTCGATTTACAAACTAACAAAAACCTAACACAAATGTTTCTGCTTCTTATCAGTTTTGAACACGTACGTTATTGGCAACAACTATGATACGTTTGCTTAAATCATCAATAGTATGTATCCACTTCGTGTGCGATACACTTCATTTTTTAAATATCCCCACAATAAAAGAGATACAAATCAGGAGATCGCGGTGGCCATGGTACCGGTCTGTCTCGTCCAATCCCTTGGTATTAATACTTGTACACACTGTACATGGTACGGATATAATTGAGTCTCGTGTATGATACGCAACACTGCTGCAATACACCGTGGACCTCCATTTCTTCCACGATTAGGTTTCAAATTTCTCTCGCATTGCACTACACTTGCACTCTGCACACCGCGGCAAAAGTAGCTGTATTTGGCATATGCTTACCGGGAAATCGTTCTGGCAAAGCTAAAACAATATTCACCAGCTTCGAGTTGCTATACACGTAAGCCTTTTTTGACACTTGAAAAACTAATGTAAAGAGTCGCTTCATAAAAAAGTTAATATATACAAAAAGTTATTGGATTACAATACTCGGAATCGCCTGGCTAGAAACTATAGTAGCCCAGCGATGTAAAGGTTGTAAATACGGATTTTACAAACAAATTTTTGACGATAAACTCCATTTTTTCATGATGCATCCATTCCTATTTTTTTAGATAAGTTATAAATCACCCCCCTGTACAGGACAGTTATAACCGATTATGGTTCAGACTTGGTGGTACGCACCTTAGATAACAAGATGATCCTATATGTCATGATACGCATGAAATCATCACTTTGTTAATATGGTCACAGTTTATTATACAGTTCGCATGATCAACTTGCGGCTAAATGCGCAATGGACACCAATGAAATGCATTTGTAAGAACGTAGTGGGGGACGTTGGTTGACCGGCACCAGTGCTGTTAATTGAAGGATAAACGTCCGATTTTCAGACTTTTTTATATTTCGGATCCTAACATTTTTCGGATATTTTGGAAACTTTAGTAACATGGCATGGAAGAAAAAGATAAGATAAGCGAATTTTGGCGTATGTGAAAATTGTTGTGGCTGCACTGGTCTACTGTTAACCACAGACCATCGTTCTGTGCTGTTCAGTGTTCAAGCATTGAAATTGAAATTTTTCTATTATTTAATATGGTTTTATGACCTTGTAGATAGGGAGATTTTTTGTGAAGCTTTCACTTTTGTTTTTATTTGTCAATTGTCATTTTCTGCTTTTATTTTGAGTTGTAATAATGATATGAACCGTGATTCCTTCATTCAATGTTAAATTAAACAGCAGCATAGAAAAATTGACTGACAATGAATTGACAACTGATATTTCTATTAAAAAACAGTGTGCATTTTCTGTAATATATTTTTATACAGACCAGAATGTAGTAAAATTGCTTCTATTGCTTCTTTGATCTAGTTGAAACCAAAGGCTCTACAACAGTTGAATTATACACTACATTAAAAGATAATTTAATTTCTAAAGGTATTCCCTTGACAAATTTAGTAGGTTTTTCATCTGATACCACCAATGTTATGGTGGGTAAACATAAGTGTTTTTTATATTTCAAAAAATGATTTTCCGCATATTGTCTGTGTAAAGTCCTCTTGTCACATGGCACATTTAGAAGCATCAAAAGTAGGTATGCCGAAAGTTACCCAAACATGTGGAAAATTTACTATATTGGGAGTCATTTTAACTGGAGCTCTTTACGTTGGCAAAAATTGAGGAATTTCAAATTTTTTTCCATGTTAAAATTCATAAAATTTTATCTCCCTCTATAGCAAGTTGGCTTCCAATAAAACCATGTGTAGACAGGGTACTTGAACAATATCAACCTCTAACTGCATATTTTAGAGAATCATTATTTGAAGATCCATCGTACACTACAGAGAGTATGTTAGAAGCTTCGACTAATCTATTTACAATAATCTACTTGGAGTTTATGTCATATGTTTTAGGGCTTATAACAGATTTTAAATTGCTCTTTCAGTCAGAAAAATACCTACTTTATAAACCAAAGTGAAGCCCGAAACTGAAAGCTCGTTAAAAATTTTATGTGCAAATTTTATTGATATTTCAATTATAAGAAAATCTACTGATATTTTTAAATTAAACCATATTAATCCTGCTAACTTGTTGCCACAACAAATTTATTTAGATATTTTAACATCAGAAAGTTTAAATGAATTTTAAAAAAATCTTCATATACCACAAAATAAATTCGAGACATTTTTAGAAGCATTCTATCATTCTATGTATAATTAGTATCTAATATTAAAGATAGGTTTCAATTTAGTGACCCTATTTATGACATTTTAAAAATAGTAGATCCTAATGAAGCTGTATCGTTTAATATTAAATCGGTAAACAACGCTTTGGAAAGATTTCCTATTTTAAAAGATTATGTAGATTGTCAGTAATTGGACAACGAGAGGCAAAAACATACTTTTTTAAATTTAGATGATTTGCAAATCTCAGTTAATGAACCTGATATACATTGGGGTAAACTATTTAATTTAAAGAATGCAGGTAATGTACTGCTTTTCCCCAATTTAAAAAAGATGTTTTCTCTGCTTCTTGTTCTTCCATTCTCAAACGCTAACGTTGAGCGTATTTTTAGTGACATTTTCAATAATAAAACGGATAAAAGAAACCTATTAAATACATACCGGGTGTTCCCTCTAAGACTTTCAGTGCGAATATCTCAGTAACCAGCATAGTCAGTGCGACGAAATTTGGTATACAGACACTAGATGGCGCGTAGAATCTGATGATAAAATCAATTCTTATACAGAGTGTTCCATTTTCCAATAAATCGATTTAATTTTGATTTTTTTGTTGTTAGCCACGCTAAAACTTATAGTTAAAGTGAAATATACTTAATTATGAACACATTCTGATAAATAAACATTCAAAAATTTCAAATCTTAACATAAAAAAACGCCTCCAAAAAGTGCCCAAATTTCGTTGTTTTGTCATGTAAAACGTGCATAGCCTTGAGCCAGACTTACACAGAAGAAACTAACATCGCTAAACGTCAACACTATGAATTGTCATTGAATTGTCAAATATTAATGGCATACAGTATTTTATTTTACAGAAATAACGCTAAATAATGTATTTAATGCAATTTACGTATGCACAATGGTGTTATTGAGACTTATCGATAAAAATTTAGACTTAAGTTGAACCTTTTGGTGCATTGGGGTCGCTGTGTCGGTGCAATCTACCGCTACAGCTAGGGTTACAGTGTCAATATTGTAAAATATCTGTGGATATTTTTAAATTGTTCCATTATAATGTAATAAAACTACAGTGTACATAATAATTAGGTACCCGTATTTTTTATCACAAAATAATTTACAAAATTGTGTAAGTACCTAAAGAATATCTCTCTTTTCCAACTGCTGTAATTATTGATTACTTATTTAGCAACAAATAAATTCGAACAAAACGATTTCTAAAACTTTTTTATTATAATGTGAACGTGTTTGTCGTTGAAAGTCAGATTGGAACCTACCCCAGCACCACAAAAGAAATGTTACGAAAGCATAACCTAGAAATTATTGAGATTACTTCTGCTTGTGTCCACATATTTCAGCAGTTCAGCACTTTACTTATGTTCCTGATGAATAAAATATGTTTAAGAAGAACTCTACATCTGTAAAATGGTAAACAATGAACTACAATGTTTGTATTTCATATGATACAGAACTAAAATAAAGCAACTGGTTTTTGCTAGGAAGAATCACCTGCAGACGTACTATACCCAGTAGGTACCTATTAAATAGTCATTTAAAGCTAGATAATAATTTGTAATTGTTGTTTTTATCTTTCAGTTATGTGTGAATATTGCCAGACCGCCACCAGAAAGAATAAGCGAAAAATATTATAGACATTTTCTTGGAAATAATTCAGAACATGGAATGATGGATAAGGATAATATTAATGTAGGTACCTCATTGTATTACGTATTTATAATAAAATTTCTACAAAAATACTCAAACTTGCTTTGACAGTTTCTGTCACTTCACGTTTTGACGTCTATCCATGCGGTAGTTGCGTGTGTGTAAATTGGACTCATGGCTATTCTCATTTGGCATGACAAAACAATGAAATTTGAGGACTTTTCATAGGAGTTTTTTTATGACAAGATACAAATTTTTCGTGACTTTTTTTATCAGAACGTGTTCATAATTAAAGATATTTCAATTTAAGTACAAATTTTGCTGACGTTCGCTACCAAAAATCGAAATTAAATTCATTTTCTGCAAAACCGAACACCCTGTATAAAAACGAATTCCATCATCGAATTCTACGCGCCATCTAGTGTCTGTATACCAAATTTCGTCACACTGGCTATGATGGTTTCTGAGATATTCGCCCTGAAAGTCTTAGAGGGAACACCCGGTATACTATAAGAGCTCTTTTAGCAGCAACAAAAGAGAACATTGAGAATTGTGGAGGTTGTATTAATGGAAAAAATATTCGAAAACAAAATTTGGAGGAAAAAGTATTGAGTGGGCAATTAAGTTATAGTCGCGGCAAGAATTCAGACGCGTCATACGAGCAAATGAATAATTCATTATATTTTCATCAAAATATTTAAGGAACTGCAACTGAGAGTAATACAACTATATACTACACTAAATGTTTGCATCATATATTGCACTAATTTGCAAAAAATGATTGTTTTTAACGCGACCAAATATCGAAAATTACGTTGACAGTAAAAACAAATGTATAACGTCTGAATTCTTGACACGAGTATATTTCCAATGTTTATACAATGTACAGACTTTTATTTTGTCTTTCTAGTTTAATTCATGTACCAAATCCCTAATTATTTACTTTCTCACATAAACCAAAAGTTACTTTAGTACAAATATGCACTTATGTTCTCTTTGCTGTTGCATTATTTCCTTGTATTTATTATTAAATAAATCATTACTCATTGCAATCAAATAAATGTTAAACGTGTTATTTAGTTATAGTTTAATATTTTTGATCTCACAAAATTAATTTTAATTTATTATTAAAAAGATGTTATATATTGTTAAAGTAAGTAAGGTAGTTTTTGTTAAAGTAACTTAAAAAATGAGTTATTTGTATTTATCATTGCCAAAGAAATTCCAAAGTATTTTTGCTTCTATAATAATAAACTTTTTGTTAGTTTGAGGTATTATTAATTTCTAATTATAAATGCCTACCTTTAATGCTACATATTAAAGGCTGTGAAATGTGTACCACTTTTGTGGACATAGTCTCAGTGTCGGTGTCGACCACTATGAATTGTAACCTATTCTGCTGCTACATTTAAATTTACCACCTAATTTAAGTTGGTAATGGTGTTGTCAACATGTTTAGTTCAATACATTTCAGGTTTCAGTACAGACCATAGAAAGAAAATATCTTTATCTATGGCACAGGCCAAAATAAGTGCTAATTTAACTTTATAGGGCAAGATTTTTTTTTATTATTATAGCAAAAATGTTGTATTTTCTATTTAAGTACATAAAAGTATGACAGTACGACAGTAAATTTAACACATTAATACATTTCGACATTTGTTATATGAATATCATACATATGTTTTATTACATTTTTCTTTTTGAAATTTGAAATACTATTTTATAGATGTTCAAACTCAAACATCAGCATCACTTGGATTGAATTCACCCAGGAAGCAACAACTGAGATCTAAAATCAAGTTATTACAAAGAAAAATTAGAACACAAGCGTCATCAAGGAAAACACTGGCATTTGAGGATGTGTTGCAGTTTAGAAGAGCAAATTATCCATCTACCATTGCGAATTAGAAACTAGAATACAGAAATATACAGAATATAGAAACAAAACTTCATTTGTTGAAAAGAACCCCAAAAGGATGAAGGTATTCTTATGAATATAAACAATTTGCCCTTACAATTTACTTCTTGGGGCCACAAGTGTATAAATATTTAAGAGAAATATTTTGCTTACCCGCCAGAAGTACTTTGTGAGAAAAATCACACATCACTGGGATATAAAATCTGGGTTCAGCAATTTTTTATTTTCAGCCCTGAAACTTAAAGTGAATTTACTGAATCAAAATGATAGACATTGTGTTCTATGTCTAGACGAAATGTCTTTAAAAACAACTCTATTTTATAATATAACATCTGACGAAATTATTGGGTTTCACGATGCAGGAGGAAAGACAGATATGCCTGCATATAATGTACTAGTTCTTATGGCTAGGAGTCTGTGTTCAAAATGGAAACAGCCACTAGCCTATTTTTTCGTTAATTCATCTTGTCCCGCAGAAACTTTGAAAGATATACTTTTTCAGGCAATTAGAAATTTACATAGTACTGGATTAAATGCTGTTTCAGTGACATCTGACCATGGCAGTCATTTTTATCGGCTCATTACTATTTTAAATATAACAGTTGAACAATCATATTTTCTTGGCGATGGTAAAAAAAAATATATATTAGATGTGCCGCACTTATTAAAATCGACACGAAATATATTTTTTAAATATACTCTGCAAGTTGATGACCTGCAAATAAATAAAAAATATTTGGATGCATTTTATCAAGAAGACAAAACTCAAAAATTTCGTTTAGCTCCAGAGATTACGGATGCTCATATTTTTCCTTCTAGCTTTCAGAAGATGAAAGTAAAACTAGCAGCCCAAGTATGCTTATGTTTCATTTGGCAAGTTAGGCTTAGAAGCTGTTCCAACTGTTAGTTTTTTAGATAAAATGAATCAGCTATTTGATATTCTGAATTCTTCAAAAAATTTTGGAGCGAAACCATTTAATAAAGCCTTCACAGGAAAACAAACTGAAATAATTTTTTTAAAGGAAATGTCCACATTATTTAAAAAATATGGTTATTAAAACAGATAGTAATCAAGATTACTAAAAGAATAAAATTTATAGTTGGATGGCAAATCACCATTTCATCATGTTGAGGTTTATGGGAAGAATTAAAAAATCAAAAAATTTAACAAAGTTATACTAGATGGTTAAATCAGGACCCATTAGAAAATTTCTTTGGGAAAATTCGTCAACAAAGTGAAATTTGTCGAAATCCTACAGCTATACAATTTTAAAGAAGCTTTAAGAAATTGTGTTGTTTAGGATATTTCCAGCAGTCTAAAGGAGCCAATTGTTTAGAAGAATTCGATAATATTCTTCTAGAAATTACTCCTGAAGTGTCAAAACAGTACAGGGTATTAACATCTGACCCAAAATTTTATAATAATTTAAAAATGAATACTAATGATTATACAAAATTAGAGCTACCAGAAAAAATGCTTTCCAATATATTTCTGGTTATTTTATAAAAAAATGTTTGGAAAAACATTCCTGTGAAGTTGGCTTAGCTTACTCAAAAGACACAAACGATTTAAATGAAAATAATATTTATGCTCATTTTAGAACATTTAATACAGAAAAGAATATTTTTGGAAATTTATGCATGCCAAATCAGAACTTTTGTCAAAATATTTTAATAAATTAGAAAATATTTTTGTGAATATATTTCCAGATAGTGCAATACAAAATGTTAGGTTGAAAATAAAACAACGCTGTCTTAATATTCCGTTTTACCATCCTTGTAAAGATTTCCCTTCAGAGTATTTTATTTCACTATTTGTTAGAGTTCGAATATATTACTCAATTAAATTTATTAACAGAGATTTTAAAATTCAAAATCAAAATAAAGGAAATTATAAACTGAAAAAATTTTTTTATTTGCAGCCTAGTTCAGAATTTATTTTTCCGAAGAAGACAACTGTTGCTTGCCACGATATGATGAAATCCATGATCAAAACTCGCCGTAAACTGGACACAAAGAATGCGTGTGGATAAAGATGTTGTTCGTTCTTACCCATGATCGATTTACCCGTGCGGGAAAACAGTTGAAAAAGAATGATGTCTATGGCGCTCTTTATAAAATTCAGTAGCATATTTACTCCCGACAAGAATTCACGACTTTCGAACAAATGAATAATTCATTATATTTTCATCAAAATATTTAAGAAACTGCAACTGATAGTAATAAAACTATATACTACACTAAAAGTTTGCATTATATATTGCACTAAATTGCAAAAAATGTTTTTAACGTGACCAAATATCGAAAATTTCGTTGACAGTAAAAACAAATGTGTAACGTCTGAATTCTTGACACGAGTATATGCCAGACTTTGTATTTCATTATTTTTATATTGAGCATGCATACAAAATTTTGCTAATATGTACTTACGTAAATATATGCAATACAATATTGCTTATAAAAAATGTTTCTCATTTATTTTTATACTTAAAACGTTGGAAAATAAATAATTTCTGTCACCCACAATCATTATTTTGTAATAATGTTTAAATTGACAGGAATAAAGATTACATTTCTTTTAGTTTTCCCCTAAACTGGAATTCTCTGTTTATTTGAAAGATTATAAATTTTTAATTTTACTGCTTCTTGAGCACTGACTTGCTATGTAAAGCATAAATTATATAAGCTTAATTACCGGATAAAGCAAAGTAAGCTTTTAGTTTTGGCAACAAATTAAAAGCATTTATCAGCATTATGGACTATATTTTATATTGAAAATAGCAAGGTTGCAAATGAAATTCAAAAAAATATTTTAAAACTTCATGAGACTATTTGAAACCATCATTGTTTGTTAACCACTTTAAATAATAATTGTTTAGTTGCATTAAACCATATTTTTTTCTGTTTTCATATCTAGCGAATATGTTAATTAAACAAATAGTAAAATGGAATATAAATAATTTTTGCAAAATATTTTCCAATTTTTTATGTATGTTTTTCTATTCTCAATATTTTTTTAATTAAATTATTTCATAAAAGTATAGGTACCTAACCCGTTTTATATGTATTTCATTCATACAATATACCTCTATTAATAAAATATATTTCATTGTTGGTTAGTGTATTTCAAAATATATTTCATGTGCAAGTAGTATATTATGTGTTGTTTACATCAGTTACTATGGTAACTAAACTGACCTTCCATCAACAAACGCGCGGCTAAATGCGCAGTCGTCTAAAAAAACGAAATTTGGGACCTCCACATCAAAGAAGCCGACGTTAAGACGCCGGACTGTATATAGACTGTGATGGCCCCTTCACATGCTGTTTTGGAAGACGGTTTTGAAACGTCTGGAGTGTCGCGCTTTTAAGGTGGATGCAACATGCTACGTTCGATCCATTGCTTTCATTTTGAAGTAAAATCGTGATAAAAAAAATTATAAAGGTTATTTTAATGCAATAAATTAACTCATTTAAAGATGTGTATGTAATAGTGATGTTTTTCACATTTTGACACCGAAAAAAGGCATTTTTATCAACAGTAAAATTACAAGAGCTTTTGGCTTTTTTACGAGAAAAACTGACATGAATTTTTTTTTTGTCAAAAAAAAAAACAAAAAACGAAAACGGTAATTCAATGCTAGTCGGGGCATTAGTCCGCGGAGTAGTTGTTTCTTGCATTATTATCATTTATAGATTTAATGGCTCGTCGTCCACACCGAGATATTTGCGATTAAGTAGATACCTGCTGTAATGTAGGTCGCTTCCTGCAAGTTGAGCCGCTTATGTCGAGCAGGAAGTAGCAGACCGGTTATATCTCAACTGTACTCAGTTTATATGTGAACATACATATGAAGGAACAGCCAATTCAATTGTCGGTCATCTCACCTATGGCATACTCATGAGGGCTAACACACCCGAAACCGGTCTATGTGTGGTGGTGCGGCCCATAAGGGTTCTTGAATGTTCACACAGATACTGTAGATGTAATTCAATGTCGGTCGGGGCATTAGTCCGCGGAGTAGTTGTTTCCTGCAGTATCATTTATAAATCAAATGTAAGCTTCTGATCAGAATAATCTTCCAAATTTCTTACGCTGTTAATTTTTTCTAATATATTATTGATAGCATATACGCTGAATTTGTTCTTGTAGCATAGTAACTGTAAAACGAGGAATACAACTTCAAATCACCAGCAAACATAAACTTGCAATAAGTTAGTATACTGAACAAGTCATTCAGAAAAAGTAAGAACAGCAGTGGCCCCAAATGAGATCCCTGAGGCACACGACTTGTGGCAATCTAAACGTTGGAACAGAACCTGTTACATATTTTTTTCTGTCAGGTAAGATTTTAGTAATTCAAGATAACTGTTGCGCAGACCTAAGCCCGAGAGTTTGTTAAGCAATATATTATGACTGATGTTACCGAAAGCTTAAAAAACTGTAAATATAGCGTTCACTTGTCCTCTTTTGTCCAATGTCTCACGTAAGATATAATACTGCTAAATTGCTTGTTGATCTGCATATTTGATACTACTATGTTAAAGAGATTCAGTTACATGTATTTTTAACACTACCAACACAAAAAAAAATTAAAAAAATTTCCAAGGAAATAAATAAATAACATTTTATAACAACTATTTCAAACAGCAAATTCAACTGCTTTTGTCGCAATTATTAACATAATTAATTTGTGGTTTTAACTAATAAAATAATTTGGCATACCTGATGTTACAACAATATTTGAATCCGCCTTACCGAGTTTCTACAGACTAACACAAATGTTTCTGTTTCTTGTCCATTTTGAACTCGTAAATTATTGGCAGCAGCTATAATACGTTTGCGTAAATCATCAACTTTTTTTAATACGGTTCCACCCTCTCTTATCCCTTGTTTTAAGAGATAGAGCAAAATGTCAAATAAACAATTTTTAAAGTGACAGTAGGAGAGTCCAAAATCATTCAATATAAAATAACTATTATTGATTTTATGGAGAAAATGTACTTTTCGAATAAGATTTAAAAATACGCCATCTAGTCTTATTTGACAGTTTAAAATAATTTTATTACCACCCGCCATCTGGCGGGTTAGGCGTAAACAAAAACTTAAGCATTGTTACAGATTATGATTTGACTTTCAAAACAAGACCAAGTTCGCTAAAATCGATTAACGTAGTTTGGAGTTTTAAACTTTTTTGCAATACGATTCCACCCTTCCCTTATTCCTTATTTTAAGAGATAGAGCAACATGTCAAATAAACAATTTTTATATGGTGTCAGTAGGACAGTTAAATATAATATAACTTCATTGATTTTATGGATAAAATCTCACTTTTCGATTTAAATTTAAACGCCATCTACCGGTAAAATTGGAAAGTATAAACTAGTTTTAACAGACTCGGGGTCATTTTCTTATTATTTCCGGAGTCTGTAGGACAAGTAGCCTCAACGGAACACTCGGTACATAACATATTTTTAAATTGGTGTCAATTCGTAATAATAAGTATTGAGAATAACAATTCACAATGATCAAATTGAAACAGCACATGGTTCTATCTATTTATAGCCAATATATGATATGTCACCAATTTTAATTGAGTTTAATTTAATTCATGTTGAAAATAAATTTTATACATTCATTTTTTAAGTATTTTGTAAAACAAAAATTAAAAATATTCACTTCGCTCTACAACCATCTCCCATTTTCTTATTTTTTGAACACCCTAAATATTGTAATCTAAATTTGTTTATAGTAATATATTTCGATAAGCCAAATTCATGCATCCGTGGATAGAAATCGGTAAAATAGGAGAAAATAACACAGATATATTGACGTGTTGTATTTTCAACCTTTACATCGCTGGGTTACTATAGCCACTAGCCAGGCGACTTCGAATATTTAAATCCGATTACTTGCAGTAGGTCTTGACGTTTTTGTGATGTGAGTATTTACATTTACTTTTTCAAGTGTCAAAAATGCCTTACGTGTATATTAGGAGTTGATGGATATTGTTTTAATTTATTATGAAGTGAAAATGCTTTAGCAGAACGATTTTCCGGTAAACATGTGCCAAATGCAGCAACTTTTAACGCGGTGTGCAGTAAGTGCAAGTGTATGCAACGTGGGCATGCTACAAGAAAACTGAATAGTGGAAGAGATGGGGGTCCAGAACGTCCACAGCGTAATACAGCAGTGTGGTGTATCATACACGAGGTTCAATTACATCCGTATCATGTATAGTGTGTCCAAGCATGAATATCAAGGGATTGGACGAGAAAGACTAGTACCATGGTCGCCACGATGTCTTGACTTTAAAGCATTTGGACATCGTTTTGTGGGGACATTTAAAAAATCAAGTGTATCACACCTAAGTGGATACCTACTATTGATGATTTACGCAAACATATCATAGTTGCTGCCAGTAACTTACGAGTTCAAAACGGACAAAAGTAGAAACATTTGTATAATAATAATATCTCTTTCCCTCATTCTAATCACGAGGATTAGCCCAGAAGTCGAAGACTTGTGCGGGAGAGGGGCCGGCATATTATTATTAAGCAGGCCGTATTTGCGCCCAGGAACGACTTACGTTGGTAGACCCTAACCATCATTCAGTGTAGGAATGAGGGAAACCTGGAGAACCTCATTAATTAGGGGGGTATCCAAATGTTAACCGGTATCAATCTGTCACATTGACCCAAGCCAACTTGTAGAACTGGGTAAGACGGTCCAAAATTTTGATGTTGTAACGTCAGGTATGCCAAACTATTTAATTAATTAAAACCACATAATTAATAAGAATAGCGGTAAAAGGAGTTGAATTTGCTGTATAAAATCGGTGTTATAAAATGTTATTTATTTCTTTCCTTGGGAATTTCTTTCAATTTTTTGTCCTGTCGCCGATTGTATGCTTTACCTTATCAGGTTTTACAGTGGACAAGGCTTCAGTGCCGTGCAGAAGTGTATTTTAAAATTTTTTTGGAACTGCCCGTTTTGATTTTCATACAAAACTATATTTGTATCTGTATCTGTATTTTGAGATAAGTTCTGAATTGTTAAATTCATTAAATTGATTAAACTAATGTTCGGTGGTGCATAGTTGGCCATGTATTTTTATATAATTATATACAATTGGTTTAACAAAATAAATTTTGTTTTAAGGACTAAAATAATCCACAAGTTATGGACAATTATAGACCTATCACAATTCTACCGGGTTTCTCAAAAATATTCGAGTACTCATATTTAGATCGACTGTTAAAATTTTTTGATAAATACAATATCATCACAAACAACCAACATGGATTTAGACCTACGAAATCGACCAATACGGCGATATACGCCTTTTATCAGAAATTAGTGGCCTACATTGAAGCTGGAGAATGTCCGCTAGGGATTTTCTGCGACTTGAGCAAAGCCTTTGATTGTATCGACCATCAAAAGTTACTAATAAAATTAAACTTATACGGGGTCAGAGGACTTGCATTTAACTGGGTAGAATCATTTTTGATGAATCGAAAACAATTTGTTAGCCTTTCCCATTCAAGTAATAACTTTATAAATAAAATCAAATCAGAAGTTAATTATATATGTGCAGGAGTCCCCCAGGGGTCAGTGATAAGTCCACTTCTTTATCTGATATATACTAATGAGCTGGAGAAGGTGTTATCAAAAGAGGTGTGTAATGTATGCAGACGATACCTCACTTCTTATATCGAAAAAATCAGATAGGGAATTGGAGTCGGAATGTAACTTAATACTACAAAGAGTGACCGACTGGTGTAGTTCGAATAATCTTTATTTAAACAATAAAAAAACAAAAATTATCCGATTCCACAACAGACAAAAAGAATGTCCTAACATAAATATTAAAATAAACGAGTCGGTAGTAGATGCCGTTGACCATATGAAATTCCTGGGTATTGAAATTGACGATTGTTTAAACTGGAAGACGCATTGTGCAAACCTAAATACAAAATTGAATTATGTGTGCTATCTATTTAGAAATATGAAACCAATTTTATCTAAAGAACAACTGATATGTCTATACCATGCGCAGGTGGGATTACGTCTCGGTTACGGAGTAATCTTTTGGGGTAATTCCTCCCTGGCCTCGGATGTGTTCATATCGCAGAAAAGAATTGTCAGATGTATAGCCAATGTTTCTAAATATCATATGTGTAGACAAATATTCAAAGATTTCAAAATTTTAACGCTCACCGGTGTTTTTATATTTGAATTGTGCATTCATGTCTTTAAATATAGTTGTGAGTATAAAGTAATAAAAGATATACATAATGTTAATACTAGGCAAAAACATACATTTTATTTACCATTCTGTAGATACTCTATAAGTCGTAATTCTCCAGACTACATAGGTTTGCAAATTTTCAACAAGCTTCCTCTTATTTAAGAGAAATAAAATATATAAATTATTTTAGATCTATGTTGAAAAAAATACCCAATTGACAGATGTTTTTATAGCATGAATGAATTCTATGCACAAACATAAATTTATTATATGTGTATGTCTAACTTTTGTTGTTATTTATTGCACCAAATTATAATACTTGTATTTTAGGACTAACTGACTATTACTATACAATTATTGTAATTGTCTAACAGGAAATAAATGTATTATTATTATTATTATTAATCAAAGCAAACCGGTTTTCTTGAAATTTTGCACATCTGAATTAATTAGCGTTCTAAATAACTTTCTCAAGAAAAACATATTTCCAGATTTTCAGCGAAAATTATACTTGAAACCGAAACAGTTTTTACTCGGTGCACTGAATGTTTCAAACAGGATTATTTCGAAAATGTTTACTCCTAACGACTTCAACCAGAACCGTTTCCAGATAAAAAAACGATAATCGATTGTTTCAATAGTCAGATGAATACACAAGCAAAAAAGTACTGCCAATTAATAGAAGCATGATGTGCCACAAGTGGCACCCTCTATTAGGGACGCCAAATTTAGAAAAAACAAATTTGAATTTGTCGCTCCCAAAAAACCGCAATATCCAAAATATATGCAAATATTTGCATTTTTTAAAAAAATTACAAATATCGAAAATAAAAACTTTGACACCCTGTATCTTTCCATCATCAACTGTTGACTAAGGTAAGTTTGGCAACATCGCATTATTTTGTCGTCAGTCATCTACTCTTGGTCTATGTTGTAATAATTTCGGAAGGCCCTGTATAACAATAATTCAAAATGCAGAAATAGATTGAATCTAATTTATTGACGAATTTTCGAGTTTCCACAGTTTTAAAAGCGAAATTAAGTATTTATAGAATGTTTTCATTAAACTAGGTTAATCAATTTAGCTAGATTTTTTATTTTAGATAATTATTGACTACGACTTTGTCTATGGAATTGTTCGTTAGCATACCTAGATATTTGGTATCAGCGAACATACATATGACATTGATAGAAATTGCAGGAAAATTAATTTATATTAGCTTAAATCAAATACCTTTGCAATACAGTAAAACAGAAAAAACTTTTCAAATCTATAGGAATCATAAGGTTAGTTATCATATCCTTACCTATAATTCGAAATAAAGTTTTCCAGTTTTATTATCCAAATTAAAGTAATACAAAATTTAAAAAATGCAATGTAAAATGGCGCTAATCACTACAAAACAAGAATTTGTTTGCCGAAATAAGTTAAAAGGGGAGGATGTCCATTCCTAGATTTTGAACCGTGACTGCCGATTATAGTGAAACAGATTCTTTCAGCAGCGCAAAAAGGCACATAATAGGACCCTGATAGGAGCCTATTATGTGCCGTTACTACATAACATATTTCTTTTGTCCATATATAATAGTTAGATAAATATCATTATATTACTTTTTTTTAAATCCCAGCTCTATTAGAAATGTATACAATCGATAGAGCACAATTAATACCCTATAGAAATAGAACATAAAAAATTATGCTTTACTTACTTAGTAATAAAAAAAAATGACACTAAAGGAAATATTTTTACAAATTCAACTTGATTCACCAACATTCCACATGAAATGGTCACATCGCAAGGCCAAAGACAGAATATATTTTATAATTAGAACAGCCAGAGTCGACCGCAAAACCGGTATATGACTTGATCCACGATTAAAGCGCGTGCATGGTACAATTTCCTCAGGAAACAATCCTTATTTAAATTATTAATAATTATTATTTCAATTTATTTATCACATGAAACGTGGCGGGCTGGCATACTGTAACTGGCCAGGGCGTTTCATAACTCTACCGACACAGAGCAGGCACGGTGTAGGATTTTAAAATATGCCGTTATGTAACATTCTTTTCTGGGATGTATACTTTATCTCATCGATATAAGGGAATAAAAGAAACGGCATAAAAACATCAAATACATCCGCGTGTTTTTTTTTTTCAGCCGTAGACAGGATCGTATTTACGTCAGTTATTCGTGCAATTTTGTCCCTAAAGTCACGCAAAAATTCATTATTAGGTAAATAAAAGACATTATTCAAAATTACCGAAACAGGTCAATTTTTTATTTTAATTGACTTCTTTTTTCAAATATAATATAATTTAATATATAGAGTGACCTACCTTCGAGTAAAAACGTCATCACATTTTTTTGTTGACGAAACACCACTTTTTTCCAATTTTCGGATTACCCCTAGCTGAGCTATTTCCAAAAATGTATCACAAGTTGCTGTTGTTACAGGGTGAGCAACAATACCCAAATTATCTACAAATTACAAAGTTATTTACAAATTAATAAACGTACTAAAAAGTTTTTTGAAATTACTATAGTCATTTTAGTGTGTATTGGAATGTACTCAATTTATAAAAATGTTGGTGTTACATAGAAAAACGTAGAGAAACGTGATCGATCGTTGTAAATTTTAATGTTAGCTAATAAAACCTTTGGACACAAAAACCTAAACTAAATTTTCAAATTGTTGACCATTTACTGCCAAACAATGGGCCAGACAAGAAACAAATTCTTGTTGTACATTTCCAATAACTTTAGGCGGGATGGCACGAACTTCTTGTCGAATGAATTCATTTTTTGAGATCGTCAAGATTATTTGGCTTAGTGACGTATACAATAGTAGCAATAGTATATCTGATCTGAGATCCATTAGCTCTGGAGTCCCTAAAGGGTCCATATTGGGTCCATTACTATTTCTTGCATATACAGCTGAAATGCAGGCTTATGCTGATGACACTCAAATTTTATGTAATTTTGACAGTTCTGAAGTACATGATTTTTCAAATAGGCTAATTGAAGATCTCGATAGCATTGTATCATTTTCTAAAGAACACAACTTAAAAATTAATCCTCAGAAAAGTAATGCTATGTTGTTTTGTTCCAATAAAAAATGTGAACTGTTTAAGGCTAACTTGGATATTCGTGTCGAAGGTCAAAGTTTGCAGTTTGTGAAAACTATGAAAAACTTGGGCATTTTAATAGATGAAAAATTGAAATTTGATAAGCATGTCAATAAATTAATCCAAATATCCTTCGTTTCTTTGAAATTATTATATTCAAATAGATTTATTTTGAATTTTAAAGTGAGAAAAAAACTGTGTGAAACTTTAATTTTGCCTATTTTCAGCTATTGTGACCTGGTTTATTTTCCATGCTTAGATAAAATGACAAAAAACCGAATTCAAAAGATTTAGAATGCATGTTGTCGTTTTATATTTGGACTGAAGAAATTTGACCATATTTCGGATAAAATAAAAATTCTGGGCTGATTAAATATGGAAAATATAGTTAAACAGCATTATTTAATGTTTGTCCATAAATAGCTTAATACTGGTATTTCTAGTTACCTACCTCGCAGAAAAATTGCAAATGAGAGGAACATTGCATAATGTTCATATAAGAACAAAAAATTATTATAATTCAATCGAAGGTAACCTCAAACTCCTGGCACCACCACATTTTAAAAAAGTAATAAAAGGTGTCATTTTAAATTCTTAATTATGCCATATTTATGCTACCACTTCCATCATTACGTTTTATATTGTTTGTATACAGGGTGAGTCAGTCACGTATTCGGAAGGCCTAATAAAGGCAGAAAATCGAAAAAAAAAATTTTTACTCGACCTTTAAAAAAATAAACAAATCACCCTATAAAAATCGGTAACACGACGCTCCTGGTACGCTCAAACTTTCTGATGTCGCAGCCATATGATAATCTAATTCCGATGGAAGGCATCGTTGCCACATGTTTACATACATAACGTCGTCTAACACTTCAGCGTGCGTATTATTCAAATTTGCCACCATTTAGTCGCACTTTCCGCATTTCCCGCATTTCTTTCCCCCCAGATTTAGAGATCACACCATACATTTAGAGGGGGGATGGAGAGAATACGAGCAGTAGTTTGTTTATTTCGGTCGTGTATTGGTCGTAAATTCACATCACAATGCCTAATTTTACTAATTTAGAATATGCGGAAATGCTAGTTTTATACGGGGAATGTTTACGAAATGCGAATGCCGCTGCTGTCGAATACCGGAGACGTAGGCTTCACCCAAGTGCGCGAACCTTTGTCCAAGTGTTTCAATGTGTTCGTGACACGGGATGTGTTAAACCGCGCCGAGAACTTGCTGGGCATCCTCAAAATGACTTAAATGTAATAGAAGCTGTTTTAAATTTAGTTGAGGAGGAACCTACAATTTCTACAAGAACCATTTCAAGGCGATTGGAGATATCCCAAAGCAAGGTCTGCAGAATATCAAAATTATTAAAAATAAATAACCTAATATTCGAAAACATTTATTTATTATCTACATTTGTCTTTATTAAAAATAAATCAATATTTAAGGAAAATTCATTCATGTATCTAGATAAAAAAAGTTAATTTTACTCCTTGTCGTTAAATAACAGTACAAAAACTAGGTAACTAGGTTATTGACGTAGTCTTGGACAGTGTTTTATCGACAACACAAGGTTTTTTTTATTACTTTGTATTTAAACACGTTTTAAACGTTTTTTTATGTACCTAAATGGTTTATTACTCAGTTTATTATTAGATACGTTGGAGTTTTGTAATTTCAATATTAAATACTTTTTAAACAAACCAAGCTAATTTCTTTGCAGTCATAACAGTCACATTTGGTCGGACGAAAATCCACACTCTACTCGTCGGTTTAGCTTTATTGTTCTCAACGTATGGACAGGAGTTTACGGGAATCATTTGATTGGGCCGTATTTTCTACCGGAGAACCTGAATGGACCGCGTTACTTGCAATTTTTAATAGAATTGATTGGAAAGTGTTCATTGAACATTAACATTTTAAATTATTATTGGCTGAACTGAGCAAGAAATAATATGAGATTCTAAAATAGTCAGTACAATCGTTTATTTATGATGTCTAATGCCTAGGTAGGTAGGTACTAGAAAAATATTTCAACTTGGCAACATTGCATCAAGTCGACATTGAGTGGAACTGTCAGCTGTAACCGACCAAGGCTGTGAACGGTCAGTGACAGTCTGAAAAGGGGGTTTAAATAATGATTTGAAAATATTTTTTTTCGGCGTAAATATGCATTTAGATTTTTTTTAATCGCGTATTCGCATTATACTCATTATTCCCTATCTCCTCTTAAAATTAATGACATTATGACTGACTCACCCTGTATTATGTTATATATATTCTTGTTTTCTGTTTCCTGCTGCTTATGTTTGTGTTTTTAAGTTATGTGTTTTTATTTCACTATTTTGTATGAAGCTGTATGTGTATTTGTTACTTTATTATTGTCTAATACTGTTACATATTTTAAATTTAAGAGTTAAGTGTAAGAGTAGCGTCAGCTAAACTTCGCCCTTTGTTTTTATTACTGAAAACAATAAAGACTATTATTATTATTATCATTATTATTATTATTATTATTATTATTATTATTATTATTATTATTATCATTATTATTATCATTATAATTATCATTATCATTATCATTATCATTATCATTATCATTATCATTATCATTATCATTATCATTATCATTATCATTATCATTATCATTATCATTATCATTATCATTATCATTATCATTATCATTATCATTATCATTATCATTATCATTATCATTATCATTATAATTATCATTATCATTATCATTATCATTATCATTATCATTATCATTATCATCATCATCATCATCATCATTATCATTATTATTATTATACTTTGCTTTTTACATATCCTCAAAGGAAAAAATCTAGCGGTGTTAAATCTGGCGATCTGGCGGGATATTCCTTAGGTCCTCTTCTGCCAATCCACTGATCAGGAAACACGTCATCTAAGTAGTGGCGAACATCGATGGCATAGTGCGGCGGTGCACCGTATTGTAACCAAATTGTGACATTGGGCAAAGCTGGTACTTCTTCATTGGATAACAGTACTTACAGCCAAGGAAGGAACTAAATCAAATTGAAGAAAACCTAATTATCTTGCGTCATCTAAATCTCCTTCAAAGAAATACGGCCCCAAAATTCGATTATCAACAATTCCGGCCCAAATATTGACCTTCTGGGGACGCTGAGTGTGTGCTTCCATCGTTCAGTGTGGATTGTGATCTGACCAGTACCGACAATTATGTTTATTAAGGCTTACGGTGAGCGCTCGATCCAAAGGGATATAGTTTTCGCTCAGTAACTCCTCAACGAAAAATGATAAAACTATGCGGTTTTAATAGACTACAAATACTATTTTACGTCGGCTCTGTGTTTTGAAATTTTGAAAATATGCAAAATTCATTTAAAAAAATTTATTTTACACTTTTTCAAAACACAGTGCCGACTTAAAATAATATTTTAACTATATTAAAAAAAACCGAATAATTCTATCATTATCCGTTAAGGAGTTACTGAGCGAAAACTATGGGTTTGTTCCAACACGGCAAGAATCGATTCCGAACCGTCCAGAATTAGTCAGTCAGTTTAGTTGTTAATGTACTCTCGGCGAATGCGACGTAAGACGGTGTTGGTCAAACATTTCTCACGGTACTGAACAGTTCACGACGGTTGTTGGAACAGATGTTATATATCGTTTGATAGAGCGCTCACCGTAAGCCTTAACGATGCTACTCAGATAAAAAGACGTCTCGTTCGAGAATATTGTGAGTTTGACAAAATCCAGATTTGCCTGACATTCTTCCATCATTTCGCAAAACTCCGTCTGTCGAAATCGTTGTCGGACAATTCTTGCACTAAGTGCACTTTGTACGGTTGGTACTTACTTTTGTGAAGAAATCTACTCAATATGGTTTTACTCACACCTAAATCACCTGTTAAGACTCTCATAGTTGAATGCGGATTTTCGTGAAGGGTCAAAAAGGCTTGTAATTGCACATCTTCATTTAGTATACTTGGTCGACCAGATCGGGGTAGATCTTTAACGTGACCATGGTTTCGAAACTTTACTTCAACGGATCGATTTATTGGTGGACGATTCGAATGTGTTCCATTAAACAAACCACAAACTTCCTCATGAGTTCAAATTCTTTCACCGTACCCGATCATCATGAGAATTTCAATTCGTCCGTTTCACTTAGATTCATGTTTTTACAAAACGGAAACAAGTTAATTAATTAAAAAATACTTAATACTTTAAGAAATAACCAGTTAAAATGGATTCACTCGTACAATCTTAGCAAACTGTTTAGAATTTAAGATTAATTTAAGATTTAACATAATTTTTTATATTTATGTTTTTGGTTATTAGTGTATTGTAGTAATTATGTATATTCGGTTATAATGTTTGTGTTGTATTCCTATTCTGTAATTGGGTTTTTCCTGTAGAATAGTGTAATAAAGAAAAAAAAATTGATGCCTGTAAAAAATGCACGAGCACGTTCTATCAGATAGATACAATTAAAAAAGCATCAAATAAATTATGACTAAAACTTTGACGTCAAATGTGGTTTATGGACGATGTTACTTCATGATCTGAATAAATATGATTTATGTCTCTAGTAGCTTGAAAAGAATTTGTTTATTTTACACCGGTTGTTTCTGAATCAGATTTATGGAATCGCATAAATAATATATGCAACGTCATACAAATAATCAACAGTTATTGCGCAGAATAGACTTTAATTTATGTATTAGTTAAAATGGTGGTCACTTTCAACAGTTATTGTAGTGTTATTTGACGTTATCGGTAGTTCACGTGGTTAAAGCTGAATTTGTTAATGTTTTGTTTGTAAGGTTCCTCTTTTTTTAATATGTTAAAAACAAAATAAAGAGTCTAATTTAATGAAATTGCTTTTCTTTATACTTTTTTGTAGACGTCAAAAATGAAATCAAGCATACTAGTCATAAAACTGCATATTATACTTTTTATCCGATTCTGTTAGTAATGACGCTGTTTCACAAAATCATGATTTTATCAGAAACCATAATTTTTTCGAAAAAATTGTAGAAATAAAAAAAGTTTTAAAATTAAATATCCTGTAATAAAACTATTTAATAACTGGTGTACTGATAAAAAAAAATCGATATCATTTTAAAGGCGCTCTAGTCCAGCCCTTATTTGGGCTTCCAACAAATTCTTATTTTTACCAATTAAAGATAATAATAAATTCAAATCATGCGCCCAATTTGGTTGCTCTATGTTGAGGCATTGCTGAAATATTATTGTTTTTCAAAATTTAATACTCGTCTTCAGTCTACATCCCAGAAAAAAAAGTTACATAACAAAGCGGAATATTTTAAGGTATTTTATACTTTCCCACTCTGTGTCGGTAGAGTTATGAAACACCCTGTATATTGAAGCAACGTAAGGTCTCCGCGGTGTAGAACTAACTACATCTATCGGCCGTTCGCTACTCCATGCCAGACTGAACATGTTACAGACACGAAGCGTTCTACATGCAGTAGACACCATTGAAAGCTGTCGACCTTTATCGCGATCGGCGAGAAACGATATTTTGCAAACACGGAATTCCAGGAAACAACTACTCTGCAGGCTAATGCCCCGACCAGCATTGAATTACACCTGGAAAACCTTCTAACTAAAGTCACTCGTCAGCAACCCACCAGACATATACCGGTTTCGAGCTTATTAGTTCTCATCAGTATGCCATAGGTGAGGTATCCGACGAATAATCCTAGCTGCTTTCGTCTGTCTAACCCGACAGAAGGGACCATGAGTACGCGGTGTAGAACTAACTACATCTATCGGCCGTTCGCTACCAGCGGTGTGTTTCAGGGACACAAATCTCCGTACGGAAAAAATGTATATAACTTGTTATCTTATTTTTTTCATGTTCTATCTGCACCCGAGAGACTTCCTACATTTTTCCGAACACCCTGTATATGTTCAATCTATTATAGTCTATGTTCAATTTATTATAGTCTATGTTTTCTATCATTATCGGTTCAAACATATCTTAATTTATTTTTATTTAAAGTTTGCATTTATTGAAATATTTTGTACATTTTTTTGGTCTCCCGAATACGAAATTGCATTTCCCATTTTCCCAACCTTTTACAGGCACTCTGTATAACAAATTGCGACAAAATAATGATACATTTTTAATTTATTTTTGCATGTCAATTTCAACGTTCGGCAAATTACATAACATTACAGTATTATTTTATTATTCTCAATAATTTCTTATATACGCACAACTAGCTTATCGTACGAAGGAACCGAATCACTTCGTTTGCAAAATTAAACTGACCACAGTGGTCTGGTCGACTAGACTTCCCGTCGAACTTCCGGCATGTAGACTGCAGCTGTCTTCACGAAATAAACAACTGGACCGAGCAAAATCCGTATCATCTGAAATATTTTATTTTATGTTTTGGATCAAATGACCTATACATAAATAGCAAATGTATTTAGAGTGGAGACATCTATTACCCTATCAACCAGCATAACAGTTAGTTTATTGCTGTTTATTATTGCTTTCGAAATACACATTTGTGTTACTGTAGCTGCAAGTACCATTATTTTGTTGTCAGTAATTGAAATGTTTTGTAAATTTATCATAAGAACGTTTATAAAAGATCTTACACGGCAAATGTGTAACTATTTTATACATTTCTGCGACAGGCTTATAAAACATATTTGCTAATAAAACTATATAAAACGTTTTATAATAGTATTTTTAGTAATGTTCGGTAGTATTTCTAAGTAGTTTTAGGTAGTAGGTAGGTGGGTAGTAGGTAGGTTGTAGGTAGTTTTCTATATAAATATAGGTTAGGTATCAACCTATAAAACTGTAATCATAAAAGATACTTGGAGGCAATTTTATTTTTATGAGCAATTTCTATACGCTCCAATATAGCTATGTAATGTAATATAACAATTTGATACAACAGAAAACGTTTATATTAACTCAAAATTACATTAACAAACCATTTTATAAAAACAAATTTGAAATAGCAAAATGTCGAGACCGTATTTTGTTAATTAACATGTCAGGTTTAAGCCAGTGGACAAAAATCAAAAGAAGTTGCGCATTTAGAAAAAAGTAAAGAAATGTGATCAAAACAAATAAAAATGATGACTTTTTTCACGAAATTGAAAGAATTTCTACTTTTATCTTACTCATCTTTCATTCAAAAAATGTTTTGGAAATATGAAAATCTATAATTTTAAATGCCTTTATATATTTACCATTCCGATACTGCCCTGTTGTGATAATTTCTTTATAGAATCATACTTTCCAGTGTTCCGTAATTTGGCTCCCAAAAATCTTGGGAGCCATATACAGTGTGTCCACGGATGGAGTTGACAAGAGGAGAAACTCTTTTGTTTTTTAACTTTATCGAAAAATGTCACTCTTTATAAAAAGTTCTGCTTCCCGAAAAAATTAAATTCTTATAGAAACTTCTTAGATCAGATATACAGGGTGCTCATAAATTTAGAAAACAAGAAAATACTCAAGAGAAAAGTACCATTATTTATTATTGTATACAACATTTTTATAAAACAAATCTGTTTATAACTTCAAATAGAGTCCCAATACAAATTTTAAAATCAAAATTTAAATTTTAACGTTTACTCTACCTCTACCTCCCACCTCAACACATTTTTCCACTAACTTAATAAATTGTTCAAATAGTTAGCGACTCATTCAGTTCATGTATTCCTTGGCGTATGTGCTCTTTTAACATTTCCCAACCATTTGAACAAATGTTTTGTTTTAGGGCACCATGGAGAAAAAAGACAAGGGGTGTAAGGTTAGGATTGGGCCAAATCTTCCTGTGAGCAGGACAGCCGTCCTGTTGCCAAAACATTTTGGAAACATTTGGTTTATCATTTTTAAATACTTGAGAGCCAGAAGTACGCAATAACCTGTTTTGGCAACAGGACTGCTGTCCTGCTCATTTTACAGCCTTGCTCAGACAATGGTGAAAGGTGGATTGGAAGATTTGGCCCATTATTCTGCTAGACCACCTGACCTTAGGCCCCTTGAATTTTTTCCTAAAACAAAAGGTTTATTCAAATGATCTGCCACATGATATTAAAAGAGCGCATAAAAGAAGAAATAACAAACTATTCGTAGTGTGTAGAGTAAAAGTCAAAATTGAAATTTTGATTTTAAACATTCTATTAGGACTCTATTTCGGGTTATAAACAGATTTGTTTTATAAAAATGTTGTGTAAAATAATAAATAATGGTATTTCTCTCTTGAGTATTTTCATGTTTTTTTTAATTTATGAGCACCCTGTATATCTGATCTAAGACGTTTCTATGATAGTCTCATTTTTTCGAAAAGCAGAACTTTTTATAAAGAGTGACATTTCTGAATAAAGTCAGAAACAAAAGACTTTCTCCTCTTGTCAACTCCATCCGTGGACACACTGTATATTAACTTGTAAATTTTAAAATAAACTACTATACTCTACTATATAAATATAATGTATCCATGAGGAAAATTTGCAATAAAATGTTTATTTAAATATTAAAAAAAACAATATACATTATTTTAAAACTAAAATATGAAATAATATAATCTATATTGTTTATAAGTTACAAATGCTACAGTATAGGTTTTTACTTGCTCTTTTAATGCAGCTTTTCTTGGACTCCTACACGAAAGTGTTTGTGACGTTTGGCAGTCTTGATCTGAAATATAATAAATATGCACAATGGAAAAAGGAAAAACTACCTCTTGAGAGACAATTGTTTCTACCCTATAAAGTGCTGGATTTTATCTGCCACAATGCCTTGATCTTACTATAATCTTACAAAAAACGGGAAAAAGGCAGGTCCACTAAAATAATACCACATATTTTCAAACTATAGGTATATTACTACAAAATAACCAGGGTACGGCACAATACAATATGTTACGGGCATTTTTAGAAGAAACATAAAATAAACATTAACAGATATTCAAAGTGTTTTGTCTCACATTATATCGATCGCACACAACACGTTACAGTTCTAGCGTCGGCCACCGGGTATAATCCTGGGTAGCGAACGGTCCCCGAGACGGTTGAGGAGAGCGGAATTGGTAGGACGGAGCGAGTTCGAGAGTGATATAACATATATTTATTCTGTAAACTTTGGTATTACACATAAATAAACGGTTGTACTGACTATTGTAGAATCTCATATTTGTTCTTGCTCAGTTCAGCCAATAATTAAAATGTTAATATCCAATGGAATCAAATAATAATAATCAAATAATTCTATTAAAAATTGCAAGGAACTCGGTCCGTTTTGGTTTTCCGGTAGAAAATACAGTCCAATCAAACGATCCCTGTACACTCCTGCCCGTACTGTGACGGTGATTGGGGAAAGTCGCCACAAAACTGGGGGTAGTTCCAAAATTTTAGGTGGCTAGGAGACAAAGGGGACAGATAATATCCACGGTAGGGGTTGGCCGGTTAGCTTCAGTGGAGACGGGGTGGGTATAAAGCATATATGAAAAGTTTAAAGGCGCCACCCGTTGTTGCAACCACGGATATTGTTTCTACCCTATAAAGTGCTGGATTTTATCTGCCACAATGTCTTGAATCTTACTATAATCTTACAAAAAAACGGGAAAAAGGCAGGTCCACTAAAATAATACCACATATTTTCGAACTATAGGTATATTACTACAAAATAACCACGGTACGACACAAGTGATCGGATCACTTTCTATACCAGTGGAACGCACCTGGTGCCCAGCGGGCAAATGTCAGTGTTCACTGGTTCGCAGGCTAATAGAAGAAAGTCAACCGTGTTTTGTGGTCGTTGACGACCTTACATAACATTTTAACAAAGTTGCATTCATTTTAAATATGTAATTTTACACTGTAAAGTAACTGCAGGCTTGCTAGAATATTTCATATGAATGTTTTAACTAGATAGTTTGTTATATGTAAACCGCAAAAAGTTTCTGTGACGTTACATATTAGTACTTGCTGCAAGTTATCACATAATTTACAAAAGAAAAGTTACGTTGCAACGAAATTATCAAGATGTCGAAACTTTATATGTATATTAATAGGCGACAGGTGGCGCCACTTATATCTCACTGATACTGTGTAACCGAATTTTGGTAGGATATCTACAAGATTTGGGCCCTGTCAATTGGCAATTGGCAGCACGGGCAAGGGAATAATAGATCCCTAATTTATGTTTGGCCACTGCCACACGGGCAGAGGAAAACCTCGTTGAAGGAGTTTATCCTGGGAGGTGTGGAGACAACTACTATTTATTTCGCAAATTAACTGGTCGAAATATTTCTAGTAGTTTGAAACCACCAATCTCTGACTGTGTGGGAACAGACGCATTAAAATGATTAAACTATTTAAAGCAAATGACAATATTTATTGGTAATTTCTTAATTATCTTTGTAGGCAAGGCAAATTGGTACACGGCAAGCACATTTCAACTACTGTGAACTTACTAAGAAAAGTTGTAGCAAACTTTCTAAAATAATGTTTCCTTGCAAAGTTTTTGGGTGGAAATTATAATTTTGTCACAAATCCCTTGCAAACTTTCTGTAAAAGCTTTTGCAACGTTACAGCTTGGTTTGTAAATTTTGAGAAATGTTGCAGCAATTTTATCTTGCTTAGTGGAAGCTAAATATATCTTCGTAAAATACTGCTGTGGAAAAAGATACAAGGTGTCAAAGTTGAAATATTTTTATTTGTGTATTATTTTTTTGTAATAACGCGAGTATCTCTCAACTGATTGTCGCCAAATTTGGTAGGGAAACATTTTTTAAGAAAAATAATAATTATAATTATAATAAGTATTAAATCAGTTTTGCTAATAAAGAGTGAAGCACTAACAATGTCTAATGATGAATTTTTCTCTTATTTTTTGTTGACAAAACATTTTGATTCGGTTGACTACAAAATTGTATCCGATCATTTCTATGTAAAAAGATACACTTGGTAGAACTTGATAATTTCTACCAATTTCGAAAAAACTGCCCTAAAGGTTTCTGCTTACACGCGACTTCAAAAATGCTATTGAAATTTAATTCCAAAAAATTAGTAGGTATCAATGAGTCGTTCATTTTTTTTAAATATCCAGAGTAACTTTGGAAAAAAACTCATATTTGAAAAAAAAAAATTACCTACATATTTACTTTTATTGACAAAAATAACAACAGAGCAGTAAAAACAATTTAGCCCTTGAGCAAACTCTCTCTACCTCTCTACATGTCTTAATTAATTAAACTAATTATTACAGCTAATTACAGTAAATTTTCAATATGGTCTTCCACTTCTATGCAATTTTCTAATGCTCCTGAGAGATTTCCTCACGTCGAAAAATACATTTGGTTGTTTTAGATCATTTTTCTGGAAAACGGTAGGATTATCGTTAACAAAAAATAAGAGAGAAATTGTCATCATCTGGCATTGTTAATGGTCTATCTGTTTTAATAGGTACCTACTACATAAATTATGATTACTTTTCTTAAAATATGTTTCTCTACCAAGTTTGATGACAATCGGTTGAGCAATCGTAGTTATTAAAAAACGAAAATAATAATGTAAACCTGTATCTTTTTCCACAGCAACATTTTAGTAAGGCATATTTAGCTATATCTTTATATTTTACTCCAAAGATGTCATTCCTACTCTGGCACATTATTAATGGTTCACCCTATATACGAGTAATACTTAAAATAATAAATGAATTTCGAAACACATTCTTTTCTGATGAGGCCTGTAAAGTTCACAAATTATTTTTACTAAAAACATTAGCGCATGTAAATTTATTTAAATTTGCATGCGCAAATGTTAAATTATTTGAATTTTTAAATAAATTTAAATTTAATTTAAGGATTACTCTTCAAAAAGACTACAAAATAATATTTATTTCACACCATCACAAAATTATACTTAGACCAAACATTGAAAAAAGATTTGTATACTTATTGTTTTAGAATTTGTACTAATGAATTTTTCTTAAAAATATTTGATTTTTCGCAAAATAATAATGCATCTTATGCAGTAAGAGAAACCCACACGATAATCTGTAATTCTATATTTTATCTCTTTATAGAAGTAGGTATATCGAATTCATTTGAATTATCTTAATATGTTTAAAGGAAATAAAATAGAAAATGTAAATTTTGGCATATCGCTGAAAACTTTTTTACAATCTTATTTTTGTGAATTTATTCATAGTTCATATTCTTACTTCTCTAACGCAATAAAATAAACTGCTTATGTTTCAAACTTTATGATCTGTGGTTTGAATGTAAATATATTATACAAATATATTATACAAATTTAGCAAAGATATTGCTCTTATAATTAACAACAAACTCGTCACAGAACCTAATGAGGTGGCCACTGCATTTGGGAATTATTTTTCTACCATAAATGAATTGAGCCTTAATAAATATTATGGTTTAAACTCAAGATCTAGCCAATGTACGGTGAGCAGTGCTATGTGTAACACCTTTTTCTTTGAACCTGTATTAGGATACGAAATTCTTCAAATTATCAAAAGTTTAAAAAATTAAAATAGTTCAGGTGATGACTTTATAACCTCTAGAATTTTAAAAGAATTGCTGATAGTATTGCTGAGCACCTTGCCTATCTCATTAATTTATCTATTTCAAGTGGTAAATTTCCAACATTACTAAAAATGGCTACTGTGGTTCCTATACATAAAAAGAATGCCCTTGATAATATATCTAATTATCGGCCTATCAGTATTTTGAGTGTTTTTTCTAAGGTTTTTGAAAAGGTTGTTTGCAACAGAATTTTAAATTATTTAAATAAATTTGACTTAATTTCCAGCAGTCAGCATGGTTTTCGTGCTGGTCGTTCAACCCATTCTGCTGCTATTGATCTCACCGACTATATTTATAAATGTATTGATGATGGGGTTCATGTTGCTGGTTTGTTTTTCGACCTGTCACGTGCATTTGACTGTCTCGATTTTGGTTTCCTGGAAGATAAACTCTATAATCTTGGTTTTAGAGGCACATTTTTTGACTGGCTCTCTAGTTTTATTAGAGAAAGGCATATGTCAGTTAGGGTAGGACAATGTAAATCGGATTTGCATTCTGTTGACTCAGGTGTTCCACAGGGTTCTGTGTTGGGCCCGCTATTGTTTTTACTTTTTATAAATGACTTACCTAAACATCTGGGTGCTAACAAAATCATTCTTTATGCCGATGATACATCCTTAGCGGTCTCAGCACGGTCCCTTGACGAACTTACTTCAATGTGCCAAACTATATTTCAGTGTTTCATAAATTGGTGTCATGTTAATGGCCTTATGGTTAATATTGATAAGACAGTGTTTATTTATTTTAACGCTCATAGTAGTTTGAATCCTGATGTGCTGGTCTTGTCCTGTCAAAATCATGTAGTTAAATGCAAAGATTCTGTGAAATTCCTCGGCTTACATTTGGATAGTCATTTAAGGTGGACGAACCATATTGATTTTGTAAGTAAAAATTAAATGCATCCTACTATGCTATCAATATGATAAAAAATCTATGCCGTTGGACTGCGTGATCGATGTTTATTACAGTATGGTGTTTAGCCATATTAGTTGTAATATTGTACTGTGGGGTGGTGTGGCTTATGCAAATCGTATATTTATAGCACAGAAACGTATTATTCGTATGATCTTTAACATTAAACCTGACTCATCTTGTAGACCGTTATTCTCAAATTATAAGATACTTACAGTGCCTTGTGTTTACATTTTAAATTGTATTTTATTTGTTAAAAGTAACCTCCATAAATTTAATACATTATCATACCACCATACCTATGGAACGCGTCATGCTGATACACTTTGTATACCAGTTCATAGAACCGCAAAATATGAATTCTCGCCAGCATACCAGGGTATCAAATTATTTAACCATTTTCCAAGAGCCCTTAAAGATTTAAATAACTTAAAATTGTTTAAGTCTAAGTTGAAATCTTTGCTAGGTAAGAAATGTTACTATAGCACTAATGAGTTTATGGAAGACAATTTTATGTAGGTAAATTATATTCTGTTGTTTGTGCTACTAGTCTAATTGTGTTTGACATGTCCTATACATTGTTTAATGTCCTACAGGATAAATAAAGATTATTATTATTATTATTATTATTGCCACAATCTTATTATTTAGGCAGGTAAATGAAAAAGGGTCACGCGGCCACGCCCTCGAAACGCCTTCGCAGTTTTTTGCAGATTAAAATAGTAGCGCTTTATTTCCTTCGTTTGAATAAATGCGTATCGTTACACAGTACGACATCTAACAGGAATTATGATAACTATTTAGGTCTTTATTAAGGACTGACTCTCTTGGTGTAAATACTCAAGGATGCAACAGAGAGTGAAGCGATACATGCACCAATCACTAGGTCTCAGCGGGTGCAAAGCGGAATATAGCAAAGGGTACAGCAAGCACAGAATATTGTAGTACTACTTCAGTCATGCAAGCATGCCGCAGTCAGCAACAAAGCAAGTTACTAGCGTGGCAAGAAGACGATAGCTTTAAAGTCGATACCTCAAGGAGAAAAATTAACAGGAGAAAATAAAAGGCCTAAGCGGAAAAGTAAATGCTAAAGATGTCTACTAATGGGTCTAAAAGCAATAAAGTAAGCAGTAAAGCACAAGCACATGTTTTTCCTAACCTAAATTTCTTACGTTTGGTGTAGGTCGGTCTTAAAATGTAAAGTATTGGAAATACTCTTTTAAGGGCACTGAGATCCAACTCTTAAAGTTGTAAATAATTAATATTCAAAATCCGCAATTTGCGAGAGGCACAAGCATGGCCAAGAATATCAAACAAAAGAGGCTTTTTCTCTCTAACTTCTTTAATTTTTAATTACTTTAGGGGAATTTCTGGTAGACCTGTTGGCTTGACAATGACACTTATTTGACAGAGTATTTATTGATGGGGAAAATATGCCATTTAAGGCAAAAATTCATTTACCTTAAGCAGCGATTAAATGAAATCCAGTAATACTCTTCAGATACAAACTAATAAAAATTGAACCCGTAACAATACGTTGACAACAAATCGACGAGTAGCGTGTCTAGGTTATTTAACGACATGGAGTAAAACTATTTTTTTAAATCTAGATACATGAATGAATTTTCCTTAAATAATGATTTATTTGTTAATAAAAACAAATGTAGATAATAAATAAATGTTTTTGAATGTTAGGGTATTACAGTTTAATAATTTTGATATTAGGTCTTCACTACGTTTTGCAATTGAATATGAATTTTTAGTATTACTTGTAAGTAAAATTAATTATTCAGTTTGTAGTTACGTACATCAAGCCTAGAAATTTATTGTTTTTTAAAGTAGTATGGTTCTAACCTGCTTAAAATGCCAGTTCGAGTAAAGCCTGCACTCATCCGTCCATAGCACTTTATTAATTAAATTAGGGTCAGCTGCAATTTGAGTTTGAAGCCAATTGCAAAATTCAAGACGACTGAGGAAATCAGCAGGTTCTAAAGCTTGAACTTTTTTTTTCGATCTTTCAGAAGCGGTCAGGCTCGGCTTCGCCTCACTTCTGTCTTCTTCTGTTAGCCCGAAAATGTCCACTTTCGTGCCTAGATGCACAAACTACTAGTCCAGGTACATACAGGCTGTTAAAGAATGGTGTTAAGAAAATCTAGGGGCAGACTCTATGTTTAAAAATAAGAAAAAATTATATAAACATATGTCCGGAAATACAGGTTGATAACAATTTTCTGTCTTAAATACTTACATTATGACTGAATCACCCTGTATATATTGCAATATTAAATTTATTAATTCTTACCCAAATAATAAGTATTCAGTAATTTGTATGAATGAGATAATTTTTTTAATTATAACTAAAGTGACGCAAATATTCTTTTTGGGAGCCAAATTACGAAATTAACTATATGCCTAATTAAATTATATAAAATTAAGTTTATTTTTTTATCCGCCCCGGATTTCTCATAAAATCTCTTTTTCTCATAGACGGTCCAAAGGCTCTAATTTTATATATCTGATTGAAAAAAATATTCATAACAATATTCAATTATAATAAATCTATTAAACATAAATAATCAAAAGTAATACACAAAAAAGTATTTTTCTGAACAATTCAAAACTCTCTTAAAGTTACCCTAACTGAAACTTGGTTAACCATTTATCAAGTCTACCTTATAACTATGAACAAATTTGATTTAAAAGGGTTTTATGCTTTCACAGACCAATGTTTATTCTATACCTATCTATGACAGTCTCTAATAAGAATTGTTGTTGTCTTTAAAACACTAGTGTTATGATCGCTTTGGATCTACAAATTTGTATTATGTTAGATTAGATATCAGATCTGACATTATTTAGTCCTTATGTGGTCCAATTCTCACTCTTGTGTGCATGGTTGTATCCTCAACTCAGCTACTGTACCTCCACTCTCGCCGAATTATCGCTTAGTAGAGCTTGTTGTAGATATGAACGCTGCGGATATCTGGCGCGCAGCAACCCCATTGGCGGAAGGGCTGGAAAACCCCGAGCAGCCCTGAGACGTGCACAAAACCGAGCGCAATTCTGCAACCTCTCAGTTCGCGCCACACTCCGTCGAGTACACGTCGCGAAACCATCTTCAAGAAACCAGTTCATCAGTTAGTACTCCGTTGAGCAAGTTATTCATCGTCAAACCATCGCTATCGCATCACACATCAACGCAACCAGTGTTGCATCCTCCAAAGCCGCAGCTATTCAAGAAACCGGTTTTCCCGGAATAACATCGCCAGTGTCATACCCGTCAGCGTGTTCCGGAAGTCCCAGGTCCGCCATCTTGGATCCCTACGCCGACCGACCCACGCGGCTTCCGCTGTCATCGCCGCCATCTTGACGCTACCCATTCTTGGCCAACGCCCTGCATATTACTACGCCAGTGCTACTATTTTTTGGGAGTTTTTTAGGAAACAAAACTTCCTGGGGACCAATTTTACCCACACCGCTGCACAACTTCGCCAGTTTCCAATCACATCGCCACGCTACACCGCCAACTTCCACCTACAAATCCTGGACTGGATTTACGAGCCGCCAAACGACGCCCTGAGACCACCTGAGCTACGCTGCGCCCAGCTAAACGACTTCTAGGCCGTTCGCGACGCCAACCTGGTCGCGAAACCCGCGAAAAGAAGCCTAGTTCGTTTACAAGCTATACACAGAACACTCTTTCTGTGGAGCTGTACCTGGCCTCGGAACGTACACCAGCTGGAGTTGTCTATATTGTGTGTGGTGAAAGAATTCCGATAGTCTGTCTGGATATGTGCTTGGATCTCGGTATTATCCAGCTTCTTGGTTTTGGAAGTTTTTTTCTTGTTATTTTTAATGTGTCCTGTTCGATTTACGTACTGTGGATTTACAAGCTCTTTTTACGTTCATATATTTTTAAAATTATATCACTTATTAAATTATACTTATCTAAATCTACAAATTACGACTAATAATTTGTTGAATCTTTTGATGAAATTTGACAACTGTCATAACATTTTCCTGATAATTTTATCAAATGTGATTTTATAATTTATACAATTATTTTTATTTGTGATTATTATTGGTTTAATTAATAAATTTGATCTATTTAATTAAATTTATTTTTCAATCGTATAATAATAATATTTCTATCCCTCATTCTAATCGCAGGGATTAGCCCAGAAGTCGGAGACTTGTGCGGGAGAGAGGGCGTCATATTATTATTAAGCAGGGAAAACCTCATTAATTAGAGGGGTAGTCAAATATCAACCGGTATCAATCTCTCACATTGATCCAAGCTAACATTCTTCCACCCTACCATACCCGCAGAGAGGGTGCCAATCCTCTCCACGAATATAGCTTATATACGGTCTACCGGCAGCGGGACGCGAACCCACACCAATCTAGTCACCTCGATTCAAGTACTGACGCCTTAAACCGCGCGACCACTGACAGATCCGATTGTTTTTATACCAGTAAGTTGTCTATTATGATTCCTAAATTTATTGATTCTGTGATCTGATTTCTTCGCATCATTATTATAAATATTTTATTTAATATGTTTTGATGACATTCAACTGATTTGTTCAATTTTGTGTTTATTGAAAAATTAATTCAGTAAAGCAGTCACATAAGCAAGAAAAAAGTCCTTATTTCTGTTCAAGCTTTCGAACCTTTATAAAGTCACAACTTAATTCTTACATCCATTGTAATATTAAAACAATTCTTCAAAAACTGGTAAATAAATCAATATGAACACAGATTACTCAAACATTATTCCAAAATTTGGAAAAAAAAACTTCTCTAAGCCCAACAGGAGGCCAAGGAAGTAAAGTTAAGTTAGAGCAAAAAAAATTTCAAACCAATGAAAAGAGTGGTAACAGCAGAAGGCTGGCCAACCCAATATAAATTACTTAAAATTATATCAATGTCAACCTATCAAATTAGTTCACATTGCTACCAATATTGAATAAGAAAAGAAACAGTACTAAAACAGTATTAAAAAAAAATATTTTAAGCACATGTGTCTAAAAGACTGTCATTTCGATATTGAAATGACAATCAAAATGTCATTATTATGACAACGATTTTACGAAAAAAATATTTTTCAACCGACAAGCAGAGGTGAAGGACAACCTTAGTTCGGATCTTGAACTATTGTCGAAGTCATTGAAGTTCATTTCTTCTGACGTTCATTAAATTTTTCGAGGTACTTTGTAATGTGTAACTTATCACTTTCGCTAGCTAACTGCAAAGCCGTCCTGCCGTCATTGTCTTTAATGTTAACATCCAGATCACATTCCAGGAGATATTTTACAACACTGAATTTTCCATATCGAGCAGCTAAGTGCAATGGAGTGTGACCTTTATTGTCTCTACTGTTAACATTTATACCATGTTTTACGAGGTAATCTACGGTGGAAGAATCACCTTCCTCGGCAGCCCAATGCAGTGCGTGCGGCCGCCATTGTCTTTAATATTAACATCAGAGCCACGTTCCACGAGGTATCTTACAAAAACCATACCTCTATGGCGGGCACCTAAATGTAGTGGTGTGCGTCCTTCATCGTCTTTTTTATTGACGTTTGCCACAAAATAGTCGGTAAGCTTTTTGATTGCATTAATAGTACTAGCAGGAGTATATGTAGCGTGACTATGATATTCTGAAAAGCGCCTACGAAAGTGCCTATAGATATCATTTTCTTGTTCCAAGAGGGAATTGTTCTCTACACTCAATTTATACCCCTGAGCAGTCCAATGCAGTAGCGTGCCCCCATTATTGTCTTTGGAGTTAACATTTGAGCCACATTTCAGGAGGTAATTCACAACGTCGAGTTTTCCACAGCGAGCAGCTAAGTGTAGTGGCGTACGCCCTTTGTCATCTGTATCGTTCACATTTATACCATGTTTTACGAAGTATTGGACAATGTTCAGTTTACCACTCTCAACAGCCCAGTGCAGTGACGTGCACGCGTCGTCGTCTTTAGCATTAATATCCGACCCATGTTCCACGAGATAGTTCACAGCGTCCAAATTTCCATAACGAGCAACTAATTGCAGTGGCGTGCGACCTCTTGTACCTCTATCGTTAACGTTTACACCCAGTTCCACGAGATATTTTACAGTGTTGAACTTATTTCCCTCAGCAGCCATGTGTAGCAGAGTGTTCCCGTCGTTGTCTTTAACGTGAATGTTTGAACCACGTTCCACGAGGAAATTCACATCATTCAACCCTCCGTGACTAGCAGCAATATGCAATGGCGTGCGACCTTCACCATTTCTACAGTTAACATCTAATTCAAGTTCCACCAAATATTTTACAACATCCAATGTATACCCTTTTATGGCTAAGTGTAGTACCGTATTCCCATCACTGTCCTTATGGTTAACACTTGCGCCATGTTCCACAAGATGCTTTACAATAATTTGCCCTCGATGGTCAGCGGCTAAATGCAGTGGCGTGCGATTTTTACCATTTACATCATTAATATTTGCACCGTATTCCACGAGACATTTAATATTATCCCAGCCACCTGTCTCAACGGCGCAGTGGAGTATTGTGTCTCCGTCACTGTTTCTACTATTTATATCTGAACCACATTCTAAGAGATACTTCACAGTGACCATATTTCCATAGGCAGCAGCTAAATGTAGTGGTGTGTTACCTCCGTCGTCTATATCCTTAATATTTGCACCATGTTCCACTAAGTATTTGACGGCGTTCAATTGACCTCCCCGAGCAGCCCTGTGCAATGGCGTGCAATGCTCGTAATCTTTAATGTTAATATTTACACCCAGTTCCACCAAATAACTTACAGCATCTAAATTTCCATTCATAGCTCCTATATGTAATGGCGTACGACCGTAATCGTCTCCTTCATTAACATTTAGACCATATTCCAGAAAGTAAGCAATAATATTCGTCCTACCCATCTGAGCAGCCGAATGCAGTGCCGACTTATTTTCAAAGTTAACGTCTGCCCCTTGCTCAATTAGAAATTTCACCATTTCTAAGCTATTTCCCCTAATTGCATATTCCAGTGGAGTCGCCATGAACTCGTTTCTAATATTCACTCCAGATTGTTGTACGAAGATCTGTAAATCGTTTAAAGTATTTCGCTTTTTCGTTATAATTTTCCAAAATTCAACGTCACTATTTGTATTTTTAATAATTTTAAAGTTTATGGATTTAAATATGAGTTGGAGAACTGCTACGCAACCTTCTGTCGATAGATGGAAAATGAGATTCAAGTTAGATTCACAAGTGTGCGACTGATATTTTTTAAAAATATCGCAGGATAAGGACTGTACAATTTTTTGCAAACCTCTGTCAAAGAAACCACGTATAAGTTTAAATTCACGTCTGACCAATATTTCATCTATCAGGAACTCCTGAAATTCAACACTTGAATCCTGTTGTAACTCTTGTAGTATGCTCTCAGCGACAAAGTATTCCGCGAATGTTCTATGTACAAAGAAAAAGCTTTCCTCGCATTCTTGCACAATTCCGATTTTCAACACTAAGCTTGAGTGTCCTTCACAGTAATTGGAAAATAAATTACGTTGACCTTCTGTTACAATCACTTTCAATGCAAGATTACGATGGTGAGCAAGACACTCTTCAAATTGATTGATAAGCGCTTGGTCTGCTGCTGTGTTCCCGGTAGGATTCCCTTTGTCTAGAAATATGTCTCGCTTTATTTCGATAAACATATCATACAATTCTGTGATATTAAAATTTTCTGGAAGTTTTGGTACCTCGTTATCTCCATTTAAATACTCACTACAGCTTTCCCAGTTCATCGACTCCAACATATTTTTCTTGGAAAATTTCTGCCATCATTCTTACTTGTAATGGTATCGCACCAAAGGGGTTTTCCTCAGAATAGTACGGTTCTGTCCACGAAGATATTTTAGCAATAAGCATCTTGGCATACTGCTCACATTTCCATTTTCTTTTATTTATATCTACTAGTTGCACATTGTATATCCAGTATTTTGTCAGGAAATCTATTTGATCTTCTCTGGTAAAAGGTAATATATAAAATGGGACAACATTTAAAAATTTTAGTAGTTTTGGAGTCACATGGGGTCGAGTGGTTAAAAAAATCTTTGCTATGTTGGCAGCTGCCTGACATTGAATGATTAATCGGAGTATCAGGCCAGTATAGTTGGGACTAATTTCGTCGACTCCATCCAACAACAAAACTACTTTTTCATTAATCGAAAATACATATTCCTCAAATTTACTTGTGAATGCTGTGGCTGCTTGAAAATTCAGCAGTTCTACTACCCTAATAAAGACCTTCTTCTTCCTCAGAAAATCCTTTAAAATTCCTGTGTAGTCTTGGAGGTTAATTTTAATAACCCACAGGAAAGAATTTTTGTTCTTCGTATGAATGGCTATTTTGGTAAGAAGAGTGGACTTCCCCATTCCGGCACTGTCTGAAATCAACACCACTTTCTGATTCACATCGAAGAGCTTTTGTTCCGCAATAGTACCTGCTTTTTTCGAAAACCTACAGTCTTCTGGCTCTAACGTGCGAGGTATATAGTAACACGCAATATCTTTATCTAAATTTAAGAGTTTTTGGCCTACTTTAACTTCTTCTCCTCTAATTAATTTTTCCAATATTTCTATATGTAATTTTTTTGTGTATTCTTCAGTTGCTGGTGTTCCTAATAGTTCTTCTAAGTTGATCTTCTCACCTTGGAAAAGTACATTTTTATTCTTTAACAACCTCCCTTGAGAATTCTTTGAAAGGTCATTGAAAGTTACCGGTTTGTCGATTTCATAAATATGTTCTAATCCAAAGTATTCAGCCAGATTGCTGTTATCCTCGGTTATCAAAATAATCTTCTTGTATTGGTCCTTCTCTAATATATCTCTTAGTTTGTTACTTATCTCTGCTTTTATAGTTTCATTTTCAATCTTGGTCCAAACCATGATTAAAAACCTATATTGGCGTAGTTCAAATGCTTCTACTATATATTTCTGTATCTCGACTTCATCTTGGGGATTCACGTAGAGTTTTTAATTTTATCACTTTGTATTGCATGAAATATTTTTAATGTCTGTAACATATATCCTCCCATACATTTAATATTAATAATTCTATGTGGATATGTAAAGTTAAAACAGTTACTTTCAAATGATATGTTGTAGTCTTTTAACGATTGGCAGTAACTGTCACTTCTAATCTCACACAACATGGCTTTGGCCCGACATTCTGTTAAATATTCACCTTTTGGTTGTTTAAACCAATCTTCTACTTTTCTGTAGATTTCATGGTAAGATAATTTGCAGCACAAATTAAAATACCTCAAACGAAATGGTAATTGTTCGATAATTTTGTGCAGTTCTTCTCCGTTTGGGTAATTATAAAAGAATTGTAAATTATTTATGAAATCTTCCATGTTTTCGTCTGTTATTACGGCTTTGTCAATACCTTTACCTTGCAAATTTTTATCAAGGTAAATCTCCGCATTTACTTTTAAATCGGGCAAAACGTTTTTGTTGAAGGTAAAATATGAACAAGTTGCTTCTTCGTAATGCAACATACTGTCAGAACTAACTTGATGGAAGGTTAAGAGGTCCTTTAAACTCTTCTGGTTAATATCAGTGTTAGTGCAAATAATAACAGTTCTTTGTTTAGCTTCAGATTTTAATTCGAGATACGAGAAAAAGTATTTTGGAAGACTAAAATCTGCGTTTTTGGAGTTATTTGAAAACAGTTGATCCCTGCTGATTTTTTTAGTTTGTTTGAATTTGGCCTGTAGAAAAACGCTTTTGTCGGGTAGTTCTAGAACGAGGTCGTCATATTTTCCAGCTTGTTGGTTCTCACTCGAGATTCTCCAGTTTTTTTGATGGTGGAGAGCATTCAATAAACAAACAGTCAGCAGATCTAACTGGAACTGTACCCCTTCTAGGCCGGCATTACCCTTGCTTTTTCTGTATGTGTCATCCATCTTAGCAGATGAAAATCCTGCAAAGAAATCAGATTAGTGTCATGCCTCTTAATAACGCAGAATTTCTATTGGAGCTAGTTTTAAATTATAATGTAATGTGTAATGTAGCGAATGTAACGAGGTTTTTATTTCTTATACTACTGGCAGTGGAAATAAGAACTAACGCAAACATCATGAAAATGAACTTCTACCTAAGAGCACGCTTAAATCCATTGGTTAAGGGTCAACCTTCCCTGTAATTGTGTGTCCATATATTTAGTACTTAGTAGTACTAGGGGGTATCCCTAAAAGTAAAAATAGCACCCCAAATCCTTTTCAATTAGCAAATGAACTAGAAGAATTAATTACTTGTACCTACTTATATTTAGTGTGATTAAACAAAGTAAAACACTAATTTGCTTACATTTGATTCTTTTTTCTAAAACTAATAAGCATTTTCTGATATATTTTTTTTTGTAAAATCCCAATAGACAGAAAAAGTAATAAGTGAAAATAAACATAATAACACACTAAAAGTAAAATTGTGTAAATTGAAATTCATTTATGAGTCAAGTAATTTTGGTGATGAATTTTGACTTTGAATCAACATTTTAATAAATAAATGTTCTTACTAACCAAATTTTTGGCTATAAATTTGATACGTGAAAAAATACCGAAATATGTTATTACTATGGCTCAGTTTTATGTTTGTAATACACAGGTTAGTAGACTAACTATAAAAGTATGTAGTGTTGCTCGTAAAACATTTATTTCAGCATCAAATAACTGACCCAAGAATTAGAAGCTATCGATAAACACCTTAGAAGCTAAAAGTTTAATAGTTTAAAATTATCTACAAACCAGAAATTTCTTTCTGCGCTTGTGGTTTCGAACGTCAAAGATTATGGTATTTTTAGAGTTGTTTGTCTTGTATTTTTTATATTTGTAATTTTTTTGGTATAATTAGTAGAAATATATAATCTACACTGAGGAAAACCATTCCAAGTAAACTGTGTTGCTAAAAAAATTAATTACCGTCAATATTTTTTTATCAGGTATATTACTGGTAAACAATTACATCACTTGTGGTTAGTAAAGAATTTTATTGAATTTTAATTCAATTTGTAATTACTTTGCAGTTAACTGTAGTTGGTAAATATGATTACTGAAACATTAATTACAGATCAGTACCACAACTAATTATGTTGCTGCGATAAGTAAACTTGTTCACTTGTCACCGCCGAATAAAGGCCCGAAATTTTGCCCGCCCGAACGATATACCCGCCCATGATAGTCTTGGAAATGAAACAGCTGGATCCGACAATTCGTCGCAGTCAATAAAATGCCAGCAGCACATGCGTACTAACGTGTACTAACGCAACGCGTAGCAGAAGCTGTGTAATCAGATATGCTCTCAGAGATATGCGGCACACGATTTTGTAGGAAAAATATAAGGACTGCATGTATATTTCTTTGTGTTGACTGCTATAAATTGTGAGCAGGCTTATAACATTAATCACTCTCTACAATTTTGGAAGTCTGGTATAGTAATAAGTACACAGATATTAATACTAATTACTATTAAACTTCGACTGAAATCAGCACTCCATTAAAATATCGTTAGTAGTGTAATTATTTCATTTTAGAACGCTGAATCCGAATTTGTTGTCAGTTTAACTCCATTAGTTTGGCCCTAATTTAAATATACAGGGTGATTCAGGTTTAATCTTGATAACTTCAGGAATCGATAGAACAGGTTTAAATAATGTTAATTTGTGATATAAACTTATTTTTTAATAAAACGCATCGTTTCCGAGATAGAGAACGTACGAATTTTTTTCTCGTTTTTCCTCATAACTTTTGAACCACTTATCCGATTTAAGTGAAATTCGAAACACAAACACTCCTTATGATATTACATAAGCTTCTTAAGATTGAACTACCTACCCCTCTTAGAAGTGTATTTTGTATGCTACCCCCCCTCTTACTTTATTTCAAAACTACAAAAAAAAAAATTTATTTCAATAAAACATCTTCACACCACTTTGACCTGATTAATTTCGAAACTTTTTTGTCTCGTTTTTTTTTCGACGTTTGGTCTTGTTTCTGAAATATTCAAAGAAATTGGTGACAGTGTAGCGAACCAGCCGTGTAAATTTCATTTAACGTTATAGAAACCCATAAAAACAAAACTCATATGCTTCGTTTCCGGGATCCAGAGTGTTTAAATTTTAATTATTTATTTATTTTTATTAATTATTTCAAAACGTTTTAAATATATTGACTTGAAATTTGAAACAAGCTTTGGAGGGATATGTGCATTTTTTGGGGTGATCCGAATATTTTTAATTGCACCAGTGGCGTTCGTGCAAGAATGCCACAACCTTTTTTAATAAAAAAATACGCCGCTGACTTTTTCCCGTTTTGATATTTTTTTAGAAATCCGCCATCAATTATTGTGAATGAAATTGGTCTCTTCAATTTTTTTCGTAGGATGCACCATTTTTGAGGAAAAATAAAACATATTTTATTGTAGGTTTTGTTAATTGTTTATTTAAAGGTCTTTTTTCTAAAGAGTTATTATGGTCAAAGTAAAAATGCAATTAAACATTGAAAATAACAAGTTGATATAAATGTGTGTTCAAAAATTCTTCGATTTCGAGATACAGGGTGTTCAAAGTCTAATCTTTTATTTTTTTCTTGTATATTTCAAATATATTATCTAATACAGAAGCATTAAACCAAAACAATAACACAAAAGAAACAAAAATATTTTTAATGGCCGCAAACCTATAACAGATGTTGAAAATGATATGAGAGGCAACTCTTCGCGTCATTGAATGTCGTATTCGCTGAAATAGTTCTATTGTATTTTGTATTGTCTCACAGCCGGCTGTAATTAGATTCCTCAGGTTTTCAACTTTTTGACAGGACTGGTGTAAACTAATGACTTGAGAAAACCTCAAATGCAAAAATCTAAGGGATTTAAATCCGAAGAGTGAGCTGGCCATTGTTGCGTACCTCCCATACCTATCCAACGATTTGGATATACTGTATCTAAGTGACGACGTATATTAATGCTAAAATGGGCTGAGGCACCATCGTGCATAAACCATAAATTTTGTCTGAACAGAAGAGGAATTTGTGCAAGAAGAACAGGAAACTCTTCCTGGCAAAAAACTAGACGCTGTAAAAAGTCTCGAGGTAGTAGCGCCTGTACACGTTGAATATGAAACGGATACAATTGTTGCTCTTTACAATATTAAATACGGTGAAATTGCATACATTCAATATGTTGGCAATGTTTCGAGTGCTAGTTTCAGGTGACTCGAAACTATATCGAGAATTGCTTCTTCAGCAGTTCGTTTCATAAATGTGCCATTTTCGCGCAAACGTTGGTGAAGGCGACCAAATATTGTGTGATGAGGTATCCTACCTTCTTGATACAACTTAGCCTACAGTCGTCGAGCTTGCAAAGAATTTCCATTACTTCGACCATAAGGAAACTGCATATCTACCATTTTCGCATTTGTAAAATTTTTCATTTTTTTGAAGACAAAAAATTATTCACTTATTGACATTAATTTTGTAGCAAACAAATAACGAGAAAATGCTAATTTAACATTTTGGCGAGATGGTTGTATTTTATTTAGATACATTGACAGCAACCTACTAGATAATGTATCAATATAAATTAAAATTACAGAACTTGCAATAAAATATGTTTTATTTTTTTTTTAAAAAAACGGTGCATCCTACAAAAAAAATGAAGAGAACAATTTCATTCAGAATTGTTTTCTAAACAAATATTAAAACGGGATAAAGTATTTTTTTTTATTTAAAAAGATTGTGGCATTCTCGCACGGACGTCACGGATGCAAGTAGAAATATTTAGATCACCCCAAAAAATGCACATTTATCCCTCCAAAGTGTGTGTCAAATTTCGAGTCAATATCTTTAAAACTCTTTGAAATAATTAATTATTAATTAATTATTTCAAAGAGTTTCAATTAAAATAAATTTAAATTTAAACACTGTATCTCGCAAACGAAGCATGTTTCGACCTACGTTTGTATTAACTTTTTCACAAAATAACTTCGGCAAACACAACCTAAAATATTTCTCACTTATTTACAAACCCCTGTGTAATAGCTATTATAAATACGTTCAAATGCCTTTCAAAAATCCGTGTAAACACGTTTATTATCTACTGATGATAGATAAAAATAGATTCTAGTATTCAGTAAAAAGTACTGCAAAAGTTAATAAGTACTTTTTACTCCAATTACTGATCAAAACAACAAAAACTCTTATGAAAATGTCTAAAGCCAATAGTTCTTTTACAAATACATTTCAAAAACAAAAATACAACTGCAATAAAATTCAAAACTGTGTTACGAAATTACAAACGAAGATACACCAAAGATTAAGTAAAAGCTCCGGTAACGTAATTTGTTTTTTGTATCAGTATTAATGAAGTAAACTAAAATTAAAATTTTCCAGAAAATTCTTATATTATTAATTATACAAGCAGCTCGAGAGGTCTGCGGTTAAGTACCTACGACAATGTAGGTCGCTTTCTGCCGAGCAGGAAGTAGCAGACCAGTTACATCTCACATCTCATATTGTTAAAATATTGCATGAAGTATTTTTTCAAGCTTAGGTGAAGAATTCAAGCATTATTTATATTACTGGTGAAAATATATCTTTAAACACAAATTCCTGTTATCTCTGTAAACTCATTTAAATTGTTCACAACTTCAAATGATTCCCTTAAAAGACAAAGAATCTTCTGTATTCAACAACTTTATAATTTTAGCGAATACTACTCAACATTTTTTTTTTGTTCACTTGAAAATTAGTGCTGCCGATAGTATCTACTAGCTTATCGTTTTAATAAGAAGCAGTTCCATCCATAATTATGCATAAAAAACGCTTTTATTCGTATTTGCCGCAATCAGCAGTTAACCGCAATTAGTAATATTCTTCGTATATTATATTCGAGAAAGTATTTAACGTGTCGAAGCTGACATCACACTTGTTGTCTAGTTGGCAGTGGCCACTCAAAAATATGCTTTCCAAATAGTTTGAAATTATTCTTTAATCAGTACGTACTAAGGAATTTTACAAATGTTAACATAAAAATGAAATCATAAAGAAATACTCGCTTTTTAATATGTCTATAGTGCTACAGGTCCCATCAGTCAAGTGTCAAGTTACTCTTGCAAGTACAACATATGCCACTGCACTGCCACACATTAATTCAGGAAAACACATTTATTACATTCCTATATCTTAAAGTCGGCAGTGAAGATTTAATATCGTATAAATAATTATATTAATTAACTGCGCTGGTGATTGTCCCAAAAACAGTCAAGTGCCATTAATCAGCCTTGTCTTTCTTTTTAAGATTTTGCATTACAATTCAACAATTTTAGTCGAATAAACATTCCGTTGGTTGGTTGTTAGCAGGTCTTTTTTACTAAAAGGAATTCCCATCATGTTAAAGTCAGAAGTCAGTGAGATTTCCTTGCATCTATAAAATATGTAGGTATATAAACCTAAACACCTTCATCTGTATTATACAGGGTGTTTCATGAAGTTCTCCCGGCATTAATGGAGGATGTTCCTTGGGTTATTTCAAGAAAAAAGTCCATATAAACATGTGCCCGATTTGCTTTACTCATTGAGCTACACGAATTTGAAAATGAAATAAGGAAAATTAATTTTCATTTTTATTTTTAAAGCATCGGTAATAGTGATACATACATTTTTAATTTACAAGATTTTCGAAAATTCCACCTCATACTTCAATACATTTGTCAGCACGCCTGTGAATTGCTCGCGTTGCATTTCTAATATTCGCGTGCTTTTCTTTTATTTGCGTTGCAGCATTAACAATTCTTTGGATTAGAGCTTCGCGTGTTTCCACTTTCTCTTGATAAACCAAATCCTTCATCCAACCCCACATGTTGTAATCTAACGGATTGAGGTCTGGAGACCTAGCTGGCCAAATGTGTGGCCCACCTCGACCGATCCAGCGACCAGGGTAATGCTCATTTAGGTGAGCAGTGACAATTCGGGAAATATGAGGTGGAGCTCCATCATGTTGCAAGTACATTCTTAATCGTCTTGCCAGAGGTACATCTTCAAGCAATCGCGGGAGTTCTTCCTCTAAAAATTGTAGATACTTTGGTCCATTAAGACGACCTTCAATAATAAATGGCCCTATAAGTTGATCGTATAACATTCCACACCACACATTAACGCTAAATCTACGTTGAAAATTACTTTCTACGGTGGCATGAGGGTTGACGTCCGACCATTGATGCATGTTATGGGTGTTGTTGATACCGTCTGGTAAATTGTGACTCATCCATAAATAAGATGTAGAGATACAAATTCCTATTATTATTCAACCACTGACAAAATTCTACCCGCCTAGGGAAATCTTCTGGCTCCAGATGTTGAACACGCTGTAGATAGTATGGATACAACAGATTATTGTTTAATGTTCTCCATACCCTGGTATTGGGAATCACTAAAGGCGTGGATATCCGTCGTGTACTAACACCGGGATTACGCTCTGCCATAGCAAGGATATTCTCTTCTTCTACAACACTCTGCTGACTTACCCGTTCGTACTGAATGCGAACACTTGGAAGTGAACCAGTTTCTCTGAGTGCATGAAAAGTTGTGGTAAACGTTTTCGGGGATGGAATGCGACGATTTGGGAAACGCCGTTGATATTCCAGTGAAGCTAGAGTAGCATTTCCATCGCAATTACCCAAAACAAACACCACTAAACTGCAAACTTGTCAAAACTGACAGTAATCTAGAAAACATTTTACCTTGCAAATGTCGTCAAAGCACACTTGACCAATGCGTAGCGCGCCGAGACGTAACGCAAAAGATTTGATTATTACTTTTTACATTTAATCAAATTAATGTAGCTCACAAAGTAAAGCAAATCGGACACATGTTTATATAAACTTTTTTTCTAGAAATAACCCAAGGAACATCCTGTATTAGTGCCGGGAGAACTTCATGACACACCCTGTATACTCAAGGAATGAAGGTTACTTTAGCAAATGCAAATGTCGGTGTCATTGTCTTATTTTGCATTCATGATTTGATGCGTAATTCATTTGCTTATAATATTCCATGTTTTATACTTAACTTACACAAGTCAACTCTGTGTTTAATTTTAAATATATTAAATACCGTTACTAATAAATTTGGTTCTAATTCATGCATTTATAATGAAATTTAGTTTTTCTAAAAATAACTAAACTTTTATTTATTTTTTTACTTCAAGCCACACATACCGCAGTGCTTACACACGTCAAAACCAAAGCAATAGTCAAATTTTATAAACGACTGGTTAAAAAAATCAATATAAAAGTGATAAACTAGTTAAAAACAATTTAAAGAGCAGATTTTTAACACAATGGACACTTGCATTATAAAATCACTGTTAAAATATTCAGTCAGAGTATAAAAAGCTTGATTCGATAATTCTTTGTTTTCATTTTGAATGTGTTAGGTTTTATGTTTCTGATATTAGAAGGAAGTGTATTAAAAAATTGTATTCCTGTATAATCAGTTCCTTTCCACGTTCTTAAAATTCTACGACAGTTGTTGTTGAGATCTTTCCTGAATCATGGGATTGAGTTTTAGAATTAAATTCGTTCAAATTGCATTTAATAAAAAAAGACAATGAAATATTTAAGTAGATGGTACAGTGAAAGTATTTAACTTTACCAAACAACTAGGACAATTAGGGACACTTTGTCTACTAAATTTCTGAGTAAGAATATTTAGATATTTTGTTACAAATACAGGTTGTTTCAAAACAAAGGCGAAAAATTTCAGGGGGTGATTCCTTGTTGAAAATAAAAGGTAGTTTGTTATATAAACGTTGGGTCAGAAGTCAACCATTAGGGAGATGTCGTGTTGCAAAGATGGCGGAAAAAGAGTGTTTTTATTGTTTTTCTCGGAAACAAAAAGCGTGGGAATGGTAAAATTTTGTGGAAGTGTTACCATCATCAAAAGACACTTGTGACATATTTTTTCACTTTTTGAAAATAATTGGAGAGGGTTAAAACAAACTACCCCTTTCAGTTTTTTTTAACTATACTTTCGAAAAACTTCCTTAACGACGTAGAAAAAAATAAATTAGGTTAAGCCGATTCATTTAGAAACTTTTTTCTCTCTTATATTTTTTTGATAAAATTAACTGTTTCGGCGTTAAAAAATAAAATGTAAAGTATTGCACGTCGGGAAGAGGCAGTTTTACTACACCCATTATTAGGAAAAACTAGTTGGCTGCTGTCAATTTTAGGATGTTTCCATTGTTGCTTTGGCAGATAGCAAATGGTTTGTACTATTTTAACATTTTGAGAGTAGTTTACGGGATAATTTGCCTTTCGTTGTGTGATGTGTTTGATTGTGGAGTACGTTGGGATTCAATACTAAGTTAATACAACAAAAGACAGAAATGACAAACATGCACTTTATGTACGGCCGGGCAAATGGAAATTCCTTACATGCTTGTCGCCTTTATGGAGAAGCGTGTCCGAATCGTAGAATTCCTGATCACAGTATATTTGCTAAGCTTCATCGAAGGCTATGTGCATCCGGAATATTAAAAAAAACTAGTTTTGATACAGGCCGACACTGGGAGGTACAAACCATTTGCTATCTGTCAAAGCAACAATGGAAACTCTCTGGAAATTGACAGCAGCCAACTAGTTTCTCCTAATAATGGGTGTAGTAAAACTGCCTCTTAGCGACGTGCAATACTTTACATTTTATTTTTTAACGTCGAAACAGTTAATTTTATCAAAATATAAGAGAGAAAAAATTTCTAAATGAATCGGCTTAACCTAATTTATTTTTTCTATGTCGTTAAGGAAGTTTTTTGAAAGTATAGTTAAAAAAACTGAAAGGGGTAGTTTATTTCAACCCTTCCAATTATTTTCAAAAAGTGAAAAAATATGTCACAAGTGTCTTTCGATGATGGTAACACTTCTACAAAATTTTACCATTCTCACGCCTTTCGTTTCCGAGAAAAACAATAAAAACACTCTTTTTTCCGCCATCTTTGTAACGCGATATCTCCCTAATGGTTGACTTGTGACCCAACGTTTATATAACAAACTACCTTTTATTTTCAACAAGGAATCACCCCCTAAAATTTTTCGCTTTTGTTTTGAAACACCCTGTATAATAAATATGCTGATTCTAAGATAACTTCGGACCTAAGTGAACTCCAAGGAATTTTACGCATTCTGGATTATTAACACCAATTATGTTTCTTAGACTGAAAATCATTGTTCATGATTTAGTTAAATTTACAGTAAGTTATCACTTGACATCTATTTTCCATGTAACTAGTAATAACTTCAGTAATAACTCTGTTTACAGATTTACCAGATCATTCAACTTCAATTTTTCAAAATAATTTTTAGATAGATAGTACGGTATTATATAACGAATTTTGTTTGGCTTACCCGGGAACTATATTCCAAACAGTAACAGAGGCATTTACAGATTTAACAAGTTACCAACGATTCACACATAATAATGACAAGGACGACAATCAGCCTGACCGCAGAACTGGTATTACCCATGGTATGACATAGGTATCTATTATCGGATAAATATTATTATTCAAATATTCACAAGGTCAAGATGTTTTCTCTTAGCATATTTCTATAGCTTGCTTTTTAGATATGGTACGGGGTGATAATAAAGTTCCACATAGTCTATATTATCGATATAAGGGAATATAAATAATTTCAGACATCGACCGTAAATAGTTTGATAGAGTGAATTTCAAGCAAGTGGCAAAAATCATTAGGATATGTCGATATATACATAGTATATTAATCTAATTCTATATATCATGCCTATTTAAGTCATCTAGCTCGATATTATTCAAAGCGGGATAGTTATTAAGGAAATGTTTTATATCTCGTCATCAATCAGTGTTTATTTTTCCCCAAACCCAGTGCACGAATATAAAAATTTATATCGGCACGGCGCTATTTGGAATGCGACGTTGTAACATTTCACATAAACAAGGTAACCGATTTCTGTATATCATGGAAATAGGTCCTTATAAAATTTAATCATTTAACGGTATTAAATATGTATATATGATATTTTGCATAATTAGCAAATTCGTAATGACATTTTTAGGTTTTAAGGTACTTTTCAGTGCTAGGTGATTTCGCAGGCTCGAGCGTATTATAATTTATGCGTTCATGATATACTCGGTGTTTTTTATTACTACTATCGTTGGCTTATTATAGATTAGAGTTGTAAATACATAATTGTTTAAACAGTATTGTAAATACTACATTAGTGTCGTGAGTATTCAGTGTTGGATGTACGAACAACTATTATCGCCGCATAACATTGAACACCAAAGTACTGTAAGTTATTTCCATCCATCTCCTATCAAACTTTACATTATGTTTCCTGTAGCTCCAGACCTAGGACAACAGAAGTCGGGAAATTATTATTATTAAATTAATATACAGTATGCGCCAAAAGTATGGAATAAATTCAATAAAAACGAAACAATTATTTTTTGGGAAAAATCCTCGAACAGGTCGATTTTTAATTTAAAAAATACATATTTTAGCGTAAAATGCGATTTTCAAATGTCATTTGTTTTCAAGTAATGACGTCATCGATTTTTTTTTAAATGGCAACACCATATTTTTTTCCTTGATTCTGAAAGATCGTTTAATTCTCTATCAGACAGTACTAAAATTTTGCCCTCTTACATAGGAAAGTTTTCGAGTATCGTCAGGAATGTCAGGGTCATTATCGTTAGGAAAAATTACTGCAAGGGCTGGAACAAGGTCATTTTCTAGAAACTCTAAATATCTTTGTCCTGTAAGGGTTCCTTCAAAGAAGAAATGCCTTACTATTCTGTCGTCAACTATTCCAGCCCACACATTTAATTTCTGAGGGAGTTAGGTATGTGCTTCTGCCATCTAATGAGGATTTTCCCGACTCCAATGTCTGCAAGATTGACGGTTTACTGTACCATTCAGACAAAATGTGACCTTTTATTGTTGATCTCTTCATTTTCTTATTAACAAATGACAAATATTATTTTTGTTTAAGCTCTTAATGTATATTATTACATTTGTTTTATTTTGTATTTATTTAAATAAATAATATCAGTTAATTGCACTGTCAATTGTTTGAAAAAATTAGAATTGTATCCTAATCTGAAATTAGTTTTTTTAAATCAAATAAATAGCCGAGTTATAATTAATTTTTAAACTGCACCCAAATTGCTATACACGCCGCCCTGCACAGCGTCCGAGTTTCACTGCAGAACCATGTCTACGGCGTTGCCAGTTAGATTTCGGAACTTGTCCGGTCATTTCAGGCCCAGGATCGTATTCCACGCAGCGCGATGCGACGGAAGCTGATATTTTATAATGAATTCAGTACATACGTAGCTTTGTGTGTACTACGTATTAATAACACGTTATAACAGGTGCATTGGAAGAAAATGTTGCCACAAGATCTCATCTGATCGCATCAAAAGTACTAGAACACGCAAATGCAGAAGCTGTAACAAAAATAGTGACATAGTTTGACATAATTGTGAGGCCGTGAAATGTGAAAGTGAGGATTTTTTTAGTGAGGTAATGTTAATGCAGAAGACAATAGTCTGGATATGCAAAACTACAGCTTTCAATTTATTGTGATGAGATTTCGGCGATGCGAGTCACTAGAAATAACAGAGCACCAATTCAATGTAAATACCTATGTTTAACTAATTTTTGCATGTATACACCTCAGTTTGATCGTAATAAACTGCCAATGATACGACAAGTTCCGACGTCTAAATGTCAAGTAAGGGAGATACAAAAAAGAAAAAACTGCAATGAATAATCTTTTAAACATTGCGACTCATGTCATTATACTTTTCTGTCAATTATGATGAAGTATGGATCCTAAAACCATGTTCGAGTGTTGTAAAAAAATACGTAATGTAAGAGTACGTAAAAAATACAATTCTTTACTGATCTATTAACTAATTCTTATTATTAAATAATAGTATTGTTAGGTGGATTTTAATACGTTACAGTTCTAATTATTGCCAGTAAAACTTAATGTTTTAAAATAATTGTTGCTGTTTTATAAAATGTACGTAATTAAAAATAAGCAAATTATTACTCTGATAGCTTTAAAATGTTTTAAAAAAACAGTTTCTGTACAAAGGATTTGATACTATTTTTAAGGGTTTTACCAACGTCCCTTCAATAACCGTGACATTGACCTAGTTTATAAAATATAAATATCGCATAAATATTGCACACAATACATGAAACCAGACTAGATCGTTTTATATAAAAAATATACAGATATGAGAGAGAGGTATGTCGTCTAAAGTATAATGTATTAACTAATAATTATTATTAATCTTAAATAATAATATTGTTGGATGAATAAGCATACGTTAGGTATTAATTTATTGTCAACAAAGCTTGTTGTAAAATAATTTTTGTTGTTTTATAAAATGTACCTACATAATTAAAAATAAGTAAATTTACTTATTAATATGATAGTTTTAAAATATTTTTTAAAGTAATAGTATTTAATACAAAGTATTTGTTTTTTTTAAACAGTGTGTCAATGACCCTTGAATAACCTTTGCTCTGGCCTAGTTTATAAAATACCTCATAATACGGAGGATGGATATGATATAGGTATACTGAAGGGCCCCAACAGACAACACCTTCGTTCGATTAAAATAAGCCTTGCCAGTTATCACCAAGAACCATATAAACTTGAGTTATCACTTTTAAAACTCTGTGTTGTTAATTTGTTTTACACAAATTGTGCCCGGCAATGGTCAAAATCAAATTTGCATTTTTGTTTACTATTCTATTGTGCAGAATTATTTATATTAAATTTTATGTATAGTTAATGAACATGTGTGCAATTTTATTAAACTATTTGTAAAAAATATACAGATATACGAAAAATATAAAGTTAAACTATTAATATAACTTGCGATGTTAGCATATGTGAATGTGCTGGTTATGGCACCCTTAACACGCACCTGTTAGAATAAAATATACCGTCAATTGACAGTAATCAAAGCGGCAAAATAACAACTGGCCAGTGAGTCAGATATGCCACAGCTTTGTTTTGATTTTGAATTAGATTCAGTTTCCCTTTTGTCGCATGAGGAGGAGGATGTAACACGGTGGGTATTTTTGAGAGTTTTTATGTGTTTTTAGTGAAATCAAAATATAATTTGTTCAGTGCAGTATTGTGTTTTACCAAATTTATTTTCGTATTAATTTAAAGTGGTATTTTGTTCAGTGTCTTGTGTAGTGTAAGTGTATAACTTATAAAAGTGTGCTTTCATTGTCAAGTGTGTAATATTATGAAAAACATGTATACGAATCAAGAAAGAGTTGATATGGTTAGATCCTATTTTTGTCAGGAGAAAACAGTGCAGTTGCAAGAAGACGATATCGGATGGATTATCCGATCGACACGTACCTAAGAAATTGTTTGTAAACCTCCTATAAATATCTCGTGAGTAAAAAAAGATTATATATTTATTTTTATTTATTTATTACTGTTCTGACTTAATTTTCTGTTAGTTGAATTGTTGTTGATTTATAGTTTATTTTATTTAAAAGAATATATTTTTTATTTATGTGGGATAATAGGGCTATAGGCGAACACCCACTCAATAAAAGTAACGCGCCAAAAAACAGTACCTCACGGGTGGTGTGGAAATTTGTTTTCTAACAGTAAAATTTCTCATCTTGCCCCATCTCTCACTTCAATAATGAAATGTGACAACAGCGCAAAGGAATACTGTATACGCCTGGAGCAACCGATAACGGCCGCGTCTCTAGATTAGCCCAAGGCTGGCCTAACCAGCGGCGGAGTATGAAAATTCAGAAAAAGGTAACAAAAAAATCAGTTTTATGGCGGAATTTAGGAAAACAAACTTATGATATGTGTTTATAAGGGTCACAGATACCCCCTCCAAACCGGACCCCCATCAAAGTTACACCCTGTATAATAGATGGTACTACTTTAATGTTTACGGAGTTGACTATACCGCTAAGTTGAAGATAAATATTTCCTGTAATTCATTTAAACTTTTTAATATCCGATCAAGTTAATGAAAAGTTATTAATTTAATTTATTTCAAAATAAAAAAATCTCGCACTTTTAATTCAAATCTCGCTAGTTTTTGACAGAATCGTTCGCTCGAAAATTATAGGTCTGTGGCAACACTGACTGCAGAGTCAGTACCAGCCGGCCGCTGCTGTCGGGAAATCTTGGCCAGTATTAGTTGCGTACTAACCTCTTTCCAGCTTGTGTACTGTACTACGGCGTGGATAGTCACTGTTGCATTATCCGGTAACTTTGCCTCACCACGCGTTCGGTTTATAGGAGTACATCTTATAAGTTGACCGACAGTGGGCCGACATTTACCGTTGCTCAGCTGACTTTGTAGTTGCTTCTACCGCTTCCGTATGCCGTTAACCACTCCGTATTAGTTCTGTGAATTTGTATGTAATATATACGTATTACTTTATTGTGACATTTATTCCTAGATAAAATGCAAATGCGCAAATGCGGCCTGCTTAATAATAATATGCCGCCCCCTCTCCCGCACAAGTCTTCGACTTCTGGGCTAATCGTCATGATTAGAATGAGGGGTAGAGAATGGAGATATTATTATTATAAGTCTAACTCGTCCCTCACGACTCTCTGGATATACCGCGTCTTCACTGAAGCCGCCCGAGTAGTGGTGTTTCTGCACTGTAAAGAGAAACTGGCGCCCGTGGTTACCGCCACCGCAGCTCAGGCATTTCTAGATAAAATGTATTTACACTATGAATAAATAAGGTAATTAATACATCAGCAAGCAAAGCAGGAAAAAACTAAGCAGCTACATAAGCAAACACTAATTATGCTTATATGATATACCTAGGGAGTAACGTAATTACTATGGTAGTAAAATGAAATAAGCGAAATAGGCTGAATTAATCATTACTATCTGGTATATTATGCAGCACAAATGACAGGTTCCAGGTATAATGCACATGGCTATCTATCTATCGTAGACAGAGACCAAGGATATACCTATGCAGGATCCTCTACAGATGATATCGATCAAGGCAACACCAGGGAGAGAAATCCTACATACAATGGCAGGCCTTCGGGAGCAAAAAAGGGCATTCGGTAAGCCAGCGTTGGTTAGGGAGAATCACCCTCCCTTAACTGGACATACCATGGCAGGTAATGTATATGTAGTTAAGATTGCACATAAAATGATGTGAAGAATACTCGTCTCATTGGAGACAACAACAACACCAGTAACAATATTAATGCGGCTTAAAAAGATAAATGCGGATAAGTAGGTTTCATGGTAAGGTAGAAATATGGCAACGAAATATAGAAAACAACTTGGAATCTTACCTAGGTTGTAGTGCGACCTCGTGGTGAGCTACTAACTATTTTACGTCAGATTTATGGGCACAAATCCAACCAAGAAGGTTGATACTATGACTGGCAGAACTACAAAATGTACCAAACTAAATCTGCCCACAGAGCAGCCAGACAAACAAATAATTTTGCAATATTTCGTCATACCTAGAGCACATTCAGCTAAATTAAAAATCGACGTTTTATTAGCCTAGCGCCTAGCACTATCAAAGACAGTCGTGGTAAGAAAATATTTGAACAAAAAAGACTGCAAGATAAAGTCTATTACCGGTAAAGCGCGTTTAAATATCAGCAACAGATGAATTATAATTGAAATTTTAGGAAAATAGTAAAAGCTGAACCATAATTAACAACCAAATAAATAATAAATATAAATTTGTTATATCAAATTAATGTAGCAGTAACTAATTTTAAAAGCTGTGTAGAGATAGTTGGCTGTAGAGTGTAGAGAGTTGTGGTTAAGAGATTTATCAATTTAGTCATGGATTTCTTGCTTATCTTTAAAATAATTTATATGACTGCAATAATAAAAATAATAATAAAAATAAGCCCAAAATTATTTTCTCTGGCGAAGTGACTTTTCCTCGAATGGAACTGCAAATCGCCATAACTCGTAATTTAAAGCCTTACTTTTTGAAGAAAATTTAACTGCTGCTAGATATTTGGATTTTCTCCGTTTTGACTTGTGCCAGTTTTAGCAGTTCTTTATGCAACTAATGAAGTTAATGATGTTTCCCAACCAACAATATAATTTGAATAAAACGAATCCCTTCTCGCAGATGAACGACGAGAATCAACTTAGTATCCACCACGTGCAACTACCCCTCGCGTATGGAAGGGTTCTACCTTGAACAATTGGCAATTCGGCAGAGTACAAACTAGCTCCAGCGGTCAGGGGTGAATTCGTTTCACTAAAAATTGACCAAAGTCTTTGCTGTCACTGTTAGGGCGCCAGGTGATTTTATTAAAATGAACAACAGTCCTCTAATCTAGTAAGGAATGCAAAATAAATAAAAGTTAATACATCTATTAAATTGTGGACTAAATTGGTGGATACATTTGCAATTCCTTTGTACAAAATGACTACTAGAATTTAATATTAAAATAGAGTTGTTAAAAGGAGATTAAGTAATTGACTATTACTGGTTAACTTTAACAGACAAAATGCTAAGAATAAAACTAATGAACAATCAATTTGGAATAAGTGATCTGGTTGTAATAGATCTTCCTGTCAACACGGCCACGTAACCAAACAGTCCGCTGGGAAGAATTTCAAGTTGCCCGTCACTCCTAGTGTAGTTGAGATATAGGCTGGATTAATCAGGCCTCACTGGAACTCCCCCAACTGTCTTAGTGTTGGACAGTGGCTATGGCTTAGGCAATGGCAGGGGATCAGTGGTAGTGGCAACCGGAGGACAGTCAGCAACTTGACAACTTCCAGACTGATAACGAATACTCAGTCCTCCTCGTTCCTTGCCCAAATGGCCAATGGTGATGACATGAAAAACATAATGGGGAACCAGATCACAAAATGTAACAATATTGACAGGTAACAGATGAAAGGTTGTACAATGGTAAATAGTTTAAGTAATTATACTAACTTAAACTAGGTAATGATTAATATTTTAATCAAAAACATGGGAAGAGTGTATACAACTTTTGAAGAAAGTTGTTTAAGTGTATAACAACAGGTTTGTAAAAGTCACTAAATAAAATATCATACTGTAGGTGATAAAATACTTTAGTCCACAGAGTAGTTAGTTTCACACAATATTATTAATACCTAGAAATAGATAAAATACAACTTGGAGCTCAATAAATTCTAAATAAAATTTACAATTTTGAATCGCGAGGGAAAAAAATTGCAAAAGCAGAAACCAATCACGTAAAAAATGAAATCTACTTAACTAGTGTTCAATTGCAAAGTTTAAATTATTAGCTACAAAAGTGAAGGAGCAATAAAATGTAAGAATAACAAATTACTAATTACAATAATGCTTGCAAGTAAAAATCACCAAAATTTTAAATAATCTGCAGTAATCCCAGAAGAAGCAATGGGGAGATTCTCCAAACCTAAAACAACAATCGGGAAGCCACTGATTGCACTAAACAATACACTTAGGATGAAAAATAAACAGATTCATCCTCTAACATTCCTCTAACACGAATTCACTTTCAGCGCATAGCTGATATTATATTCGAAATTCTATATTCTACATATCCACCAAATCTATCGTAAAACTACTCCGCGTTCGACCAAAGCTGGAAACCGAATTCCCTTGTCTAGCAAGTTGTTGCATCTCCCCGCCACCTATTGACGATGTTTTTGTTTAAAGATGTTAACAAAAAGCTAGGCAACCACTTCAGCATAAGATGGAATTAAGAATAGTATATGAGTGAGTCTAGAATTATTAAGTGGAGGTTTTTAACTTACCGTACAGACTTGATAAAAAAATTGTTAATTATTAAAACAAAGCAAGCATGAATGGTTACGCCACTGCCATACGCGGCGGTATATTAGAAATAAAATAGGTTATAGGTTTTTTTGTTGTTTGTTTTTTTACTGAAACACGTTAGAGTTTCGACAGTCTAGTAGAATCGTTTTGAATAGTCAATTCTCTTTTGGTGGTTAATGCAGTAATTTCCAACTGACTAAAATATAAACAAAATAGGTTGTTACTACACGTTTTTAACTGAAGGTAGAAATAAAACATTTTCTAGTAACGTTTACTTCTCGTTATATATACGTCTAAATCGACAAAATATAATCTAATGGGCAATAGATGTAGACACTTATATTTCACGCCCTATGTCTTTCTATACTTCTGTTCTTTTATAGACTGGATATAAAATCAAGCCATCACGATTCGATCATCAACCTAGCGAGTCTAACAAGCTCGAAATCGATGTATGTCTGACCACCTGCACTTGGACTTTCTGGACCTGACTGTCTACCATAAATTTTCTGTGTAAGTTCACTGCTACTTGGTTGAGAGATCAGGACATTAACCCGCATCCGCATAGTTGTATCTCGAAATTTCGCTGTTTTGTATATAACCAAACTTCAATGAGCTATTACCATAATTTGAAAAAAAATTGTACCGTACTATATTTTTTTATGAAAAATACTTCTTTTAAAACGTTTTTCATAATGTGTTTAATTTTTATATTATTTAAAAGTAGCATACAAACGTTTCTTTTTAGTTAAAAATATTGTTTTTAGTTAAACATAAAATTAAGCTAGAAATTTTAGATACATTTATACAACGTTTCAAAATATGTCAGTTTCACTTCGACACCGCTTATCTAAATGGAACCAAGCGCAAAATGACAAAAATAAGCTAATAATTGTGCCAAGCGGCTCTAATATCTGTATATCCTATACATCTAAATCTCAAAAAGGAACTAACAGTCTTCGCGCCCTCTGTTAGCCAAGAAACCAAACACCTATCCTCTAAAAATAGATTCACTCTTTAATTACATAAGAAGTTCCAGATATGAAATTGTCTTTGGCACTTGGTTCTACAAAGTTAATTGGCTTAATACTAGAGTGATTAAAATATAGAAAGAGAAATCATATAGTATTTTTTTAAACATTCATATGCTGGAAATGACTACAAACAGTTAAAAAGAATAAACGGTATAAAATTAACACTAACTCGAAATTGAATGTATTGTATCCAGAGGGCAAACCTATTTCTGAAAAAAAATCTGATGTCCAAAGTCTAATGTCTTTGGTTCCCGACGAATGTAGAAATTTTGATGTCACTAATAATCTGCATGTTCCTGCTTGCTGGCTACTGATCGACTTGAAGGAATTTGGTCTACAAATTGATTTTGAAGTTTAAATTGAAAATTAGGTTTTTTTAAAAAATTTAATGTTTTCTAATATTTTGTTACAATAGTATATTTGACTAATAATTACAATATTATTAGTAAATCTCTCTTTTTATATTTTCTAGTTATTTAAAAGTTATCTTTTTCAGTTTTAATTCGGAAGAAAAGTATGGAATAAATTCATTATTTCTAAAACAACGAAGTTACATGAAATTTCTTCGGACCCGTCGATTTTGCTTTTTAAAAAGACTCTTTTCTCTATACCAACGCATTTCCGACGTTCATTTGTTTTCGCGTGATGGCGTCATCTGATATTTTTTTAAATAGAACCCCTATATTTTTTCATCGGATTCTTGTAGAGCTTAACTTGTTGAATTCAAAAATGTATAATTTCAACACTTTATTACTTCAACTTTCCGAAAAAAAAAATAATAAGCGATCCAATAAAATCGGCTTGAAAAAAATGTGAATATTCCCATTTGTGTCTGTGATGGGCTGGTTAAGAGTAAAGTGGATATAGTGAGTTAATCGGCAGTAACACAAAATAAGGACTCTTCATTTTTAAAACAATTTAACAATAAGTAACTAATTAATGAATTAAATTCTGGTTGCCTCAATCGTATTTGACCCCCTAATTTATTATTTTGTTTTATTAGATTGCATGTTAGAATATTACATCTTTTGATAGCAAAAACAACAAATTAAATCAAGTCACCTCAGAAACTGTTTCTGGCAGCTAAACAAAATCTAATCAGAGTTGACATCTGTCAACTGCAACGTTTATTGGATCGGTTATTATTTTTTTTCTCGGAAAGTTGAAGGAGTAAATTATATATTTTTGAGTTCAGCAAGTTTAGCTCTACAAGAATCCGATGGAAAAATATAGGGGTTCTATTTAAAAAAATATCCGATGACGTCATCACGCGAAAACAAATAAACGTCGGAAATGCGTTGGTATAGAAAAAATAGTCTTTTTAAAAAGCAAAATCGACGGGTCCGAGGAAATTTCATGAAACTTCGTTGTTTTACAAATAATGAATTTATTCCATACTTTTCTTCCACACTGTATAACTAAGTAATAAAAACACAGGACGATCTTCATCTTTTTTAGTTTTGTGATAAGGAATCAAGTGCCCAAAAGAAAATTTTACAGTCCTTAAATTCAAGTAAATTCTATCTATTTTTGAATAGGATCTCAGGCAGTAGATATACAATTTATCAAGAGATATTTGTTAGAAAATTGATAATTAGATATGCAGTGCAACTTAATATTCAAATGCAATTTCCCTAAAAATGTTACTTGATTCCTTTTAGGTAAGCGGTATCCACCTGTCCTTAATTTATTTCTTGATCTTGACCATTAATTAAATAATTATATGTCTTAAATTCTATTTTATCTTTAAGGTAAGTAAAATAATATTCTTTCCATTCTTATTTTCCCATTTTCAAATTGAATGCATTTTTATTTAAATAAATAAATATACAAACCTTGTATTTTCGTAATATATATTTCCATTCTACTATAAAGAAACATATATAATATATATTATTATTTTGGTAGCGAGGAAGATTATAGTGTGCAGTTAAAAGGTAATTAAAACGTAATGAAAGTCTAATTTCTCTGAGTGATTGAACAAATTTATTACGCAAATACTGATAATTGTAATACTAACAAATGTTCGCTTTTATCCGAAATAAAAGTAGGTACACATATTATAATAAAAGCTCCTTTACAAGGGTTTAATAAATAGGAGAGTTGCTGGAGCTAGCTTCTGAATACTGGCTTGTAACACTAGTTATATGATTATAAATTATATATTTTTCTTTTCCTGTTGTTTTAAAATTGTAACAATATGATACCGCCTGAACTGATTCGTTATCATAACCGCATTCAACCACAGCCGATATCATATTGACTATATAAACCTTGTAAGCTTCATCATCAACAGAGTTGGTAACAACATACGAAACTGTACGTGTATCTAAGAGTAGACATCAAATAAATATATTTTTTAACCCTTTGTGAAAAGTGTTATTTAATCGGCGCAGTCGGTAGGATCCAGTGACAACACCCTTCAGTAAATCTGCAAAATGTCCGGTCTCTTTCCAGAGTTTACATTGGTTCCTGAATCTACTTCAACATCCCAGAAGCGAACTTTATTGCCCAGAACTTCAACGTGGTTGGTTAACGTTGCCTTCAATTCACACACGTAAGTTATCAGTATTTGTCCTATGAATCCACTCCCTCCTTGAGCCTTGATATTTGCATTGCGCATCATATCCATTTTCTTGGTGAATAGAATAGTCAGCTAATGCCCCGTGCAACACCCCCGTACCAAAGAGTACCCAGTTTAAATAATTTGAATATACAAGACGATCGTATGAATCCCATTCCAAATATAGGAACCCATCCTGGGTCATCTGTATCTGAAATAAAAGCATTCCTCGACACTATTCCTGTGTTCGACGGATCATTTATTAAACTTTATAACTTCTGTCAATCATGTGACACCTTAATTAGATTATTTGATATTCCAGAACGCCCTGATCGTATGACTTATTTGCTATCAGGCATCCGATCTAAAATTAGCGGATCAGCCGAGATAATACTTAATCAACGATTCGAATAAACTACCTGGAACGAAATAAAAATTTTATTAAATAAAAACTTTGGAGATACCCGAGATTTAGCTTGTCTTCAACAAGAACTCCTTAGCTTAAGATTAAATCATAACGAAGTTTATTTACCTTTTCAAATCGCATTCAAAATCTGAGATCGGTTATTTCTCAAAAACTAGTCGCTACTAATCTTTCGGCAGAGCAACGAATCGCTTACCGAGATATGTATTCACAATTAGCCTTAAATACCTATATTACTAACCTACCTCACAACATACAACTCGTGGTTCGTACCGCTAGGTTCGATAACCTAGAGGATACAATTACATTTGTTGAACGAGATCAACAATTCTTACAATACGAACGATTGGTCCAGCTACACAAAACAAACTCCCGACCTGTACAGCCCTCATTTCAACCTCGCCCTCAAATACCAACCTTCCAACCCCGACAAAACTTTAACAATTACAACCACCATTTAAACAATATAATTCTAATAAAAACCCTTTTCAAAGAAATCAATATAGACCACAATTACCTCCAAAAAATTTCCATGTGCAAAGACAAAGCCAAAGGCCTTTAGCCTCAGGAAATTATCAAAACTTACAACACCAACAAACCACTATGTCAGGAGTACAATCATTTGTTAACCAAACTCATAATACGAATATACCTAAACATAATCAAAGATGACCATTCAAACCAAATTTTAATCCTATAAAAGAACAACGCCTGATAGAATAAAATGAACCTTATGACTTTGAACATACTTATCCAGATGACAACGAATACTTTGACGAACCTAATTCTCAGATAGAACAAACAACAACCAAATTAGCAAATAACAACCAAGAGGATTTTCGGAATTTAGCCTCGGACGAAAACCTCATCCAAATTTAGAAAACAATATACAATTAGTTGCTCAATTACCATACATTACTATAACTTTACCACATTTAAATTGCATAAAATTACTCGTTGATACTGGAGCTTCATACTCCATGCTTAGACCAGATATTCTTGAAACATTATATCCCGAATATTTTTCGAACTGTCCCACGAAAATAAAAACCCTCACTGGACAATGCCAGATATCTCAAAAGGCCATAATACCCGCATTCAATGAATTCAAATCACAAGAAACTTTAACTTGCCTCTCTCATGATTTTCATAACTATTTTGATGGAATCATTGGTTATCAAGACATGACAAAACTTAATATTATTGTAGATCTAAACAATAATACTCTAAGTAGCCCTTCCTTTTCTATACCCTTGCTATTCAGACAAACTACCGATACACAAAGACGATATACTTTGAGACCTAATGGACAAATATTAATCCCAAACTTGAAACTAAAAAATCTCGTAATTTATGAAACTTTAACTGAAATTATAAAATGCGAAGCCAAAGTTTCAATTCACAATAAAACACCTCAACATTCTATTATAGTAAAGATTTTCCTTGCACCCCAGTTGATAATACCGAGATTTTTAATTATGAAATAATACCCCAACAACAACAAATGATAAACAAATTTGACATCAGAACAGAGCATAGCGAAGAGAAAACTAAGTTACTATCCCTTTGTTCAAAATATAAAACCATATTTCATTTTCCAAATCAACCCTTGACTTCTACAAAACAAGTCAAGCATACCATAAAAACAACAAACGAAATCCCAGTTCACACGAAAGCTTACAGATATCCTCAGGTCCATCAGACCGAAGTAAGAAATCAAATAGACCAAATGCTTAAAAATAAAATCATCCAACATTCAGAATCCCCTTGGTCTAGCCCAATATGGATAGTACCTAAGAAAACAGACGCATCTCAAAAGAAAAAATGGCGCCTCGTCGTCGACTATAGAAAAATTAACGAAAAAACCATTACAGACCGTTACCCAATTCTAAATATTACAGAAATCCTTGATAAATTAGGCAAATGCCAATATTTCACAACCCTCGATTTAGCATCAGGTTTCCACCAAATCGAAATGGCCCCAGAATCCATAAATAAAACGGCTTTCAACATAAATGATGGACATTACGAATATTTACGAATGCCCTTTGGTCTAAATAACGCCCCTTCGACATTTCAAAGAGTTATGAATAACGTATTAAAAAATTTACAATATAAAATATGACTTGTATATATAGATGATATTATAATCTTAGTAGTAACTCTCCAAGAACCCTATTGCAACCTGAAACAAGTTTTTGAAGTCTTAAAAAAGGCCAACCTAAAGATCCAAATGGATAAATCTGAATTTCTAAAAAAGAAACTTCCTTTCTAGGCCATATAATAACAAATAACGGCATACGACCTAACCCCGAAAAAATTAAAGCGATTATGGAATTCCCAGTACCCAAAACTCATAAAGAAATAAAATCTTTTCTTGGACTCACCGGATTTTACCGAAAATTTATACAAGATTATGCAAAAATCACCAAACCTTTAACTGTGTTTAAAGAAAGATAAAAAAATCACACATTCGACAGACTTTATAGATCCTATAGATAGAATTAAAAATATACTCTGTAATGACCCCGTTCTTAAATATCCAGACTTTGATCAAAATTTCACCTTAACAACAGATGAATCAAATGTCGCAATTGGATCAGTATTATCCCAAAATAATCACCCCATTGCTTTTGCAAGCAGAACGCTTAACCCTGCTGAACAAAATTATTCAACTATTGAAAAAGAATTACTTGCTATTGTTTGGTCCACCAAACACTTTCGACCTTACATTTCTGGCCCTAAATTCACCAGAAATACAGATCATAAACCTCTCCAATGGTCATTCTCCCTCAAAGACCCTCAATCAATATTAGTCCGTTGGCGACTAAAACTTGAAGAATTCGATTATGAAGTAAAATACTTAAAAGGAAAAGACACCGTAGTTGCAGATTGCCATTCTAGACCCCCTGCAGAACTCAACCCTATTGAATCTGAACCTTATCTACCTAATCTGGATGAAGATTTAATGTTGCTAATAGCAAACTCCCCATTAGACATAACATTATTGGACGACATTCTACAAAACTTAGAAAAACCCGAACTATCTAACCAAACTGTCCACACAGCTGTAGAAAACCCTATTGCCGAATGTCCCATTACCGAAAACCCCGTAAACTCCTTTAAACACCAAATCCATATAGCCTTTAACACAAATATGATAAAACCGTATTGGAATAGGAAAACACAACCATGTCAAAAATACAACACTTCATAGTATTCAACCCAAAGATCTAGTTACAATACTGAAAGACTATTTAAATTCATCACAGATAAATTCCTTATACTTCTATGACAAAGAAGCAAAGCGAACCTTCAGTAGTCTAATTCCAAAATATTTCAATATTACAATGAAATTTGCATATCTAATACTCTCAATACCAATGTAGAAAAATTAGAATCGCAAATAAGATTAATAAAATTTCACAAAGTCCATTCCACACATAGAGGAATAGACTCAACCTTTAAAGCCCTACAACAAAAATATTATTGGCCCAAACAGAAAGAACCGGTAGTTGACTTTATCAACAATTGTGAGGTTTGCCAACAAGCCAAATATGATAGACATCCAACAAAAATCCCCAATCAACGAACAGAAACCCCTACAAAACCTTTAGATATTATACTGCCCTACATAAACAACAGGTCCTATCTACAAAATTTCACATTTTAAGTTTATGATATGTATGGATTGTCACACATTTTTTTCAGCTTTTTACAAAGTTTGAATGTCCTATCTCCATTCTAAACATGTTTAAATGTATTTAAACCTTTTGTCCTAAGTGTAAATTTGGCAAAGGTTACTAAACCGAAAAGTCCTATGTGATGAATGCTTAGAAAAATTGTCCTATTTGATTATTTCATTGTAGATAGGACATTTGTACTTAGTATTTGTCATATCTGCAGCAGTTAGGACAATTTTAATAAGTAGGCATTGCTTCCGCATTTAACATAACCTTAAAAACCACGTGTAACAGTTAGATGTTGGTTGAGCAGTGTTGCAGTTTTTAGTGTAAATATTGGCTTAAAAATAAGAAAATAATTTGTTATTATCAAATCTACGTATTTAAGATGAATGAAAGCAATAGTAGAGCGAGAAAATTAGTGGCTTTAGCTATAAAAAACAAAGAATTGCATAGCAGGTTTAAGGCTACAACAAGTGGAAAACGGAGGAAGTTTGTTGAAAAGATGAAGATTATGTTCCAGATTCGAATATGCGATTGTGTGATTTCAGTGTGGAGATAAACTTAAAAGTGACACCAAACGAAATATTCGTATTATTTCAAATGTACAAATTAACAAACCTGGGGACTCATTTTTGTCAGGAAGTTTAACTTCGCTATCTTCTGTTCAATTAACTGTTAAAATGGGAGATACAATGACGCCCTTCAAAAATTCTCAACACGAAATAGAATCGTTTGTAAAAAAAAGATATTTTGGAAAACATTATTAACGAGGCTATGAAACGTGTGGAGTTTTGCACCATTGACGAAATGATAGCCGAACAAAATGTTGAATTAAGAAAGGACATAATAGCAACGGACTTCTATGAAATAGAAAATTTTATTCAAAAATATATTTTGCGAAATATTATTGACTCGGCTATGCAGACCGCAGATTTAAAACTCTACACAAAGACAGGAGAATGCCGTAAAAGAAAAAAATATGAAACTACACCCGTTGAAAGGAAAAAAATAAAACTTGACAATTATGTTAAAAACCACAATGTTACAGCTCCCTGTAACTGTAAACTAAAATGTGTACAAAAAATGAGTTTTGAAAGACAACAACAAATTAATTTACAATTCTGGCAGCTAACGAAGAAAGAACAAAGACTCTTCATTTTGAATTGCTTCAAAAAATATCCAAAAAAACGACATACAACTAAAAAAACAAATCTTGGACCCCAAAGAAGGTATACTCCTACTCATATTTTTAAAAACAAAACTGGTGATTCTGTTCAGGTCTGTAAAGTATTTTTACTTTCAACACTAGGATTTGAGAAGGAAAATGACCGCATCTTAAAAAACGTTCGAAAAACAGACCAAGACAAAATTGCTCCTAAATCAGATAAACGCAAGCATCCGTCTTCTCGTAAAATAGATCGTAACATTATAACTGATCATATTAATTCCTTCAGCCCAACAATCTCGCATTATCGACGAGAACACGCTCCAAATCGCAAATATTTGCCAAGTGATATAACAATTAGTTTAATGTATAAATGCTTTAAAGAAAAGTATCCGAATGAGAAATTATCTTACGAAGTGTACCGAAAAGAGGTTTCTAACCAAAACATATCGTTTACAAAACTTGGGCATGAAGAGTGCTGGGACTGTGAACGATATGAGATACATAAGAAAGACGCAAAACATGATTACAAGAACACTGCGACAATAAAAGAATGTGATATTTGCAAGGACATGGAAGTTCACATGACAAAAGCTATCAAGGCTAGACAGGAGTACCAAAATGATGCTGCGAAAGCTAAGGACTTAAATGATCTTTTTGTGTCAGCAGATCTACAAAAGGTATGTTTATATTAAACGTGAAATTGTTTGTTTATTTATTGTACTTTTGCTTCAGGTTATTATGTTGCCTAGAATGGATATGTTCAAGGAGATCATATTCACACCGCGAATTATTGCATTCAATGAGAGTTTTGTCCCTTTGGGAAAGAAGAGCCATATTCATCCTTGGGCAGCATTGTGGCATGAGGCGATATCCGGCAGAACTAAAGATAATATTATATCCACATTTTATGCATTTCTGCTTGAAAACAGAGACAGAACGTCTGTCACTATTTGGCTAGATAACTGTTCCTCTCAGAATAAGAGTTGGTCCCTGATTTGTTTTTTTTTTATATTTTGTAAATTCATCTGAAACAGCAGTGGAAAAAATTACAATTAAATATTTCCAGCCCGGCCATACATTTATGTCGGCCGATGCGTTTCACCATCAAGTCGAACAATCTTTAAGGCGAAATAAAAAGTATATGATTTTTATGATTTTATGAACGTTGTTAAACAATCAAATTCGTCAAATGTTAATATAATAGAAATGACGTTAAACCGCTTTTACACATTTGTCGACTATACTTCAAAATATAAATTAAAAATGTTGAAAAACGCGTTTACTTAAAGGATATTGTGTCACTCTGCTTTAAAAGGGGTTATACATGTATTTACTATAAAAGGAATTCGATGATGAATTTACAGAACTTCAGGATCCTGATGCTTTTACAAAACCAACTGTACGTTCCGAACACCGTGGTGTCAGCCTAGAAAGAAAATCGTCATTAATTGCTAAGTTAAAATCACATATTCCCATTAACAGAATGAAATTCTGGGAGGAGCTACCAGTTAGCGACACATACAATGATGATGTTGATTTAGATGAATATTAAGTTACTGGGTTAGAATATTGTTCATTTGTGTTGCAGATAATAGTTGTGTTCATTACAATACTTTGTTTAAAGTTAAGGTAAGGTAAGTTTAAATAAATGTCATAGATAATTATTATTGATGTTTACTTTTCAATTGGTTGAATGTTTTTATATTGGTTTATTCATTAATTTACATAGTTATATTGTCCTATATACACTAAAAATCAAATTGCACCAAAGTGTCTATTTTTAGCAGTTTAAGCCTATATTAGAAAATACGACCATTAATTAACACACTAAAAAATAAAATAAATAAAATAATAAAATAAATGCCAAAAATTTGACAGGATAAAGTAATAAATGCTCAATTATCTCAAAACATTAAAATTGCAGATAGGACCTTTTGTTTATGGCAGTATACACCTCGATCTGTTCTTCACAGAAAACAAATTTTTTTTAACTATCTTCGATACATTTTCTAAAATCCTTACTTTGTCCAATACAAAGACGCTACTTGCATATGTAATAACTTTATTAAGTTTATATCCCACTATGGAAAACCACGCAAAATTATTTGTGACTTAGGAACCGAATTTAATAATACAGTATTCAAAGAATTCTGTAAATTACACAACATAGAAATCCACTTCACTAGCATAGCCTCTTCCACCTCTAACAGCCCCGTAGAAAGATTCCATTCAACCCTACTAGATTCACTGAGATGTATGAAAATACAACAACCCCATTTCAATATCGAACAACTTATGGACCTCACTATCTTAGGTTACAACAACGCAATTCATTCTGTAACATCTTTTACACCATTCGAGATAATATTTGGAAAACCCAACGACTTTGAAATAAATAAACCAAATAAACAAAAAAATATTCAAATTTTACAAGACATTCTAGTTAAAAACCCTGCACAACTTAGAGCTAAATTGAAACCTAAATTTGGACCCCTTCTCACTCTAGAGAAAACTCGAAAAATTGGTATACAAACAAATAAAGGAAAAATCAGTAGACGACACATTAAAAAATATAATTCATTACAGGATGAAGATCCAACTAATGACGACGATGACAATCTTCCTCTCAGCTTGCTATTCCCAACTGATTTCTAAATAACCCTATATTACCGTTCACACTAGGCCAGGCAAAAGTTAAGAGCCATGAACATACTTTACTTACTTTTATACAAATTATTGACTTAAATACCCTGTTATCTGATTAATACATATAATGATCAATGAAAAAATTAATACCATTTTATACAACCCTGAACATCGAAATAGACGAGGAGTGCTAAATTTCGTAGGAAATATATATAATGATTTGTTTGGAATAATGGACAACGACAATCGACTACTATCCATCCTCAATCAATTGACTGAAATTCAAAATATTATTCTTTTCGGCCACCTAGGATTATTATCACCGAATATAATGACATCATTTCACTTAATAAAAACTTTTGAACTACTAGAATCTATTTATTCACCGGATCAAATTGTAAAAGCTCCTTTAAGCTCTTACTTTCATTTAATGACATGCCAAACTTCTATAGATCACCACAAGATCTATATTGCTTTTAACATACCAATATTTCATCGCAACAACTACCAATACCAATTAATAATTCCTGTTCCCATCCTTAATCAAATACTGATAACAGAAACCAACAATGCTTTAATCAAAGAAAACGACATCTTAAGCACCAAAGAATGCACTAAATTCCAGCAACTTTACCTATGTGAACAACCCACCACCCAAGATGATCACCGCTCTACTAAAAGGAAACAACTCTTCTAGTTGCTATTTTGCATCTTCAAAGGGCAACATGCTGTTCCAAAAGGACAACCAATATGTAATATATCAAGAAAACAATACCATGCTGCAAGTCCATTGCTCATCAACATCCCAATGAATCAACATTACCAAACAGTTCTTTCTGCTGAAGCCAAACGAAAATTGCTCATATCATTACGAAGATACTGTAATTTACCAACAAGCTACAACTAATTTACCAATTACTATACTTTCTAATATATCTGTTACGATAAATCTAAATATAACAATTGACCTGAAGAACTTTCAAAAAGATATCAAAACCCTGCAATCTAGGATAAGTGACCTGTCCACAATATCATTACAACCGCTGGAAGATGTTAATCTTTTACAACGAACGTCCCATTGGTATATTGACTTAATTATAGGAATATTCATCTCAATTCTTATTTTGTTTTTATATTTTAAATGTCGAAAAAATAATAATACTACTACCCCTATTGTGATTCCACTACAACCTGTAGAATCACCTCTTGTAAAGGGAGGAGTTATATGATTATAAATTATATATTTTTCTTTTCCTGTTGTTTTAAAATTGTAACAATATGATACCGCCTGAACTGATTCGTTATCATAACTGCATTCAACCACAGCCGATATCATCATATTGACTATATAAACCTTGTAAGCTTCCTCATCAATAGAGTTGGTAACAACATACGAAACTGTACGTGTATCTAAGAGTAGACATCAAATAAATATATTTTTTAACCCTTTGTGAAAAGTGTTATTTAATTCACTTTTCGGCTAGCTACGTGCTCCAGTAACTGTGTCTATTTACTAAACCCGTGTGAACGAATCTTAAGAATAATGGAGCTACACAAAATATACTTTTTCTACGTTCATGCAAAAAACGAAACTTTATTGAACTATATTTAGTGGAAAAAGTGGTTCTTTATTGCACTAGTGCAATAAAATTTTATTGCATTCATCTGTAATTCTACTACAGCGTCTTGTCATCATGACAAACATAAACTTAGTGTCATCTAAATATCATTTTTTGGGTTTTGCATGAACGTAGAAAAATATTGTATGCAACTCGTACAAAAAGTGCTTATTGCACTCGACGTGTTGTCCTACTCGGCCTGACGGCCTCGTTGGACAATTTCACGTACTTACTTTTGTACTTGTTGCATAAATAACTATTTAGTGGTAGACAAAATTTCTGAAAGGCTGTCAGTCCAAATTTGCACAGTTACATTTTCTAGCCCATCACATCGGTAATTGTTGCCTTTTCAAGAGACATGTATATTATTATCTTCAGAAGAAATGGTGAAATTAGATTTTCGGTCTTGTGGTTCTTATTGCTGCGGTGCAAGGTTTAAATTCGCAAATCCGATATTTCATTTTTACGAATGAATCCTTTTCAAATTGGAGGCAGTTTTAAACCTTACTCAAAGTTGAAATTATTTCAATGTTTATAAATTTCTCACCACTGTAAAGCCTTGCATAACCATAGTTGTTGCATCCTTGTATAGATAAATTTAATCTATTTCTCCTTGCTATTAAAAAAGCCTTAATCTTAATGCAATTACAGCTGTTGAACAACAAAACTAGTATGAGTAATGATTCTTTTACATTAGGCATTTCTTAACCCATTAGTGGACAACGTCCGTTTAAAGGGACGGCGCTATTTCGTCTATTTATAGAAATAGGAGGGGATATATATGAATATGCGCATTGCAGTGGTACTTCTTAGACCGAGGTCAAGTAAATTCAGTTGCAATTTGTAATCTAATCGTGACGGTGTCGCTTATTATTCAAAATGGATCCTGCGCTTTATTCCACACAAAATGATGAGTAAGTATCTGGTTATTTTATATTTCATACTTGTGGTGATTATTTATTTTTATTTTTAAGAGACGCTGCCCATTGCGACTTGATGTCTTACACGTTTATAGATTGACACTCACACAACTCATTTTTTCTCGCGTGATGTATTTATTCTGCCTTCCGAAAATGGCAATGAAACTGAAGTTGACAGTGATGGTTCAGATGATAAAAACATGTAGGAAATGTTAACGACTTACCTCGAGGGATTCTGAATCAACCCTGCGAAATGGTGCAGCATGATGGTGACGATTATGTTTACGAAGCTGATGATTTGTTGCCTTTAACTTAGCTAAGAAGACGCATGAAAGGTGACGATAAAATAAAATATAAAGTAGTTTCTTACTAACAATATATTTTTTCAAGTAGCCAATGAAACAAAATAATCATATGAGAAATGCAGCTAGAAGCAAAATCCCATTGTGATACTAGATAATGACATACGCAGGGAATGTGATCCACCATCTGCTGACAGCAGGAATGCTACAACTCCAATTGACTATTTCAAGCTGTTCTTTGACATGGAGCTCTTGACTATTATAATAGAGCAATCTAACAAATACGCCCTTCAAAAAAATGATAGCTTAGACTTGTCTCTAAATGAATTATATGTATTTTTGGGAATACTTTAATTGTCAGCATATGGAGAATATCCAAACAGAAGATTTTTTTGGTCCGGCGAAGAGGATGTGCCAAAAATTGTGCAAAATAGCATACGATTGAAAAGGTTTGAAAAAATCATTGAAATATATTCATTTCAGTGACAACGCTACACTCGTACAGAAAGACAAGCTATACAAAATAAGACCCCTCATTGAAAATCTTAACAAAAATATCAGACAACATGGGGGATTGCAGGAACATCTGTTCATCGATGAAAGTATGGTTCCTTATTATGGAAAACACTATGCGAAATAATATATCCGTGGAAAACCTATACGTTTCGGTTTCAAAAATTGGGCTCTATGCACAAATGAAGGATATATGCTGGGTTTTAATATATATACAGGAAAGGACACTAGTTTTGGCATCGGTGGGGATGTTGTCCTTTCTCTACTAGAACAAGTTGAAGTGCCTCAAAATGAGGGGTACAAAATCTATTTTGATAATTATTTCACGAGTTTACCTTTGCTAGTTCATTTATCTGCAAAAAAATATCGCGTTACTCCAGCCATTCGCGAAAATCGACTTGAACAGTGTCCTGTCCAAAATAAAAAGAGTTGGAACAAAGAAAATAGGGGCAGTCACAAATTTTATGCCAATCCATATTCGACACTTTTGGTCCAGTGGAAAGACAATAAGGTGGTTTCTATAGTGTCAAATTTTGAAGACAATTCAGTTGGAAATGTTACTCACTGGGATAGAGTTTCTAAATCTAGGAAAAATCTTCTACAGCCTAAAATTGTTGCTAGATACAATAAAGGTATGGGCGGTGTTGATAAACTGGATGCTCTTGTAGCCGTTTATAGAACTCGAATCAGGCAAAGAAAACGGTACTGGCCATTGGCTTACCTGTTAGATGTGTCAGTTGTCAATGGGTGGCTTCTAATAGAACGACTGAAACATGACGACAAAAATGCAGAGTCTTTATTAACATTTCGCAGGTATATAGCGTTGACTTTCTTGAGATATTTTGGTGTAAAACCACATCATGGACGTGTCTCCAATTCATTAAGTGAAGTTAGGTTTGACAATGCTGGACACACACAACAACACTGACCGAATGTGCAAACATTGTGGGAAGAAAAGCCAGTTTGTATGCGAAAAATGTAATATTGCCTTGCATCCAAACCACTGTCTCAATCATTTTTATATGAAATAGAATAATATTTGTTGTATAGTACCTAATATGTTTTTTAAATAATAAAGAAATTGTGTAAGTATTAAAGGTATTTTATATCATCTATGTATATTATAACTTTGATCAGAATGGGCAGCGTCCTTTACAGGGGACGGCTTATATTAACAAAATTTATTAATGGATTTTCAAAATAAGTTCCTTACCATACTTTTAGAAGTCATTTTATCTTAAAGGTTATATCAAAAACTAATATTTTCGAAAAAACCACTTTGTCCACTAATGGGCTAACCAAATAATAAATCGCCTTATCGACATTTCAGGAAATTTCACATTTATCACATTTACTGCTTCTAGTACCAACCACAAATTTTTCAAGGTACTTTGCAATGTATAACTTATCACTTTCACTAGCTAACTGCAAGGCGGTGATGCCGTCATTGTCTTTAATGTTAACATCCAGATCATATTTCATAAGACATTTCACAACTTCTAATTTTCCACATTGAGCAGCTAAGTGCAAAGGCGTGTGACCTTTATTGTCTCTGCTGTTAACATCTGCTCCATGTCGAACCAAGTAATCTACTGTGGAAGAATCACCTTCTTCGGTAGCCCAATGCAGTGCCGTGCGGCCCTCATTGTCTTTAATGTTAACATTAGAACCACATCTCACGAGATGTGTCACAAAAAGTAAACCTTTGTAGCGAGCACCTAAATCTAGTGGTGTGCGTCCTTCACTATCTTTATCATTTACGTTAGCTTGTGTTACAAAACAGTCGATCAACTTTGTAATTTGCCAAATAGAACGTTAAAGAGATGATGCAGCGCGCAACTCATGTCCAAAAATGCTACTATTTGAGTGCAGATGTTTAAAATCTACATGTTCCAACAAGTCAACTACATCTACGTGCAGTTTAGGTCCCTGAGCAGCCCAGTGCAGTGGCGTGGCTCCATTATTGTCTTTGGTGTTAATATCTGAGCCGCATTCCACGAGATAATTGACAACGTTGAGTTTTCCACAGCGAGCAGCTAAATGTAGTGGGGTACGCCCTTTGTTATCTTTATCGTTAACATTTATACCATGTGTTAAGAAGTATTCGACAATGTTCAGTTTACCACCCTCAGCAGCCCAATGCAGTGACGTGCACGCGTCGTTGTCTTTAGTATTAATATCCGAGCCATGTTCCACGAGATAGTTCACAGTGTTCAAATGTCCATAACGAGCAACTAATTGCAGTGGCGTGCAGCCTCTTTCACCTCTATCATTAACGTTTACTCCCAGTTTCACAAGATATTTTACAGTGTTGAACTTATTTCCTTCAGCAGCCATGTGTAGCACACTGTTCCCCGTCGTTGTCTTTAATGTGGATGTCTGAACCATTTTCCACGAGAAAATTCACGAGTTCTGACTCTGTATGACGAGCAGTAAATGCAGTGGCGTGCGACCTTTACCATTTCTACTGTTAATATCTGCGCCGTGTTCCACAAGATATTTTACAATATCCGACCTATGTTCTTTGGACGCCCAGTGGAGCGCCGTATTGCCGTCATTGTCTTTGTTGTTTACGTTTGCGCCATGGTGCACAAGATAATTTACAATATTTAAACCTCTGTGACAAACAGCTAGATGTAGTGGCGTGCAGCCTTTATCGTTTATATCATTAATATTTATATCGAATTCTAATAGACGCTTAATAATATCCCACCCGCCTGTCTCAGCAGCACAATGTAGTACCGTGCTTCCGTCGTTGTCTTTATTGTTAACATCTGAGCCACATTCTAAGAGGTAATTCACAGCAGCCAACCCTCCATGGGCAGCACCTAAATGTAGTGGCGTACGACCTCTGTCGTCTATATCTTTAATATTTGCACCATATTCAACCAAGTGTTTCATCGCAGTCAATTGGTCGTTCAGAGCAGCATAGTGCAGAGGCGTGCGATGCTCGTAATCTTTAACGTTAACATTTACTTTCAGTTGCACTAAATAATTTACAACATCAATTTTCCATTTTTAGCTGCTAAATGTAGTGGTGTGCGACCATAATCATCTTCATAGTAAACATTTGGATTATTCTCCAGAAAGTATGCAACGATATTTGTCTGACCCATCTGAGCAGCAAAATTCAGTGCCGTTCCGAATTCAAGGTTAACGTTTGCCCCTTGCTCTATTAGGAACTTCACCATTTCTAAGCTATTTCCTTTTATCGCAAATTGCAGTGGAGTCTCTCCAAACTCATTCCTAACATTAACCCCAGCTTTGTGTACAAAAATCTGTAAATCGTTTAATGTATTCTGCATTTTCGTTAAATTTGATAATTTCCAGTATGCAATTTCACATGTTTCATTTTTAATAATTTTGAAATTTATACTTTTAAGTATGAGTTGGAGAGTTGCTACGCAACCTTCTCCTGACAGATGAAAAATGAGATTCAAATTAGAGTCACAAGTGTGAGACTGATATTTTTTAAAAATATCAGAAGATAAAGAATCTACAATTGTTTGCAAACGTCTGTCAAAGAAAACACGTATAAGTTTAAATTCATTCCTAACCAATACCTCATCTATCAGGAACTTTTGAAATTCGACACTTGGATCCCGTTGTAGCTCTTGTAGTATACTCTCAGCGACAAAGTATTCCGCGAATGTTCTATGCACAAAGAATAAGTTTTCATCGCATTTTTGCACAATTCCAATTTTCAACACACAGCTTGAGTTGCTTTCACAGTAATTAGAAAACAAATTATATTGATTTTCTGGCAAAATCACTTTTAATGCAAGATTACGATGGTGAGCAAGACACTCTTCAAATTGATCGATGAGCGCCTGGTCTGCTGCCGTGTTCCCACTAGGATTTCCTTTGTCTAGAAATATGTCTCGTTTCTTTTCGATCAACATGCCGTACCATTCTGTGATATTAAAGTTTTCTGGCAGTTTTGGTACTTCGCCATCTCCATTTAAATACTCACTACAGCTTTCCCAGTCCATCGACTCCGATAAATTTTTTTCTTGGAAAATCTCTGCCATCATTCTTACTTGTAATGGTATCGCACCAAAGGGGTTTTCTTCAGAATAGTATGGTTCTGTCCACGAAGATATTTTAGCAGTAAGTATCTGGGCATACCGTTCACATTTCCTTTTGTCTATATCTATTAGTCGCATGTTGTATGTCCAGTATTTTGTAAGGAAATCTATTTGGTTTCTCTGGTAAAGGTAACATCTGAAATAGGTCCACATTCAAAACTGCTATTAGTTCTCGATTCATGTGGGGCCTAGTGGTTATAAAAATCTTTGCTATGTTAGCAGCTCCTTGACATTGACTGAGTAAACGGAGTATCAAACCAGTATAGTTGGGACTAATTTCGTCAACTCCATCGAACAACAACACTACTTTTTGATTAATCGAAAATACATATTCCTCAAATTTATTTCTCAATGCAGTGGTTTCTTGGAAATTTAGCAGCTCTACTACACCAATAACGTCTTTCTTCTTTCGCAGAAAGTCCTTTAAAATTCCCGTGTAGTCTTGGAGATTAATTTTAATAACCCATAAGAAAGAATTTGTTTCCTTCGTATGAATTGCTATTTTGGTCAAAACAGTAGTCTTTCCCATTCCGGCACTATCTGAAATCAACACCACTTTCTGATTTACATCAAACATACTTTGTTCCTGAACAGTATCTTCTTTCTTCGAAATTCTGCTACTTTCTATTTCAAACATGCGGGGTATATAATAACACGCAATATCTTCATCTAAATTTAAAAGCCTTTGCCCTATTTTAATTTCTTCTCCTCTAATTAATTTTTCCAATATTCCTGCATGTAATTGTTTTATGTAATCTTCAGTCGTTTGTGTTCCTAATAGTTCTTTTAAGTTGACCCTCTCACCTTGAAATAGTACATTTTTATTCGTTAACAACTTTTCTTGAGATTTTTTTGAAAGGTCATTGAAAGTTACCGGTTGATCAATTTCATAAATATCTTCAAGTGCATTGTATTCAGCTAAATTGTTGTCATCCTCGCTTATCAAAATAATTTTCTTGTATTGATCCTTCTCCAATATTTTTCTAAGTTTGCTACTTATCTCTGCTTTTATAGTTTCATTTCTAATCTTGGTCCAAACCATTATTAAAAGCTTATATCGGTGTAGTTCAAACGCTTCTACTATTTGACTCTGTATTTCGACTGTATCATGGGGATTCACGTACAGCTTTTTAGTTTTATCACTTTGTGTTGCTTGAAGTATTTTTAATATTTGTAACAAATATCCTTCCATAGCTTTAACATGGACAATTCTATGTGGATATGTAAAGTTGAAACAGTTACTTTCGAATGATATATTGTAGTCTTTTAACGATTGACAGTAACTGTCACTTCTAATCTCACATAACATGGCTTTGGTCCGATATTCTGTTAAATATTCACCTTTTGGTTGTTTAAACCAATCTTCTACTTTTCTGTAGATTTTATGGTAAGATAAGTTGGAGCACAAATTTAAATACTTCAAACGAAACAGCAATTTTTCGATAATTTTGTGCAGTTCTTCTCCACTTGGATAATTGTAAAGGAACTGTAAATTATTCAGGAAATCTTCCATGCTTTCATCTGTTATTACTGCTTTGTCAATACCTTTACCTTGCAAATTTTTATCAAGGTAAATCTCCGCATTTGCTTTTAAATCGGGCAAAACGTTTTTATTGAAGGTAAAATATGAACAAGTTGCTTCTTCGTAATGTAACATACTGTCAGAGCTAACTTGATGGAAGGTTAAGAGGTCCTTCAAACTATTCTGGTTAATATCAGTATTAGTGCAAATAATAACAGTTCTTTCTTTAACTTCAGATTTTAATTCGAGATACGAGAAAAAGTATTTTGGAAGACTAAAATCTGCGTTTTTGGAGTTAGTTGAAAACAGTTGATCTCTACTGATTATTTTAGTTTGTTTAAATTTGGCCTGCAGAAAAACGCTTTTGTCGGGTAGTTCTAGAACGAGGTCGTCATATTTCCCAGCTTGTTGGTTCTCACTCGAGATTCTCCAGTTTTTTCGATGGTGGAGAGCATTCAATAAACAAACAGTCAGCAGATCTAACTGGAACTGTACCCCTTCCAGGCCGGCATTACCCTTGCTTTTTTTGTATGTGCCATCCATCTTAGCAGATGAAAATCCTACAAAGAAATTAAATTAGTGTCATTTTCCTTCACAATGTAGAATTTCTATTCAATAGTTTACTAGTTTTAAATTGTAATCGTTTATACTCTGCAGAATGTAGCGGAGATTTCTGATACTACTGATAGTGGAAATAAGTACAAGTGAATACCTACATAACGAAAATGAACTTCTGCCTAAGGACATGCTTAGATCCATTCCTCAAGAGTCAATCTGAAATCGTTACCCTGTAATTATGTGTCCATATATTAAAGTAAAAATAACACCCTCAAATCCTTTTCAATTAACAAATGAACTAGAAGAATTACCATGTAAAACATATTATTTATCAGTTACAATACAAAAACGTAGCCATTTAGAAGAAGAAATTGAAAGTTGTGATTAATATATATGAAGAATGCAAAGACAATCAATATATTGCGAATCTCTAAATAGTACATGCAATTTATTAATTAGATTCTGCTTTGCAAAAATTTGTATTTTAGATATTTTTCTCAAAATTTTGAAAATAAAGACCAATAATAATAGAAGAATATTATACTTATTTCATTGCCAACGTTTCGGTGTTATTTTTACACCATCTTCAGGGCTCGAAATATGAAATGTCCTTTGTCTAAATATGTAGTGTCAAACATCAAGAAGATAACATCTAGATACTTATAAATACAATTATGATTCATAAAACAAAGTAGTGCGATTTCCCTTTTCACACACAGGTTGTTGTGAATAAAATTCGTTATTTAGCAGGATGAAAATTTAAAATTTAAATTTTCATCCTGCTAAATAAGATATGAACATGGTGTAAAATAACACCGAAACGTTGGCAATGAAATAAATATAATGTTCTTCTATTATTGGTATTTTTCCCACTAAGAAAAACCACTTGAATAACAAAGCAAGACCGCCAATTAAAGAAAACTTTAAAAATAGTTCTTTAAAAACGATTTTCGTATTATAATCATTTATGTTATACTCTGTGAAGGTAAGGAAATTTTTGTTTACTGCTGTAGTAGGTTTGGATTACTTACCAGTTTTTTCTGCTGTTTTACCTTAGTTTCAATTTCACAATTGTTCTAATTTCATAACTTATAAAAAATTACCACTAAAAAACGTTGGAACCGGATATTTTGAATTTGAATTAGTTTACAGTTTCCATTTATAAAATTATCTTTTCTTACAGCTTGATACTTGTGGTAGATGGCGCTATGTTGAAATTTAAACGTTTTTTAAAAAAAATAAGAAATTGTTAAAAAACTTTTGAGCTTCACTTATTTGTGCTGAAAAAAATTAGATTTAACAATATATACTTGTAACGTTGTTGTATTTGGGCTGCAGTTTATGTTTTATGTTAATCTAAATTTGGTCTTAACTGATTTTAGACTGATAATTAATTAGCATTCTATTATGGATGTTAATTTGCATTGGACTCATTGACACTTGTAATTGTGATATGTGAGTATTAAGGGTTTAAACTTGTTTAATAAACCATTGGCTTTGTTGGAGAAATACAATTTCATAAATATGAAATAGAAAATTAAAAAGTATTATATTGTTTATTAAACTTTAATGGTTTTTTAAAAATTAATAGTATTTTCTATAGTTAAAAATTAACAGAGATTTCTAAAAATTAATAGTTTTTCTTTATAATAAAAAAAATAATTTTTATAATATTGTGTAAAAAATAAATCATGCAATTATAAAAATCACTATTACAAATGGATAACATAGAGGTCACCATAATTTTATTTCGTTTAGTCGTTTTCTGTACTCTTCCATTAGTGGATTAGTGTACAAAGAACCAACGTAAAGTTAGGTTATTCATATAGTGATTATATTTAAAAAATTATTGAACAATGAGTGGGCGAATTAATCATATTATGAAATTGGCTAGGAACTTAAATAAACAAGTTTTTAGATGAGGCAAGTAAAGTTATTCATATTAAATGATTAAAAATAGGTCTTGGTTCTTTTTACGTAATTGCTATTTTACAAAAGCTGTCTTGTCAGTTGGTTCCGATGGTTGTTTCCGAGTTCCAAAAACGAGCAAAACCTATTCATTGGATAAATCTAAAACTTCTGAATATTCAGAATAAGAGATTATTTATAAAGATTGTATTGTGTAAAGGTTGGTGGAAATCTAATGAAAAGAACTTTTCCCAATAAATTTGGAGAATAAAGCCTCTGTTGAAACAATAGATAATGGAGTTGTTGGAAGTGACAGAAAATTATTGAATCACCAACATTGAGAAAAATGAACCAGATCTGAATAGCGTAGATAAAAATATAGATCAGTAAGATGAAGAGGAAGATATAGAAAGTAGTGATAGAAGCGTCGAAATATGGAGAGAGGATGCAGGTACGTCTTCCGAGAGTAATAGTTCTTCAGAAAATGAGAATGCCAATTCAGATGAGTCACAAGACGCGTTTGAAGATCCTGGTAAGATATGTACAGGACGTCCATAAACATACTGGGCAAACTGATAAGATGAGAAAATTTTTGAAAAATTCTAATAAGCAGCATGTAATCAAAAAAGAAAATTTGGCTAGTACAAAATTTACTGATTATCATTGTCCATATTCTCTTCACTGATACGAAAAAGTTTCTGTTCTCTTGATTTTGATACACTCAAACAATTATTATCAGTTGGTTCTCAATTTTTTGAAAACGTTTAACTGGCCTCATCTATACTATGCTGTAGCTTTCAGACTGATTTAATTTAGTAAATGTTAAATATTATTAGTAATTAAAACTAAGTACACTGTTACTTCATTACTTTGTTATAACATGTTTTGTCCTGTAATTGGAATGTCTATCCTATTGGACAGTAAATGCATTATTATTATTATAAGTTCATTTTGAACTACAATAAGCCGAAAATGTTTTATATGTTTCATAATTTTTTTTTATAAAATGGCTACTCCTATAAATCAAATCTCATTAGTACTCGTAAGGGAAATTTTTAATTGTTACCTCATTTTCACTCTCCATTGTGTCTAGAACTTTTATGCAGAGGCACCGACGTCAGTATTTTTGCTTTGCTTGATACAAATTCTGATGAAGTGCAGATGACCTGATAATCTGAAATGGAGAAGGCGGCAGCCATTATTTCATTAAAGAATTTTTGTACCGATCTGTCTTTAAAATATTTTTTTTTTAGTAGCACCGATTTTAAAAAAGTGGAAGCAACAAATATGATTTTGGATAACATCTTTCAAAGTATTGCGATCGTTATTTGTAACAAAGCCATATCCTAAAATCAAATACTTCAATATGTACATATTGTTCCAAAACAAACAAATTATGGCAAAGCTGAAATCAGAGACGACTTTGGTAAACACAGGTCAATTCTTTCTCTTGTTAATTACAAAGTTTAAACTTTGCAAGCCAGAAACCAATAGACGTGACATAGTGATTACAACTGACCATTTCAAGCACAGGACAAACTCTTCTGTTAATCGTTGTTTTAATAACTGCACTTTTCGTAAAACAGCATCCGATTTAATATGTTTTAAGTTGCCTGCCATTATTAATTTTGGAGTTGATTTTGAATACCGATCTGCCTTAATTTTAAGGGCTTAGTATGCTTGGAATTTCTTCATATAATTTTTCTTCCCTCGCCTCCTAATTGTCTCGTTAATTTGCCCAAAAGGTTGTAATCGACAGAGAAACTATGAACTAAGACTCTTAGATATACAGGGCGGCAAAATTAAAACGAAACAGAGCCATTTTCAGGAACTGCGCCAAGATTGTAGAAAACCGCTCAGACCCGTCGGTTTTAGATTGAAGGGGGATATTCTTTGCTGGTATTTTTGACTCCGCCACTTTCACCCCCAAGTAAGGGTAAGCATCACCGAAAATATTTAAATAGCATTGGGGGTTGAATAATATATATTTTGAAAGCTCTAAATTTTATTCCGGCCAATACTTTGAAAAAATTTACATTTTAAAATTTAAATTATGTTTAGTTGCTTACTTACTACTTTGTTGTAGTTAAATTCAAGTCAAAGTCATTCAGTTCAAACTGATGACCGCTGGCTCCCATACAAAAATAAAGATTTTGTTCGAAACGTTCGCGCACATTCTGAAGCATTTTCGGAGTGATTCGACGGCATTCGTCGACGATTCTTTAACGCAAATCTTTCAGCGACGCTGACTGTGTTTTATAGATTTTACATTTTAGGGGCGATAAATCCGGTGATCGTGGAGGCCACTCAAAGCTGTCTCTTCTCCCAATTCAATTCCGTGGACAATTAACGTATAATGCGGAGGAGCACCGTCCTGTTGAAAAATCAAATGATCTTTATTTATACTCTGAAACATTTTCAATAATATCAGTCAAGGCAGGGTCAATAGCGTCTTCCAGTAATTGCAAATACATTTGGCCAATCAAATTACCAGGTAGAAAAAAAGGACTCACCGAAAATTACTGCCCATACATTTAATTTTTCCGGTTGCTGTGTATGCACCTCGTGAAAAACTCTTGGGTTTGAATCTGACCAATAGCGGCAATTGTGATGATTTACCGTCCCGTTAAAGAAAAAACTGCATTCATCAGAAAAACAGATGTTAAAAAGGAACTGTGGATCGTTCCCTGCTCGCTCACTCATTATTTCGCAAAATTGCAAACGGCGGTCATAATCATCCTCATGAAGTTCCTGGACTAAATGTATTTTGTATGGATGGAATTTATTCTTCTTCAAAATGGTTTATATGCTAGTTCGATTGATCCCAGACACAGATGATTCGTATTTAAAGTAGGAACAAGATGAATTTGTTCTAAAACTGCAACTCCACTAGCTTCATTAACTACAGGTTTTTAAATTTCTCGTCTTTTATTGGCTACGTTCCCTGTTTCTTGAAATTTATTTACTAGCTCTAGAACATACTTCCTCCTAACATGTCGATCTTGATGTTGTTCATTAAATAGCTGAGCTGTTCTATTCGCACATTTATTGTTCATAAAGTAAAGCGAAATGATATCTACCCTTTCCGCAATGGAATAAACCATAGTGTTTAATTTTCAAAAACACAATTAAATAAACTACCAACCAACGCTTCCAAATAATACTAGAAAATAAATTTGGAATCCACTAATTTTACGTTCGTTGTGTGTGTATAGTATTCATTTCTGTTTTTACAATTGTGTTTTTTACGAAAGTGATAACATATGGCCAAAAATCAATGTAACGCAAGAAATACTAAATTTTTATCATTGGCGTACTTAACTCAAATGAGTAACATTTTACCGTTACTAATTGTTTGTACATATGTTTCAACTTTAAAATCAAAATTCTTATTAAGTATTGGACGAAATATAAAATTTAAAGTCTGTTGTAAAGAGAATTGTAAGAGCTTTCAAAATAAATTTTACTCAACCCCAATGCCATTTAAATATTTTGGGGTGATGCTTACCTTTGTTTGGGGGTAAAAGTGGCGGAGTCAAAAATAAAAACAAAGAATGTCCCCCTTTAATCTAAAATCGACGCGTCTGAGCGTTTTTCTACAATCTTGACGAAGTTCCTGAAAGGCTGTGTTTCGTTTTCATATGGCCACCCTGTATACAATAAACGCTTTGCATGGATGAGCATGGTAAGCGTAAATTTTGATTTCAACCTTGGTAGAAATGTATCTCTGGTGTTTAAAATTTATAACACAATTTACATATTTATTAATATTTGCAATGATTAAGAACGGCCACCTTCCGGCCATTAAGCGATTATTATTATCTTTTATGGTAAGCAACGCTCTATATGGCTCAACTCAAAACTATACCTTCCAAATATTTACAATTTTTATAAATTGTTTCTCCTTCCTCACATTTTCTGTGAATGTTTTTGAACTTTGTAACGATTACGGTAGTTATTCGTTATGTGTAAAGCCTTGCACAGCTCTGATAATACCGAGCATTTTAGAGAAGCAGATATACATTTACTGAGAGAGTTGGTAAAATTTTGACTATTGATAAAATCTGTGATAGTCCTGTTATATGATTCTGATTTACCAATTTTTTTTGTTTTATAGGTAACTGACACAAGTTTTGCGATTATAAATAAATTTATCTTTGTTTGTTTTAATGGTCTTTAAAATAAGATAACATTTGTTATAATCTGAGCATTTGAATTTCAACTCACAAGCAGCAGTATAATATTACTACTCTGGGTCAGCGTTGGAATATCGTCGGCAATCAGTTTTCTTCTTAAAAAGCCTACTAAGAGGTCTTCATCAAATGTAGGTTTCCGTCCCATATTGGCCTTCGAGGACAGTTGACTTTGTAAGGTGGGTTTTTAAAACGTAAAATATTTGTAAAGCTTAAAATACTCGTACTACGATTGTATAAAATAAATTCAAAATATTTCCCTATTGAACTAAACGAAATAAAAAAGAACTCCAAAATGACAAATAAAAATGACAGTTGGACATATTATTAAATGCTCAGCAAAAATAGTTAATATAGACGCGACGGGCATTCCAAATACACGAAAAGAATATTTTATTATGCAGTAGTTATTAAAACCACGATTAACAGAAGAGTTTGTCCTGTATTTGAAGTCAGTTGCAATCTCGATGTCACATCTAATGGTTTGTGGCTTGCAAAGCTTAAATCCTTTGTAATTAACAAGAAAAACAAATGACCAGTGTTTACCAAAGTCGTCTCTGATTTCAGCTTTTCTATAATTAATGCAGTTTGTTTCTGTTGGAGCAATATGGACATAAAGACGTATTTGATTTTAACATAATGACACGAATAACGCAATACTTTGAAAGATGTTATCCA